>BPTQ01000007.1:177777321-178377321 GCA_019973895.1 Chrysanthemum seticuspe | reverse complement strand
ATCTAAGAGAAAAGAAGTGAAGTGTTTGATTAAATTCCCCAAATCCTTGAAGTTAATGCATATTGAAGAAACTTATTGATTTGCAGAGAAATCATAAGTTTAGGGGAGGATTGTTGGGAATAATCCGTTACCACGGATAGTTGTGGTTTACACTGCTTGGTTTAACACTAGAAGTGGAAACGTATTCCCACTGCAAGTTCTTTATTACCACTGCTATCAGTTTATGATAAGGTTAAACGCGTCTAGATAAGTATAGAATAGATTGTGTGTATATTCTATTATGTTAACTTTATACTTATCTTTTAAAGGACTCCTTGTTGTATAAAATGAGATCCTAGGTTATTGTCTTAGGTACGTATTACATTACAATATTACCTACGAAAGCTTCAAGGTGTAACCCTAGTGATAAGTTTAGATCACTCGTATTATTTCATTAATAATATTGGAGCTTGAGTTTTGTGTTTATTTGTGTTTATTCTCATACATCATATAATTCGTCTTCTAAAGTATTACTTAAGTAAATTCCGCTTGCTTGATAATATCATACAAAATATCATTGACACAAGGAGAGTGTCCTAGATCCATCACGGTCCCTTAAATGGACCTGCGGTCCCTCATATATACGGGACCGTACAACATATATAGGATCGTCCCTAGTGTGATAAAAATAAGCACTGACTACTTCTATCTGCTTTATGTAACCATTACTCAGAATTGGCTATATATATTTTCACTTGAAAACAAACCTGGTTTTGTAGCACATCTCCATAGCTCGATTCCTAGATGACCTCAACTAGGGGGCGCATCGATCAAGGGGAGCATTTGCATCATCGGTTTCTTTTCTCTCTACACATGGACGACACCTTTTTGATTCTACAAAAAAGGGGAGAAGTGGACTAAAACTCGTTAAAACATCTTTAATGATATTTTTACATAAAATGAGTTTATATTTTGTAATCATCAAAAGGGGGGGGGGGGGAGAGATTGTTAATACAAATGTTAGGTCACCATATTAGTAACACAAGCATCAATATAAGAAATAGAGAAGAGAAGAGATCGGTTGAACAACACACAAAAACACTATGCGTAGGAATATAGAGAAAGGTTATGCGTATGCAAGTGAAAGAGAATGAATTGAACAACCAACCCTCAAGTGAGGGTATTACAAAGGTATTTATAGGAGAGGGAGCTAGGGCAACACTCCTAGTCCCTTCCTTTCCTTATTGGACTTGGGCCAAGGCTTATGGGCCTTCTACATAAGCCTAAGCTTAATAACAAACATAAAGGCCATATTAAGCTAACTATTACATATGAATCACTAACACTTGAATAAGGTTTAGGAGTGATTCCAACAATCTCCCCCTAAGTGTTAGTGATGAATGAATGAGTGATAAACGTTGTAGGTGTTGATGTAATAGTAGCTTTGACGTCTTCTGACATTCTTCTTTCTTGTGATAAGAAGTGTCTTGATTCGAACAATCTCCCCAGTGTAGAGAAATTGTTTCTTTTGAAGTATTCTGCTTTGACGTCTTCATTTTCTTTGTTCTTTAGTTCTTTGTTCTTTGAAAGTGATAGTATGTTGTGGTAATCTGCATCAGGTCTGCTTCGCTGCTCCAGTGTCTCCACGTCTTTCTCCAACATGCTCACACGCTCTTTAACGTTGGATTACAGTTGATGAAGTTCTTTAAGTCTTTAAACTTTGTAGATTCTTTGTTGATGAAGAATCATTCTGACTTTGTGTTGCCTTTGATTATGAGAGAACTTTCATAAGTGATGTTGTTGGTATGAGCATGTGGAGAATCTGCATGATCAGTCCGCTCCAGAGCTTCCATAAGAAGTAAACATAGGAAATGTTAGTAATAAGCGGATTCCGGCACTTACAAGTTTGAACTTCGAGAGTTTTAACAGCATAGTGTGAAAACACAACTCTAATTCTCACAAAGGCCGTTCCTGAACCGGAGTCCCACAAGTGAGATAACGCGATGTACCGAAGTACACCTACGGTTCAGATGAGTCGCTGAGGTACATTGAAGCATCACCTCACAACTGTAGACCGTTTGAGACCACTAAGCGTAATCCACGGGGAGTTACCGAAGCGACCTGCTGTCAAGGCTGTTTGATGTTGACCCTGGCAGGAGTTTCCATTCAATCACTGAGGATCACTAAGGTGAACCTCTCATAAATGTTCTAGACAGATTGCTAGGATCGGTGTAGGACTCGATAACGTACCACTGTTGTTCTTATTGTTGAACAACAAGTGATGAAATGTCAAGTGTACCTAAGAGATCTTTTGATGAATCTCGTGGCTCTAGACTCAATAGTGCACTTTGGTTTTTCCTGAGCGGAGACTAGGGAGAGGGTCTACTTCTTCAATACCAGCAATCTCTAAGAGAAAGCCGATAGTTTACGTAGGGTTCCCTGTGAGAATGAAACAAGCTTCTGTTGGGAGAAACTTGAGTGGCTAAGAAGGTTTAGTGCATGCGTCACTGGGTCCATGACGACTTTTAATCTTCAGTACCGGTGTCACTAAGTGACAACCAGTAGTATATGAATTGAACCCGATGTCTGCCCTAAGTTGAATAATCTGGAGGGCTATTTCTTTTCACCCTTTTCTTTGCAATTCTTTTTAATTCTTCAACTCCTTCTTTCTCCGATTCTCATTTTCTCCTTTTTATAATCATACCTAAGGACTTCTAATTCTAACTATTGGTAGTGTCCTTGGGTAGATCCCTCCGGCTCTGGCGGATCATAGGACGGTTATTCCTAACCTTAATCACCTTATAACTCCATTGCCATAAAACCATTTTCATGAAAATCTCTCGAAGTGTTTGTGAATGAAAAACATGTTTGAACACTTCAAGAGTTTTAGATTTTCAGAAATACTCCCCCTCCACATGTGCTTAAGAGTTTTGACAGAAATCTGCACAGTGAGGAAAGAGGGCGCACTTTTTGAATTTATTGACTCAAGATAGACAATTCCTTGCGAGACACGATTACATTGCATAGTTAAAGAGGTACATTGTCAGCTTTTAGGTGACAACTAACTCTAATAACTACCTTGAAGATGTGGACAACCCCGAAAGGTTGTCAAACCCGTCAAAGTTCATGTCTATCAGGAGTTTCTCGAAAGGTACGATCTACTCGGATAAGTCTTGGAAGACAAATCTTTTCGATGTATGACTGTTCAGATTTCGTCAATTCATGGGTTAAGTCTTTTCACACGAGAATGCAATAGCAAATCACAACATATTTCTTATCACAATAATTTTCTCCCCCTAAAAAATGGCATATAAAAATGTTATTTTTGATAACGTTTTGATAATAAATATAACCATTTCGAGTTTTATGGGAAGATTATCACGAAGAACAATTTTGTGAACAAAGTTTTTAGCAAATACTCCCCCTCAACAAGTAATACTAACTTTTGAGGTTTTGAAAACGTAAGGGGAAGTACTTGTTCTTTTGAGCAAAACCTTGAAAATTGAAAGGTTTGATAGGTTTTACTCAAAAGTAAGAAGCTTTCGCTCCTTTTATAAGGATTGTGGAACTGAAGCGTACCACAGGGTCCTTTCATTACAAGAACGGGTTGTACACTGTTATGTGTGCACAAGCCATTGTCAATAAAATCACACATCCAAGTTAATATGAAATTGAAACAGATTAAGGGGTACCAGGAATTTCAGGTAGGTCAGCAAGAACTCCAGGAATGCGAACTAGGCATTGATATCCTGTGAGATTAATGCGAGGACGACCACCTACAAAGCTTTCCAATGTTCTGAACTGGTCCCTTCGAAACAACCTTTCATCAATCCGTTTGATGATTCTTTTGACATCCCGTCTTTCCTTAGAATCCCATCTCTTTTGTGACCCAATGCCTTGTTGAATCGCCTTTAACCGATAAGCTAGTCCATCCCTGACATGCTTCAATGTTGAATCACCAAACTTATGAAGCTCTGTACACGCCATCAAGCAGTTGCAGTGTAGTTCACTGCGGTAGACTACTCCAAAGGGTTTGCTGATGAGAGTGTATTGTGGAAGATGGTTTATGTCAGGAAGTTCTAGCTGAGGTTTGGTGAAGTTGACACGTGTCTGATACGACTCAACAGCAAGTTGCAAGTCTTCTACACGTTCCTGGATCACTATGCTTCTGATGAAGATAAGCAAGGACTTGATGTATTCACGTTGAATTTTTGTCGAGAATTGTCTCATGCGTCCCTGTACCTTTGCAAGATGCAGATCTTCAATGTCGTTGAGAGACAAATTCTGAAAGTCCGATTCACAGAAAGCATAGTCCTTTTCGTCTTGTCTTTTGACCACGATGTTCTTTAGGAAGGTGTAATCCCATTTAGACGAAAGAGCAACATGCTTAATAGCAACGATCCCTTGATCACTGTGCAATTCATGTTGAGATTTACGAAGCTGGCAGCTTATGTAGTAGATTCGTCAGTGTTCCGGCCAATGGTGAATCCCATACAGTGCATCGATGTCATACTCTTCCACTATGTTGTTGAACATGTGGGTAGCCTTTTCTTTGATGGCTATGCAGTTGGAGTATATGGCTGCCGGGAACGGAAGTGTAAGTGATGTAGCGTATTTCTTTGACACATCGCTACCATGTAGAAGAAATTCCAGGTCGTTGTTGAAGAAGTATCGAAATGGAATCTGAGGTTGATCTGGTCGACCAATGGTAGGTAGAGGTTTGGTCTAATCTGTGTAGTATGGAGCGTTGTCTTTTCTGGTGTAGTCGATGTTTGCTTCAGGGTTGAGCCAATCAATGTTGTTGGACATGGCTCGTGCTATGTTTTCAAGGTGATATTCAACTTCAATAGCTTTCTCCGAGCTGTCTTTGAGTAATTGAAAGGCTTCATTCTTGATTCGTTTCAACTCTGATTTTGTCATCTTCTTCACACGGAACTTTTCTTGCAGTAACTTAGCATACTCCAACGTACTACCTTCTACCATATCTTGGTCAGCAGTTAATGCGGGTGTAGCAGCAACAAGTGTGGAGAACCAATCATACTCGGTGTCTTCATCGTCAAGCCATGAGACGACATCAGCCTTGGGAGTCTTCTTCTTTTTCTTAGGCTTTGATGAGGATGATGGTTTCTTTGTTGTTGAAGCGGGAGAGGAGGGTTGTTTTTGGGGCTCAGAGACTTCCTCATCGTCACCACCAGTGTATTCGAAGTGATCACCGGTTTTCGTAGTTTGGGGTGGTAACTCAGAGTCCTGAGGTTTTTCAGTAGAAGAACGTGGAGGAGATCGTTGTTGAGCTGGAGTCCTTTGGGGTGGAGGTTGCATGGAGGATGATGCACCAGTTTTCTTCGGGCGTTTAGGCTCTTTATCTTTATCCTTATCTTCATCGTCTCTTGGACGCTTAGGCCTCTCAGCTTCTTCTCTGCATGCTGATTTAAGTTGGTATTCCAGCAATGCTTCAAACAATTTACCTTCGTAAGAAGCAAATGTTGCAGATCGTTTGGACATTTGAGCTACTGGCCTGTTAACCAATTCAGCATCTGAGAATATTATGGGATCAGTTGGATTGATGTTTACATGCATTGGTGTTGATCTCATAGTTTGCTTGGCCAAGTGTAACAGATTCGGATAGAGTTGTTTGGTAAACATCTCCCTTGTAACTCCAGGAACGATGTCAAGAAGGAACTTGTGAGTGTAACCTTTGATCATCTCGTTCATTTCCCCTTGAGGATCTCGTTGCATGAACTTCTGGATGTACTCCCTTTCATCTGACATCTTGTCATTCTCGTCATGAAGATACTTCAGCGAGAAAATTCAGCTTTCTGTAAAGCATGTCTTTCTTCCTGACCTGCTTGACAGCTTTAACGATCCTTGTCTTTGCCCGAGAAGTCCAAGAGTCCGTTGGCTTCTTTACAGATTTGGATGTGGATTTGGTTGATCTTCTGGATGGTGGTGGTGAAGAGTGAGAGGATGAATCTGATGATGAAGAGTCATGAGGAGGTTCAGGGTCCTTAGGAGGTTCAGAAGTTTTCTTCTTGGAACAAGTTGGACTATTGAGAAGAAAATCAGCATAGTTCACTTTGTCATCTTGATCGGTTTTAGACTTTTCTTCAGCCTGAATCCTAGCCTCTTCCTCTGCTTTGTCATGAGCTGCATCCTCTTCATCAGTCTTATCTTTCTCAGACTTTTCTTTTTCTGGTTTCTCAATGTCATACTCAATAGAATCCTCCAGTTGCTGTTGTTGTTGCTCAAGAGTGGTGGCACCAGTTCCCTTATCGGGTTGATTAACCGCATCAGGAATTGGTGTAGGTTGAACTCCACCACTTGACCCTCCGGGGCCACCCATTTGATCCTTTGCAAACTCTTTCGCAACATGTTGGAGTCTAATGATTTTGAACTTCCTCCTGTAATCAGTATCCAGATGCTCTTCATCAGGGCTTTCTTCTTCGTGCTCAATCACTGGAGTCTTTTCTTTATCACCTTTGGGACTTGAAGGCTTTGTGGCTGTTTGAGTGTCATCTTTAACTGTTTCAGAGTAAGTTATCTCTTCTTCTGATTCAGTTTCCTCAGAGCTTTCATCCTTTAGCTTTTGTTGCGGTTCAGATTTGGGGATAGGGATAGCTTTCTTTGAAGGAACTGTCCTCTTACGTCCAGGTTTCCTTTTAGGAAACTTTCTTTGACTCTCAGTGGTTGCAGCACTTCCTGCACTTCCTCTTCTGGTTTTCCTAGTAGGTGTACCAGAAGACTTGTCATCGAGAAAACCAACTTTGCCTTCATCAACTGCTACCAGATACCTTTTGTATGAGTAAAGCTGTTTGATTTCATCAGAGAGAAGGTGATCCGGTAACACAGCACCTTGTTTCTTTGTTGTTGATTCCTTAAATCTGACTATTAGAGTAGGCTCATACAACATGTCGTGATTGTTGGGGTCATTGATTCTCTTGGGGATATCAGGGTTATACCCAAGTGCTCTTTGGATCAACAGTTTTGTATATTTGATATAAGGAATCTTTGAGCCAAGCTTTTTGAGGAATGACATCATGTCGTCCCATATCATAGCTTCAATTTTGATGTGCTTCATGTTGATCAAAGCCCAAAAGATCTGCAGTTCCATGAGCTTGGGATGCTCATAGCCACTGTCACGACCGGAAACAGATTTGGTGATGATGATGTAGAGAGTTCTCCAGGGTTGAGGAATATTCTTAAGATCCACGTATGAATGCTTAGTGATTACACCTGTAGCTTCATCATAAACAATGTCGATCATGAATTGTAGAAAAGTCTCTTCAGTTGGTGCAGCAACGTAATCGGTAGGCTCGATGTCGGTAATGAGGAGAACAGCCCTTAAGTCTGCAGGTGTGATGGTGACTTGTTTGTGGTTGAGAGTCACTGTCACAGCATTTTGTCCTTTGATCTTTTGCATTGTGTTCCAGAACTGATGAATGTAGATCTCAGGCACTGTAGCAGAATTTGAGAGCATGTTCTGATAAGGGTGATTCTTCAGAATATCCACAACAATCAAGCAAGAAGATTCTGAGCATGTGAGGGTATCAAAATTAACACGGAGGTTATTCTTCCCTATCTTCATCGGATAGCCATTAGGGAAGATATCAGCAACGGTGAGAACATTTGGTGCATCTACATTCTGCATTTGAGCGTCCATGTCGTGATCTGAAAGATATTTAGCCAAAAGAACCAATATATCGAAAGACATTATGTTAGTCAACAGATGGTTATATTGTTTAGTTAATGAATGTGATATGTCGATGATTGTTACGAGTCCAATGTCACTTGTTTGTCTAATAGTCCAATGACGTCGTGATAAGTTACGTGAGTTGATTAACTTTAAGTTTTAAAGTCCATGTTTTCACTTATTAATCACAACTTGTTAAACATTTAAGCTTATTAGTGACATTATTGGTTTCGTGGCGTTATGATTTATTTATTTACAAGTTTGCACGCGTAACAATTCATAATTAAGGTTAAACAAGGCTTAGGCGTAGAAATGGCAAGCTTATGCATAAACAGGAATGATATATGCGTAGACGCAAGCTTATGTGTAGGTTTTTGACTTACGCGTAAGAAATATTACGCGTAGGAAAAAGGGGACCTTATGCGTAGAGCTTACGCGTAAGCGTATATGGAACCTTACGCGTAAGGCTTACTCGTAAGAGTCAACCTTATGCGTAGAGGTCACTGTTTACGCATATCCTTCACAGGATACGCGTAGTCCCTTATGTAGAACCTTACGCGTAAACGTTACGCATAAGATTTCTCTTACGCATAACATGCTACGCGTAAGGTGATCCTTATGCGTAGATTTCAAACAACCTTGATTCTGAATTTTCACGTGTAACAAACCTGAAATAAGATCATCATAGCACCAATATTTACACATACATTCATTCTCTAACAGTTTTAATCACGAACACATAGTCAAGCAGTTAGGCGTAGAACATATGTTACGCGTAACCAAAACCCTAAAGTTCAAGAATTACGCCTAAGTAATTTAGCCATAGGATTTGCACCAAAATGATTCTGGTAAGTCTAAGAAGTCTTATGAGTAGTTCTATCCAAGTTTTAACATCAGAATTTGAGTGAACCAAAAATACCCAAGTGAGTATGAACTTAAACCCTAGTTACTAATTAAAGATCAATTAGTGTTTCTGGGTTAGTTCTGAGCATAGATATCATCAATTCATCATAAGAACAACATCACTCAACTATCTTTTTAACCAAAAACGTTCTCATTTGAGAACACCCAATTTCACGCATAAACCATAATTCCCAATATCAATCAATTCGTGTATCTGGGTGTGTTTTTATGATGAAAATAGTTTCAATGATGTTATATGAACGTTTTGACACTATCTTTCTCGCCACAAACACCCATTCTTGATTAGGTGTTCATACGCTTATGTGTAGAACACCAAATCGATCATAAATGAAAATCTAACCGTTAGTTTTTAATATAAATCAAAACCTTTGTTTGTAAACACGTTTAGATTACGAAATCACTTACAAAATGATGATCCAAAACACGGATTTGAAGATCGAATGTTAGGCGTAGGATTAAGTTTGGTGATATATTAAATGAAGTGAATTTAATGAATTAGATGAGGAGTTTTATTAAAAATAACTTTAAGATTTTGACAGTTTTAGTCCCTCCACCTTTTCCATTTTCATCCAATGCCTTTAACTTCCATTTTGGTTACCAAACGAAGGATATTTGGAAAGAAATTTGACGACACTCCTCCTCGACTTAAGAAATAAAGAAAGTTTATAAATTTTAGTCTGAGGAGTGTCAGAAAACCAGAAATGTGACCACCATTATTAAAGAAACAACCGGGATAAGGTAACATGCAAGTACAAGGTTTTATTGAACTTTAAGAATATTTATGTTCTCCTCCTCAACACTTGATCGAAAAAATACTGAATTTTGAAAGATTTGAGTGTTGACGGAAGAATTGTACTTGCCATGTTAAAGAAATATAGATAGAAGAATATTTTTGTTGTTTTATCTGATTTTATAATTTTGTATTTTGTTTTTGAAAAATATTTACAAAAGAGGTTTTGGTGTTTGACTGGTTTTTAAGAATGTTTTAAGAGTTCATTCAGTTCCTCTTGAGTCAAACACCGCATACCAATCCGGTGGACCAACTCATTAAACCTAGCAGGAGCTAAGGCTTTGGTGAGGAGATCTGCCAATTGGTAATCAGTACCCACAAAGTATAATTTAACAGTACCCTGTTCCACGTGGTCCTTGATGAAATGATATCAAAGATCGATGTGTTTTGATTTCGAATGTTGAACAGAGTTGCACGAGATCGCAATAGCACTCCGATTGTCGCAGTACATCGGGATTTTGTCAAATACGTAACCATAGTCTTTGAGTTGTGTTCGCATCCAAATGACTTGAGCACAACACGCCGACATGGCTACATATTCTGCTTCTATTGAGGAGAGCGATGTACAATCCTGCTTCTTCGATTGCCATGACACCAGTTTATCACCAAGAAATTGTAGTGCTCCTGAAGTACTTTTTCGTGAATCTAAGCATCCTGCGTGGTCAGCGTCTGAAAAAGCTATTAGTTCAAAACCAGAATCCTTCGGATACCAGATCCCCAAGTTAATGGTTCCCTTGATGTATCGGAGGATTCTTTTAGCCTCAGAGAGGTGGGTTTCAGTTGGTCTTGACTGATAACGGGAGCAAAGATATACAGCAAAAACAATATCAGGCCTGCTAGCTGTTAGATACATGAGAGACCCAATAATACTACGGTATTTGGTAGGGTCCACCAATTTCCCATGTAAATCAGCGTCTAGCTTCTTGGTATTAGCCATTGGTGTGGCATAGGTGTCACAGTTTTGCATTCCAAATCTGTTTAACAATTCAAGGGCATACTTGGACTGACTCAAGAAAATACCACGGGGTGATTGATGAACTTGCATTCCTAGAAAGAATGTGAGTTCACCCATCATTGACATTTCAAAATGTTTTGTCATTAATTTTGCAAAAGCATTTGAGTATTTTAAATGTGTTGACCTAAAAATGATGTCATCCACATAGATTTGAACGATTAAGATGTGAGCCCCGTGATATTGTATGAAAAGTGTGGGATCGACCGAACCTTTGGTGAATTGATTGGCAATGAGGAAGGATGATAACTTATCGTACCACGCCCGAGGAGCTTGTTTGAGACCGTACAGAGCTTTATTCAGTTTGTAGACATGGTTCGGGAATTTGGGATCAACGAATCCTTCTGGCTGGCTGACATAAACCGTTTCTTTCAGTTGCCCATTCAGAAAAGCAGTTTTGACGTCCATCTGAAAGACCGTTATGTTCATATGAGCCGCGAACACGAGAAAAATCCGAAAAGCCTCAAGACGAGCAACCGGAGTGAATGATTCTTCAAAGTCAATACCCTCTTCCTGTCTATAACCCTTAGCCACCAGACGTGACTTGTTTCTGATTACGTTCCCTTCAGCATCCAATTTTTTCTTCCAAATCCATTTGAGACCAATGACGTAGACCCCTGTTGGTCTTTCAACCAGTTCCCATACTTCAAGACATTTGAATTGGTTGAGTTCTTCTTGCATGGATTCAATCCAGTTGTCTTTTGTCATTGCGTCTTTAATGTTTTTAGGCTCAGATTGGCAGACAGTGAGGGCATAAATGTAATGTTCACCATCTGTGTGAAGACGTTGTCTTATAACGACTGGCTAATTCGGGTTGCCAATAATATTCTCTAAAGGATGGTCTTTTGTCCAACGATGTGTAGAGGGTTGATGTTGGTATACATTGTGCAGATTTTGAGGATTCAAATGGTTTGTTGATGATTCTGCTACATCAGGTGCAGCAGTTTCATTGGCAAACGGGTTAAAGCACGCATTTGGATCAAAATCGGCAGGTGGGGGTACTTCATTAAGAACATCAGCAGCTGGTTCAGTGTCGTTGGAAGCAGTTTGTTCAACTGTTGTTGTAGAGTCAACTGGCGGTGCTTCTTCAACAGTAGTTGTTGTAGCAGGTGTATCGGTATAATAGTATGATCAGGTTGAGCAGCGGAAACAGCGTATACACCAGGAGCACGTTCATCAATGTCATCATTAAACAACGGAGCAAATAGCATTTCCATTTGTTGACGAGTAAGCTGGGGGCTTAGTTCAGCTGATAATGGGGTTTGAGGGAAGTTTAAACGGTTGTGACCGGGTTCCAAGCTGTTATGCTCAGAAGCCATCTCTGTAAGTTCATCAAAATTAGCATGAATCATTTCCATAACCTGCTTTGTACAACGATTCCAGATCCGAAAACCCTTAGAATTTTCACAATATCCTATAAAGACTCCAATGTCAGCTTTGGCTTTGAGCTTTCCAAAGTCATCACGATCATTATTTGGATAGCAAAGGGATCCAAATACATGAAAGTGCTTTAGATTCGGTTTATGGTTGTGGATAAGCTCAAAAGGTGTTTTGTTGTGGCGTTTAGTAATCATTGAACGATTTTGAGTATAGCATGCAGTTGATACAGCTTCTGCCCACAAGTAATCTGGAAGTTTAGCATTGATTAACATTGTTCTTATAGCTTCCACTAACGTTCGGTTTCGTCTTTCAACAACTCCGTTTTGTTCTGGTGTACGTGCAATAGATGTCTGATGCTCAATTCCCACTTTCTCATAAAATTCTCGAAGAGTGTGGTTAACAAATTCAGTTCCTTTGTATGTTCTGATTTGGCGGACGGTGTTCCGGAGCTGAACTTGAATTTTCGTGAGAAAGGTGATGATCATATGTGGAGCTTTATCTTTACTTCGAAGAAAGTAGACCCAAGTCCATCGTGAGTAGTCATCGACAATTACCAAGATGTAGCATTTTCCATTAATCGTTTGCACGCGCATCGGGCCACACAAATCCATGTGAAGAAGAGGAAGCACATGCTGAGAGCTGTGTTCCACCTTTGAGGGAAAATGAGCACGGGTGCTTTTTCCTTGTTCACAAACTGAACATAGGTGATCTTTAGAATACCGGAATCTCGGGAGACCTTCAACAAGTTTGTGTCGAGCAAGGTTGGTGATGGTTTGAAAGTTTAGATGTGAGAGACGACGGTGCCATAGCCAAGATTTTGTAGATGTAGCCTTTGAGAGTAGACAGATGGTAGATGAAGCAACCATGTCTTGCATTGAAATTGTGTATAGACTAGAATTGCGAGAGCCAGACATAAGATCGTTTCCTTGTAGATCACGAATGAAACAAGTTTTCTCACTAAAAGCAACTTCCAAATCTCCATCACAGAATTGACCGACTGAAAAGAGATTGTGACCGAGGCCTTCCACATAATAAACCCTGCTAATTTCAATATTGCCATTGGTATAATCTCCGTAGCCTATGATAGCTGCGAAGTGATCATTCCCGAATCTGACAGTGCCAATGAACTTTGCAATAAAGTTTGATAACAGTTTAAGATTGCCTGTCATGTGTCGGGAACATCCGCTATCAACAATCCAAAGGATGATATGTATCACCTGCATTACACACAGACGACACAGATGGAATAGAGGTAGATGTGGAACCCGATGAGTTAGAGGGTTCCTCAGCAGTTATAGTAGAAATACACACATCAATGATTTTAGGCATCCATTTAAATCCTAGTGTATTATGTATCCATTTCTGCCATCTCCAACTAGTCTTAGCTTTAGTCTTAGTGAATGCACTAGGTGGTACTAAATTCTTTGGAGGTGATACTGGAACTACAGGGACATCAATGCGTTTCTTAGAATCTAAGGAGTGCAGTCTACCAAGCACAGACTTAGAAGCATTAGTGGGCCTAGAGGTATTCCGATTCTTAGGATTCCGTAAACGAGACAAAATAGCTCTAGCAACACATTTGTCATGACAATCAGAAAGCATACTCTTACGACAAATAACACAAGAAGCATCAGACTGAATATCAAAAGTACTTAAAGGTTTAGCATTCGTTACAACACTTTTTCCATTACATTTGTCAGACGCAATATCTAAAGTGGGTGCAACATGAGTCTTATTCAAAATCCTAGGGTGTTCTTCTACTTCAGCATTCTTTATTGATCTTTTCTTAGGTCGCAACTTCCTATTCTTCCTTGTATTTCTCCTACGCTGTGAAGTGCGGACGTTGGGAAAAGAGGCAACTATTCCTGTTTCAGTAGAGGGAAACACATTAGTATCTTGTGTTTTGTCAGTAGGCATTATGGGTTCACGTTTGCTAAGTGTTACAGGTGCAATTTTCTTAATGATGCTAGGCTGAACTTGTTCATACTTTCCTAACATTTCCCTTAACTTAATGATAGTGTGCACCAAATCTTGATTTTCAGAACGAAGATTTCCAGCAAAATTCATGACTTCTTTAGTGTGTGCAAGATAATGATCAAGTTCGTTTGATGCTTCATTTCGAGTCTGTTTGAGTAAATCAAATATGACACCATATTCATTTTTAACTTTTGCAAGTTCTTGTTCATATTTTGAGATTTGACATTTCAAAGACACGTTTTGATCATCCAGTTGCTCAATTTTAGGATTAAACGGTTTTGATTTCAACTGGTGGATTTTGTTTTGCAAAGCAAGTTCACGATTTTGACAATCTTTTTGACACCATTGAAGACCACGTTTTAAATTTGAAAGTTCGTTTAACAGTCGTTCATTTTCAGCTTTTAAAGATTCTATCTGGTGCACATTATCAATATTCACAAAAATATCAACAGAAACAACAGAATCAACAGAGATATGATCAGATGCATATGCAACAGATTGTAATAAAACAAGATAATTGATATCAGCACAGATAACATCTTCCAAGAGTCGATCAACATCTTTTCTCAACAATTTTTTTTACGTTTAGTATTTGAAATCGATGTTTCTGTTTTCTCGAAAACTGTTTTCATGAGACCAAGTTCCTTGTGAAAATCCCTTTCCCAATATAGTGCACAAGTTTTAAAATTTTTGACATGGGGTAAAAGTCGTTTCTGAAGAATATCTCTGTGTTCTCGCGCCACTGGCAATTGAAAATGTTCAACTTTTATTTCAGAATGAAATTCAATCTCACGTTCCAAAATTTTGAGGTCAGATAAGAAAGTGTCAAAGTATTTTATAACGCGACAACTTTCGGCTTTTGTTTTAACTTCACTAAGTGAAGGTAAAGGACCATTAATTTGTGCACCATTGTGTTTGGGACTGACTTCAGAGATTGGTGTGATAACAAAAGGTTTGTTAGAAATATCTTGTTGTTTGACAAAAGTAACGGCTTTTGAATAGTTAAATGGATTGTTATAAACGACATTTTCCATTTTTGACTGACTCTCGTCATTTGCATCTAATTCCTCCATGCGATTATATTCAACAACAGTCATAATTGAATCATCAATTCTATGTTCTGCACTGTAAACTTCAGAATTTGGTTTGAATGCTTTGTTTGAAAACTTAGGTTTGTAATCAGCAAGTATTGGTCCATATCCATTTGGATTAGGATTAAAAGCAAACTTTTCAATGGTTGTGATTGACTCACCATGTTTATAAACAACATTTCGAAACTCTTTGATTTTGGTTTGTAAGTCTACAATTTCTTCAAGATAGTTATCTATTCGTTTCATGGAATGCTGTTTGTACTCTGAGAACTGTTTTTGACAAGTTAACAACTCAGCCTTGGCTTTTTGTGTTTCCAAAGTAAGAGCGTTAAGTTGTTGTTTATGTTCATGTTTCAGTTGTTCTATTTGAGACAACAAAGCATTCTTGGAAATAGCTAGATCACGTATCTGTCGTTCTAATGATTTTTCGTTTTGATGAGATTTAGCAAAAGCGACTTCAAAACCTTTTTCACGTTTTTCTTGAGTTTTAAAAAAATTGATTTGTCGAATTAAGCATTCATTATCCCTAATTAACAGTGCATTTTTCTCTTTTAATTTAGTGCAAATTTCCAACCGAGAGTGTTGGTCTTTAATTAAGGTCAGGAGCTCAATTTCTCTATTAGACCGAAGCTCATTTTGTTCAATGTGAGTCTCAACATGATCATTATTTAGATCCTCAAATATAATTACGGAGTCAACTTGATTATCAATATTAACCATAAGGTCATCTTGATCGTCAAATATAACTACGGGATCTATTTGATAATCATCGGAATGAGATGTGGATTGCTTATGTTGAACACTCTGATCCTGGTCGGATGGAGAAATTGGCGGAGATATCAGATCAGGGATGAGTATATTTTATTCAGGTACCTGAGACAAGCCATCAGTGTCATACACTAGGCCTGTGTCACTCATGTGTAGAGCTTGCATTTGTGCCATCAACATCACTGCTGCATTAGCCTGCAAGTCCTCCATATCATCATTAGAATCTGCATCTGCCATAAAGCTCTGTTCCTTGTTTGTAAGAGTTCCACCAGCTTCATCCTTAAGAGCCAAGAGCAACGCCTCTTTGTGATAAGCACTGCCTCTTGTCCTCGGCTTAGGACATGCATTAACCAGATGACCCTTTTCATTGCAGTTATAACAACGAAGACCATTAACCCCATTCTGAGCATTCCCCTGTTCAACCACTTGACCTCTTAGTTGTTGCGGAGCACCCATGTTATTCCTTCCAATAGCATTAAACCCTTGACCACCTCCTATCTGACGACCATAACCACGGTTCTGAACTTCAACGCGTCCATTGTTCACAACAGCTTGATTTCTTGTATTGGATGAGGAACGAATGCGATTGTTGGATTTGTTTGTATACCGACCGAAGGCTTTAGCAATCATAACAAATCCTTGTTGCAATTCATCAAAAGCAGCAGAGTCCTCATCAGCTTCACTGTAAAGTGCTTGAGCATTGTTGTTGTTGTATGGAACCAATTGATTTTGTTGAGGTTGTTGTTGTGACTGATCATATGGTGTAATGGTTGCAGCTGGTTGAGGAGCGGGTTGCGGAGCTGTTTGAGGAGGAAGATTAGTTTGAGCCCACAAAGCAAGTTGTTGATTATCAGGAATTGACTGTGAAGTCGGGAGTCCACGGATAGTCCTTTCTTTGTCAACTTCTTTTTGGTGAGGCTTCAAATAGTCGTACAACAATCCGTATGTAGCATGATGAAGATTCTTAGCTTGACGGAGGAAAATGACATACTTCTCCCATTCCGGACCAAGACTACTGAGGAACTTAGTGTTGACAGCAATTCGAGGCATGATGATGTTGTGTTTTTCCAAATCATTAATGATGTCTGAAAAGCGATGATGATATGACTCTAATGTCTCTCCTGGTTCAATCATGAAGTGTTCATAAGCCAAGTAGATTTTGGATTCCATGTCTTCCTGATTGAGTGTTGTGCCTTCTATTAGAAGATGAATATGTTCCCACATTGCTTTAGCTGTCTTTTGAGCATCAACACTTCGAAGGATCGGATTGGGTAGTCCCAAAAGAATGTATTGCATTGCTAGTTCATCGGCTTCAAAGTGTAGAAGTTCATCACCAGTGAGGTCGGAGATAGTTGCAATGTTGGTGACAGCATCTCTTGGTGGATTGGCATCTGGATCTGCGGGTGTGATAACAGTAGGCATCTGAAATGGACCTTCCATAATGACCTTCTTTAAAAACTTTCCATGTGGCTTCTTTAGATCACAAAACCTAAAGAACCTTATCACCCATTGATCATAATTTCCGGGAGTGAGCATTGGAGGTCTATCAAGTGAGCCAGCTTCATGAATTGATTGTTGGCTGCTTAAGGCTTCACACATCTTGCCAAACCATGTTGGTTCCTTCATAGTATTCCTGGATGGATGTTGATTGTAGAAGTTTGTGTAAGGTTGTACTTGAAGACTAGGTGGAGGTTGAACCATTTGAGGTTGTGGAATTGCTCCAAGTTGTGGGGTATGTTGTTGATTAAATTGTTGTTGATAAATTTTTTGTTGATGATTAAATTGTTGATGTTGTGGACTTAGTTGTTGTTGTTGTTGTTGATGATAAATGTAAGGAAAATAGTTAGAGTATGGTGGTTGTGACATGTTGAAAACTTGTGTTGTTAAATGGATCTTTGTAGTCGAATGAACCTTTGTTGATGAAGTATCCTTAGGCATAGAAATCACAGAAAAGAAAAGTACCACTTATGCGTAAAAACACCAAAGTTACGCGTAACAGCAAGAGTTACGCGTAGGATTAGCTTACGTGTAAGTAATGAGAAAAACACTAAAGTTATGCGTAAACAGAAAGTTAGGCGTAGAAAACTTATGCGTAGGATTAACTTATGCGTAAGGCAGAGCTTAGGCGTAAGATAAATCTTATGCGTAATGAATTCTACGCGTAAGCTTAAGCTTATGCGTAAGATTAGGGTTTTACCCAAACGATCTTTTACACTATCACAGTGCAAAAGATATCCAAAGTCGAAGTGTTTTCAGGCTTATCCAAGCAAGAAAAACACTGAGTAATCCACGAAACTGAAGATCAAACCAATGAACTCTTATGCGTAGTTTTAGGGTTTCGTTATGCGTACAACTCCACCAAAAATGATTTTTGCCCAAAGATGTTTCTAAACCAGATTTTTGTGATGAAATAGCTTCAATATCACCAAAATAACACAAAAGTGTGAAACTTGATGATCCAAAGCTTATAAAATAGTTATGCGTAGAGCTATACCCACGTAGAAAACCTAGCTTAAAAACAATGATCCACACGTAAAGTTAGAAACTTTTTGTCAAAAACAGTTATTTTAACACCTTAAAACGTTGAAAGTACAAGAATCTTGGATTGAAAAGTGTAAAAAATAAGTTTTTAAGCGAACCAAAGTATCAACCGTTGTTACGCGTAAGACCGAAACCCACATAAACAACGAAAACGATTCACCCAACTATTTGGCGAATGATACCACTGTTAGGTCACCATATTAGTAACACAAGCATCAATATAAGAAATAGAGAAGAGAAGAGATCGGTTGAACAACACACACAAACACTATGCGTAGGAATATAGAGAAAGGTTATGCGTATGCAAGTGAAAGAGAATGAATTGAACAACCAACCCTCAAGTGAGGGTATTACAAAGGTATTTATAGGAGAGGGAGCTAGGGCAACACTCCTAGTCCCTTCCTTTCCTTATTGGACTTGGGCCAAGGCTTATGGGTCTTCTACATAAGCCTAAGCTTAATAACAAACATAAAGGCCATATTAAGCTAACTATTACATATGAATCACTAACACTTGAATAAGGTTTAGGAGTGATTCCAACAACAAATCATGTCAAAAACGTTAATTATATTTTTCGACCTTTGTATGTTTTGATAATCACAAAATGTAAAATCACGTTACGTAAAACTATACGTAAATAAGTTTTTAATCGTAAAAGTCTATTTCAACATAATATCACTTAAGGTATGTACAAATAATATATCAAAATTGTTAAGTGATCAAAAAAATATTTTTGTCCTTAAAAATCACATTTTTAAATGTGACAAAACCTTTTTATAAAAATAAATTATACAAGTTATTTTTGTAATTATAAAGACATGTTTTAATAAGAAAAATAAATTTGAAATCTCCAACAACCGTTTTTTCCGCCTATAAAAATATCACCTTCACAAGAAAAATATTTTACCACATCAGGACAAAAAGGTGAGCGTCACATGGACGGTCTCTTATATATAAGGGACCGTCCCCCGCTCCTTTTGGTGCCTATAAATATTGCACTATTTGAATAAGATTTCTTGGATCCTCTAGCACACAACTTTATGTTCTTTCTCAATCTCTTCTACCCTCTTTGATCACATTAACTTGTATATATTTGTTTATAAGTGATCACATTCTTTCTTCCATCAAAGTACTAAGAGAAGCGTTGGGTTCAGTAAATACCCAAACCCCTTGATTCTAGGATTTGAATAGAAAATACCCCAAGTGTTTAGTCCTTTAAACACTAACAAGTTACTGAGCGCATAGTCACTCAGTGAACTATCTTCGAGATACTCAGTAAGAGACAAAGAATAAGTTTCTCCACTCAGTAAGGTGGAACTTAAGGGGTGAAGACTGAGTCAACAAGAAGATGGTGGATTCAGTGAGTGATGACAATAACTCACTGAATCCCGAAACTCCTCATCAACTACTACCACTAAGACAAACTGATGATGAAGACTGAAGGCTAAGCAGACTGAAGTATGAGCGGGACAAGGCGGGATAAGTTTGAAACACATAAGACGAAGTCCTTATCAACCAAAGTCAAACTTTTCCTAAATCAATAACTACCAGGCTCAGTGTCATCATTGACTATAAGAAAGTAGCCTTGTCACTTACTCTAAATAGCAAATATAAACAGAGAAAAAATACATCAGTATTTTGTCTTCTGTAACCTGTCAGTTTGTCTTCTAGGATATAGTTAAAAACATACTTGTATAAATAGCATAAGAGATGGAGTGAAAGATTTAAGCTTGTGCATTAATTGTAAATCACACACACAAGCAATCTTTCACTCCTCTAAATACAACTATGTCCCTGAGATAGCTCAGTGGTTCCTGTATAGTTGTGCTTAGACTTAGCCTAAGCTTAGTGAGGAGCCATACCAAACTTGTCAGTTCAATCCCAAGTGCTATTCCGCAAGTACTTGAGTAACGTGTTCTTTTTGATTCATTTTAATAAAGAATATAAACGTTGAAAATTACTCAGTGTGTTTATCTTGTTAAAACTTATCTTTACTTACATCTTTTCAGTCATTATTCACTATTAGTTGTTTTTATTGTTTTTATACGATTGTGAAACGGGAACAACGAGTGATATCAGAGCAGGCTGATTATAAAACCCTTTTTAAGCCGCTTAAAAACATTTTTAAATCAGGATCCTAATGGCTGAAAGTGATGTGCCCCAACTTGTCAATAAAAAAGGGTGGAGCCTATGCTGCTGTTGCCCCTCGACTAGAAGTTGGCAAATTTAACAAATGGAAAAAGCGAATGCTTTGCTATTTGACTGGGATGGAACCTTACTACATTAAGTGTATTAATGAAGGTCCATTTATCCCAAAGACTGCTGAAGGTTTGCCTAAACCTGAAGCTCAGTGGACTCAGGACGAGAGAAGAGTGGTCTACCAGGACCAAAGACTCAAAAGCATCATCATATCTTGTCTTCCTGATGATGTCATGGAGTTTGTCGTTGGCTGTAGTACAACTAAACAAACCTGGAATGACCTTGTCCACAACTATGAAGGTCCCTCAGATACCAAGGAAAACAGGATTATGGACCTGAAACTTGAGTATAACACTTTCAGGGCTAAAGACTTAGAAACTTTGTCTCAAACTTACACCCAGTATAAAACTTTGTTAAATGAAATGTCAAATGATGGTGTAAAGTTGTCCAAACATGAAATCAATGTTGGTTTTGTAAACAGTCTTCTTGAGAAGTGGCTGAATTTCTCTCAGGGACTAAGGAATGTTAATCACATTCAGAATTTTGAGCTTCCTAAAATCTACGGGAATTTTGTCTATGAGGATAACCTCATAAATAGACGATACCCTGACTTAAAAAAGTATCAAGAATTCAAGAAGTCCCTGACAACCACTTCATCACCAGTGTCAACTGCTTTTTATTCTAACAGTGTGGTTCAAGATTTTCAGGAAAATTCAGACGATGAGGCTGATGAGAGAACAAGCGAGGAGTACTTGAAGGACTTAAATATTGAGTTTTAGGAAATGGCACTCCTTGCTAACTCTAAAAGGTTTATACGAAGGAACAAAAGTTTTTCAAATGCTAAAGCCAATGAGGACACTGAATGTTTTAAGTGTCATAAAAGAGGTCATTTTGCTAAATATTGTTTTTCAAAAACAATTTATGAGCCCTCTTACAAACCCTCAGGGTCAAACCAGTCCTTAGGCTTTAGCAAATTTCAACCAAAAGTCTATCAGTCTCATCAAAATTTTCAAAACAAATCTAATCAAAATAAAGCTGTTGATTTTAAAGCCAAGTATAGGAAAGCCAAAGCTAAGCTAGCACTCCTTGAGGCCACTCCCTCTGAAAAAACAAACAATGTTAAATCTGTGCAGGGTAAAAACAAGGGCCTAGTTGTTGAAGTCTTTGACTGGGATGAAGAGCCAGTCTCCTTAGACGATGAAATGGTGCAAGTCAATGCACTGATGGCTCTCTCAGAAGAAGACAAGCTAGCTGTTGGAAAGAATCATGCCATGAATGGAGAATGGTTCAATATCACAATGAAAAAGGTAAATATCTTACTTTCTATGGATGATGATTCAGATTGGCAGTCCTTTATGAACTATATCAATGTTGACCTTAAGTTTGTAGAGGAGCAACGATTAAATCTTTTTTCTAAATACAACAAGTTAAGTTTTGAATTAAACAAGTGTAGGGATGAACTGCTTCTTTTAAAACAAGCCAAGCTTGAGGCTGTCACATTGCAAATTAAAAACACTGAACTAGTTAAAAGAAATCAAGCTCTTCAAGAAGAACTTAAAAAGGAAAAAGATATCATTGAAATTTGGACTGCTAAGAATACTAGAGTCTTTGATACTGTTGGAGCCCCCAGTAGCAAAAAGAGAATCATAGGTGAAGATCATCTCCATGATTCTCACAATAAAGACCAAGGTCCAAAACCATTTGTGTCTGCTGGCATGCTCTCCAATAAGGAGTCAATGATCAAGTCCAGTGATTGGGTTGAAAGGGTAAACCCTGAGAGTAAGCTTCCAAATTTCGATTCTGCAAGAATAATTGAGCCTGAAAGCCAAGCTCTTAAGAGCATGCTTGGACATCCTGATGTGCCCAGTAGTACTGAACACATCTCTGAGTCTGAAGCTGAATCTCAAGCACCGCTTCCACCCCTGAAACCTCTTCAAGGTGCTGCACCTAGCTCTGAGCTTACTCCCTTGCAATTCAACCCTCACTCACCAAAAGAAAGGTCTGGACTTGGTAGAACCATCCTGAAAAGACCAACAAAACAAACCCAAGAAGACTATGTTCCCACTGCGACTTCAACATCTTCAGTTCCTACTGAAGTAGACCAAATCCAGCAACTGACTGAACTTGTGAGGAAGTTGACTGACAAAATGAACTCTATTGAGATAGCTCCTGATTCAACAATCAAGGAAACTAAGTCAGCCTCCTCTAGTTCATCAAGGTCAAAATCTAACACCAAGCCCAAGCAGAAGTGTGATATGTGCCATTATACTAGCCATACCACTGATAATTGCTGCAGAATCCTTTTTTGCATGATCTGCAAAAAGGAAGATCATAGAACTTCTGATCACTTACAGTATATAAGTTCATTCAGTGAAGTAACTCACACCAATTCTCGTTATCAGTATGCTTCATCCTCAAAGCAGGGTCAAAGACCTAAAGCCAAACATTTTCCTCCTTGCTCACATTGTGGCTATAATGATCATCTTCATGATGACTGTCTCATGAACTCTTGCTGCGATATATGTAGAAATCCAGCTCATGAGACATCTCTGCATGATAGAGTCATCCAGGAAAGCAGAAGTTCAAAACAACCCCGCATCACTGAGTCTTCCTCAGTAATCAAATGCAAAACCTGTGGTAGCACACTTCACTCAACCGCTGACCATGAATCAATTGCTAAGTTCAAACAGACCATGAGACCCAAGCCCACTAGTATGTGGGTCAGCAAGAGAAACTAATTCAGTTTACTATTTGTGCAAAGACACGCCAGGGAGCCTATTTGGCATCTAGATAGTGGATGTTCAAGAAGCATGACTGGTGTTAAGGAGTATCTTCACAAGTATTTAAAGGAACCAGGACCCAAGGTAGTATTTGGTGATAACTCATCATGTCCCACTGAAGGTTATGGTTCAGTAAACTGCAATAGAATAGTTTTCTCTAGAATAGCTTATGTCAATGGTCTGAAATACAATCTCATCAGTGTCAGTCAGTTATGTGATGCTAAGTACATAGTACAGTTCAATGATAAACAAGGTACTATTTTCAATGCCAACAAAGAAGTTGTTCTGATAGCTCCTAGGAGAGATGATGTATATGTATTAGACATCTCAACTCTCTCTCAGAATGGAACTTGTCTCTTTGCCAAAGCCACTGAAACTATCAACTGGTTACGGCACAAATGACTCTCTCACTTAAACTTCAAAAACCTTAACAACTTGGCAAAACAAAACAAAGTCCTTGGTTTACCATCACTGGCTTTTGCAAAAGACAAACCATGCTCAGCCTGTGAAAAAGGTAAACACCACAGAGCATCATTCAAACAAAACAAAATTTCTCTATCAAAAGCTGCCTTCACCTCCTGCACATGGATCTCTTTGGACCAGTCAGTCCAAGATCAATCCAGCATGAGAAGTATACACTTGTCATTGTTGATGAGTTCTCAAGATACATTTGGGTATAATTTCTTTCTAAAAAGAGTCAGGCAGCTGAAACCATAATGTCATTCATCAGGAAGATTAAAAATCAGAATGACATTACTGTTAAACAAATCAGATCTGATAATGGTACTGAGTTCAGAAATCAAGAGCTTGAGAGTTTCTGTGATGAAAAGGGAATTTCCCAAAACTTTTCATCCCCATAAACCCCTGAACAAAATGGGGTAGCTGAAAGGAAAAACAGAACTCTCATTGAGGCTGCCAGAACTATGTTAAATGGGTCAGCACTCTCAAAGCATTTCTGGACTGAAGCTGTCAAGACAGCCTGTTACACACAAAACATGTCAATCATTGTCAAAAGACATAACCAAACCCCATATGAGATCTTCAAAGGAAGACTTCCTGACATCAGCTACTTTCATGTGTTTGGGTGTCGTGTGTGCATTCACAATCACAAGGATCACTTAGGCAAGTTTGATGCAAAAGCTGATGATGGGTATTTCCTAGGTTACTCACTGATCTCTAAAGCTTTCAGGGTCTTCAACACTAGAAGACAACAAGTTGAGGAAACCTTTCATGTCACCTTTGATGAAAGTTCAGAAAGCATCAGATTCACCAATACCTCAGTGGAGGAAATAGGAATTGATAACTCATCAAGATACCCTCCTGATGAGTTCAACACTGAAATCAATTCCTCATATCAAGTTGATGATGATATCTCATACTATGTCTTACCCCATAACCTTCCTCAACCAACAATCAGTGAATTCATTGATAACCAATCAATCCCTACTGGGATAGGTAATACTGAACCAAATGTTCAAGAATTAGTAATTCATGAACCCCAACCTGAACAAAGCATCTCAACAGATGATCTTAATGATTATGTGGCTCCTGCACCTGAACCCATTCCTCAGTTTCAGTGACCTCATCAAGCTCAGATCCTAGACCACAAGGTAAGTGGACTAGATCTCAGGAAATTGAGCTTGTGAACATCATTGGTAAACCCACTGAAGGCATGCTCACAAGAAGTATGGCTGCTAAGTTAACAGCAGCTTCAGCCAATGAATGTCTATATGACGATTTTCTATCAGAAATAGAACCCAAAAGTGTCACTGAAGCTCTAAAACATCCAAGCTGGGTTCAGGCTATGCAAGAAGAACTTCAACAGTTTGATAAAAACAAGGTCATGACCTTGATCAAATTTCCTCAGGATGTAATTGTTATAGGAATGAAGTGGGTTTTCAGAAACAAAACTGATGAAAATGGCACTGTCATTAAAAACAAGGCCAGGCTTGTAGCCAAAGGTTACAGTCAACAAGATGGCATTGACTATGATAAGACATTTGCTCATGTTTCAAGAATGGAAGCCATCAGGATCTTCCTTGCATTCGCAACCTACATGAACTTCAAAGTTTACCAAATGGATGTAAGAAGTGCATTCCTGAATGGTGAACTCAAGGAAGATGTGTATGTTCAGCAACCTCCTGGCTTTGAGAGTAGTGAATACCCTGACTATGTCTGCAAGCTTCACAAAGCCCTATATAGACTTAAACAAGCTCCCAGAGCATGGTATGAAACTCTCTCAGCCTTCCTGATTCAAAACAAGTTTGTCAGAGGAAAGATAGACAACACACAAGTTCCTCATATACCTAAATGGAACTCCAAGCCTTGGACTTTACTATCCAAAATGTTCAGGGTTTGACCTCAAAGGATATTCTAACTCTAATTATGCAGGCTGCAACATGGACAAAAAAAGTACCTCAGGGTCCTGTCAATTTCTTAGAGGAAAACTGGTTTGTTGGAGTGCTAAAAAGCAACAATCAATGGCTATGTCTTCAGCTAAAGCTGAATATGTGGCTGCTGCAGGGTGCTGTGCTAATGTGCTTTGGATGAAAAGTCAACTCAGTGACTCTGAAATCCACTGCAAAATGGTACCCATCTTTTGTGATAACACCAGTGCTATTGCAATCTCCAACAACCCTGTCCTTCACCAAAGAACCAAACACATTGATATCAAATATCATTTCATCAGGGACCACATCATGAAAAGAGATATTGAACTCCACTTCATCCCTACTGAGTATCAACTTGCTGATATCTTCGCCAAACCCTTGGATGAGCCTACCTTCAAAAGACTGAAAGCTGAATTGGGAATGCTTGACATTGAAAGTCAGCATCCTGATAGTCAGTCCTAATCTCAGCAACATTCTCTGAAATGGTTCCTGATCCCTGAATAAAGCCCAATTCATCTTCTCACTGAATGAGTAAGACTCATTCAGGGTCCCTTGCTTTGGATATTGAGCATTGAACGAGTAACTAAATGGTCTAAGTATTTCAGTTACTTAATGTCTTAGGTTGGTAAACATACCAATTTAATATAGGAATATATGTCTCTTTATCCTTCTGTCATCCAAGTCATGGGTCCCTCACATCCTTACCTCATCCCACTTGGCATTTAATGCTTCCTCTCACAACAAATATCCTTAGGATATGTTGACCCTGCAAGATGCACTTTTACTGTGCACTGCAATTGTTTCCTTGAAAACCGTCAGAAAATTGCGGGTAGTGGAGTGGTCGCATTAAATGAGGTAAAGAAAACATTTTCAATAAAAACTTTATAAATCCTCACATGTGCATAATCTACCCTCTCACCACTCTATAAAAACCCCTCTCAAAACACATTAAAACACACACACAAACTGTTTTCTGCATCAAAACTCTGTCAAAATCTTTTCTCAACCCATAAAACATTATGTGTTCTTTGATCTTCAACCAGTTTTTTAAGCAAAATCTTCTCTGTAAACAATTTACAAAAGGTTTTTCATCACAAAACTCAAGAGACTTTCACCTCTTTGATTGTTCTTCTCAAGAAATGTCACACCCCCAAATTACCTGTTTTGCAGCGGAATGGAAATCCTGGGGATTGACTGTCATAGCATCACAATCACAGTTATATTGAATGACCTAAAGTGTCGTTTGAAAAGAACATCGTTTGATTTAATAAAACAATCAGAGTTTACAAAGTATAGGTCCCAAATGAAAATCAACTTGTGCGGAAAATAAGTTTAATACAATTCAAACGATGTTTTAAAGTACGTAAAACCCAAGTGAGACGCGTCGTCACCACGACTCCATGATGTGTCCACATGCATGCCATGAAGTGAATGCCTTAGATACCTGAGATAAAAACATGCTAAAAGTGTCAACACAAAGGTTGAGTGAGTTCATAGAGTTTGTGTTGAAATGTAAAGCCTTTCAAAATCGTTTATGCAGCAAAGGCATTGTAAATCCACCCAGTTCCAAGTTCCGCCCATACAAAACTTGCAACCTGTGTGTTCACAACCCACTGCCAAAATGTGTATAGTTTATGATCAAGCGCATGATGTCAAATGAATTCACAAAATAGTGCATAACTTAATGTATCCACAGTTACTTAATATAACACATAATTCGTATGGTTTCAAATTGTTCCATGACCATTAGTTCAGGATTGTACCAAGACCATTAGTTCAATGATTCTACCAAGACCATTAGTTCACTGATTATACCAAGACCATTAGTTCAATGTTATACCAAGACCATTAGACCATGATTATACCAAGACCATTAGTTCCATGATTATACCAAGACCATTAGTTCAATGAATATACCAAGACCATTAGTTCCATGATTATGATATAGAAATTCTAAGTATGGCAATAATGTTACTTCGTATGACTAAACATTCAGTTCAGATAACATATAGTTTGCAAATAGTCATGAATGTCATAAAAGTAGTTGAGCATGTATCTCCCCCAAAGAGTTTCATAAATAATTAAAACGAGAAAAGTGGGGCTATGACTCACTTGGTAAATTGAGGCGATGACAAAAGTGAGTACACTGAAATGTAGCGTGAATCTCGAAAATGACCTATTATGAATGATATGATATGTAATGAGTTATGATATAATGTTATGCATGCATTTCGTATGTTATTTATACCATTTGCGAGTTTTGAAAATAATACTTATCGTCGAAAAATACTCTTTTTGACGTCTTGACCATTCTTAAAGTACTTTACAAGTATTTACGTCAAAATGTCATCCTACAATAGTTTCTTAATGATTTATTGTGAAATTATAACTTTTCGTTGTAAAATAATGTCGTTGGAAATTTCATGAAAGTGACAAAAATGGCTTCGAAAAGCTAGTCGTAAAATGGTGTACGTCGAACGTTAGGAAACGAACTCAACGGTTTTGGAAAGCTTGTATAAAAATCTAGAAGTTTTAGTACATGAGTTTTCGTCATAGAGGTCTCGAACATAAAGAAAAAAATAGGTTAAGTAGGGTGATTTTGTCCAAATGTGGTTTAAAAAGTGAGTTTCGGCAAAGTTTAAGCAACCGTAAATAATTCATTACAACTCCGCTATACAAACGGTTGGTCATTTTGGAAAATATGCTTGATAATCTCACTTTTATTAGAAGACATCTCGTTACAAAAAGTTCTACGTCAACGTTAAAAATAGCCTTCAATATGGTCACTTTGTTTATCCGTAACACTTTGTCAAATAAAAATAAAATAGTTTTTCTTAACTAATAAGTTACGGCAATTTTGTGAAAACGTGCATATTTTAGTCGTTACAAATCCGTTTTCTACGTATTATACGTCCTTAGCTTCGTATCAAAGTATACTAATATATTTTTGATAAGTCGAAATAATTTATAAAGCTTAAGACTCGTTTTTGACTCGTACAAAACAAAAATAGTGTGCTGAAATTTTCAGGAAATATATATTTCGTCGTCAAACTTGAAAAATTCATAACTTCTTCGTTATAACTCCGTTTTAATCCGTTCAAGCGGCCACGGATTCGTTTTAAAGTATATTTTCTAAATATCTAGGCCAAAAATTTATGTCTACAGTCGGATTTTCCAGAAATACAAAATAAGATCAGACCCTTATTTATACTTGCCAAAAAGAGTTTTTCTCGTACTAAACCTATTCCAATCCCTTCAAAACAACTCCAAAGCTATTCTAATCCTACCATACACCTTCTTAGGGTGTCATGGGTTCCTAAACATCATCAATACAAAAATATAACAAGGGATAAATTATAGGATGACTTATATGTATAAAACTCTAAAAACAATGTAAAAATGGTATAAACATCCATAAGTCTTGCATACTTTGCTCAAAAATGATGAAATAAATATGAAATGAATATGTAAGATGAAAAAATAAACATGAGATGCTTACTAGTGATATGATGAGGTGACAAGAACAAAGGATTAAACCTAAACACCCTAGGTTTTTATTTCAAAACCTAAACAAGAGTGTATACTAGATTGTTAAACACTTGATTTGGAAAAACTTTTATGAAATCTCTTCTTCACCCTATTGTGGCCGGTTTGGAGAGAAATAAACAAGAGAAGAGAGAAACTATCTTTTACTAACTTATGAATAATGAGAATGAGTGAAGTGTGAAGTTAAGATGAAGTGTAAATTCATCCAAGTAGAAAATTTGTACCAACCAATTAATGTCTCATCCCCCTTGGTCGGCCAAGGGGGAATGTTTTTCAATAATATATATTTTTTTTTTCTTTTTAAATGTAAAGTGAGTAAGTAAATGTAAGTAAAATAAAGATAAGTGGTAACTTGTATATACATTTGTGCATTTAGGATAGTTTTAGCTAAAAATAAATTTTAATGGATCAAAGTAAAATATATTGAGATCATATAAATTGTAAAAATACATTTCTTGTAAAATTTGAGTGATATAATAATTATCGTGTAGTTTTTAAGAAAAGCGTCGTAATAATATAAATTTAACGATTTATATACAAAATAAATTTAAAACACTAGGTAAACTCGAAATATTATTTTTATAAACTAAATGTAAGTATAAAAATATATCGGGATCATTTTTGGAAGTATCGGATTAAATGTTCAAAATAATAACTTACGCGATAACGTTTATTTAATATGAAATTTACGCGTTTCAGGTGAAATGCAAAATCATGAATGAACTAACATGATGCAAATGATGTTAATGAAATGTAGACTAAATTTAGTCTATATGAAATGTCCGTGATGATATGATCATGAATTCGCCGCTAAACCATTAAGGTTACGCGAATTTGGAACACGCAAACCTAGTTTACGATAAATGATGAAATGGTGAAGCATGAATTGTTTTGAGAAATGACCTGAAAGTACGAGTTGTCACAAGAAAACTTTATAAAAAAAAACCCTAAAAACTTTCAATGGAAATGGCAAGAACACAGTCTCTTCATTTTGCTTCTCAGTGGGTGGGCAGTCTAGAAAACGTTGAGTTTAAAACAAATAACGTTATAGGCAATTTTGAATACCCACATGATGTCCCAGCCTATAAGGGAATCATGAAATTTTTACTTAACTGCCCACTAAAACAGGCCTTTATTCAGTGTCCCTCAATACTGTACCAAAACCAACTCAGGGAGTTTTGGGCAACTGCAGTGGCCTATGACCCGACACCCACAACTGATGAGACAGACCTACGACCACTCAAGGAGTTTCTCATCAAGTTCACTATTTTAAATGGGGAACAGTCAGTCACCCTGGACTATAAAACTTTTTGTACATCAACAGGGCTAGACTATAATCCGGGACAATACATTGCTCACCCTGACCCAGCCGCTGTTAAGGCTGAGTTAGGCAAAATTGTTTTAGATCCAAAAATTTTGGACAGAACCCCAGTCACCAAGAACTCTTTTCCCGTGGCTTGGAATATCATGTTCACTTTTGTGATTCAGGTTCTCGGCGGGAACCACTCATCCACTGAACAAGTTAACTCTATTCAGTTGATGATGGCATATAGCTTGATGACAGGGACTGCTGTTGATATAGGGGAGATCATTTACAGTGATCTCGTAACCAAGCTACTGAGCAAAACTAGAGCGAAATACGTTTCGTACCCTAGTTTTGTCTCATGTGCTTTGCAAGTGTTACTGGGTTGCAATTATCCTCAGGAATACAAATATTGCGCTTTACCTGCAATCCTGAGCCCCTCAAATTTTCAAAGCGACCCATCCCTTGTCACTGATATTGAATTGACGGCCCATATGGTTGCTGTAAACAACCAGATGGACTCAGTATCTCCAAACCCTGCTCCCAAAAAGAGAAAGGGGAAGTCTCAGACTGGGACTAAAACCAAACCCAAGTCTCAGGGCCCTGAGGCTTCTGGAACACAGCCTAAAAGGCAAAGAAAGCCCAAGACTGATATGCCACCCAAGGGAGACCAAGCAACATCCACCCCGGTAACATCGAAGGACGCTGATACATCACAGTCAGTGCCCTTGGTCCCACAAACTACTCCCCAAGATCCAGAGGGAAACAAACAACCCGCTGGTAGGGGAGCGCCTTCCACTCAGCTCGAGGAGGACATCCGCAAAACCACGCTTTTGTCTGAGGGCAAAACGAATGATCCCAAAGACTCAGGGGGAAACATACAACCCACTGATAGGGATATCACTGCCACCGCTTATAAGGATGGCACTGGGAAACACCCACCAGTGCTTGAAGGAGCACAGAGGGACAAAGACTCGGAGGGAAAGAAACAACCCGCCGATATGGAACTCACAACCAATCTTGACTCCGGCGAAGGCACTTGAAAAAACCCATCAGTGTCTGAGGGGTCACAGGGGGACAAAGACTCAGGGGGACAAAAACCACCTGCTGATACGGAACCCATCACCACCACTGGTTTGCTAACAGTTGCAGAGGTTAATGAAATACTCTTTTCTGATGAGAGCTTGCTGACAGTGAAGATGACATCCTTTCTGCTGGAGAAGAAATGGACACTGAGGTTCAACAACATGAACAAGAACCTCAGCCTGATCCTAAGAAGCCTGAGGAGTCACCCTTTCATGATGATAACTCCTCTGTTGCCTCAGGCTCCTCAACCTCTGATGAATGGAAGCAGTATGACAACTCCATTCCACTCACTGAAAGGAAGCTGGTAATGTGGATTAAAAGGGCTACAAGGAGACTATACTCTGGGGTTACTGACACTCTCTGGGATCAGCATACTGAAGCAGCTGCAAGTTATGCTGACCTGAAAGCTGAAGTACTTGCTACCAATGCCAACACTGAATAACACAGGGACTTCATGTATGATCACCTACACAGACTGGATGACAATCTGCAAAAGTTTCTCAAATTCTTTCAGGATACTCACAGCAAGCTGGATGAAATCATGGACTCTGTAAAAGAAGACCCAGCGCTCAACTCCAAAGTGCTTGAGGCCACTGAGGTCTACATGAAGAATTCATCCAGTCTCACTGACCTGATCAACATGCTCAACTATGCAAATGTTCAGGGTCTTCACTCTTCAGTACAGTCTCTTCAATCCACTCTGGGTTCACTGGATGCAAAGGTTACTGATCTGGCTAAATCATCTTCTTCTATGGCCTGGAATCTCGGGACAACACTGGAGTTATCTCAGGACAATCTTGCTGAAAAGGTCACAAGTCTTCAACAAGATACAACTGACATCAAATCCATGGTCTCGGAGATATATCAAGCCTTCAAAGGTCAAGCAGCTCTTTCTCCCTCAGTATCCCAAACACCTCTTGCTCTCACTGACGTTGCAGCAACAGTTGAAGGGGAGAGAGCAAAGAGACTCCTTCTCATACTGAGGGGGAGCCAACTCCACCAGTGTCAGCAATCCCAATCTCATCCATCCCACCATCAGCAACAACAACCTCAGTGACTACAACAACAACAACACCAATAATCACAACAACACCCCCACTGGTATCATCTTCTTCGTCAGTTCAGGATAAAGGCAAAGCCATCATGATCACTCCTGAGCCTGAAAAAATCCTCTATGAAATTCAAGGCAAAAAGTACAAGCTCAGTCCAGAACAGCTAACTGCATATCTTCAAAAAGAAGAAAGACTCAAGAAACAGGCTGAGGAAGAGCAAAGAATTAAGGATGCCTTGATTAAAGTAGTGGCTGAAGAAGCTGAAAAGATTGGAATTGATCCTAAAAAGCTTGAAAAGGGACATGCAGGCCAACAGTTCAAAGATGCTCAGAATGCTGAAATGGCTGCTATGAGAAAAAGGCTAGATGAAAAGAACAAGAAGGCTGCTGCAATCAGGCAAGAAAGGATCAATCACTACAACTGGACCATGACAAGCAGAAGGCTACCTGAGAAAATCACTTATGTGAAAATCATCCCTAGATCCAAACCACTGGCAATGAATGTCTACAGGGGGGATGATAAAAGGCATTTTGAAGTTCATGATCCCTTGAAGTTCACTGACTTTGGGATCACTGAACTTGACGAGCTTGGTCTTATCATCGCAAAGAAGCAAAATGCAGTGGTCAAGGAACTGATGAAATCCCTCAGCAAGCGTTATGAAAGACTCAGGGATGCACCAGCACAGCTAGGGATACAGCCAGCTCATACTGCAGCTCAAGGATCTCCACCTCAATCATCCCAAGGCAAAAGAAAAATGGTTGAATCTGAGCCTGAAGCCAAGATTCCTGACTTTGACTGCAACAGGTAGCTTCCTGAATGGGTAAAGTTTGTGAACTGCTTGGTCATAGAAAAGCCTGAAAGATGACTTTTCTTTATTGATGTCTATGGGAACCCAGCATTCCAAAGGTGGAGTGACATTGATCAGGCAGGTGTGGCTACAATGGCAAGCTACCTACCAGTGGCCTCTCAAATCCAAACTCCTGAAAACATCAGGTTCTGCACTGACCTGAATGCCAAGATAAGAGAGCACCCTGACAAAGAAACCCTCCTCAAAAAGAAACCAAAGCTAGAAGCACTGGGAATTCACCTTGATTGACATCACTAGCAGCTCTATCATTTTGTATTTTGTATTAGTGATAGGAACCTTGTAATCTGATCAATAAATGATGTATGTTTTGTTAAAATATTCAGTGTTCCTTATTATGTTCATTAGTACATTCAGTGTAAGAATAAGCCATTTGCTCACTTGCACTGATCAAACACTTAGGCTATTTGTATATCCAAATAGGGGGAGACTGTTGGGTTCAGTAAATACCGAAACCCCTTGATTCTAGGATTTGAATAGAAAATACCCCAAGTGTTTAGTCCTTTAAACACTAACAAGTTACTGAGCGCATAGTCACTCAGTGAGCTATCTTCGAGATACTCAGTAAGAGACAAAGAAGAAGTCTCTCCACTCAGTAAGGCGGAACTTAAGGGGTGGAGACTGAGTCAAGAAGAAGATGGTGGATTCAGTGAGTGATGACAATAACTTATTGAATCCCGAAACTTCTCATCAACTACTACCACTGAAGACAAACTGATGATGAAGACTGAAGTCTAAGAAGACTGAAGTATGAGCGGGACAAGGCGGGATAAGTTTGAAACACATAAGACGAAGTCCTTATCAACCAAAGTCAAACTTTCCCTAAATCACTAACTACCAGGCTCAGTGTCATCACTGACTAGAAGAAAGTAGCCTTGTCACTTACTCTAAATAGCAAATATAAACAGAGACAAAATACATTAATATTTTGTCTTCTGTAACCTGTCAGTTTGTCCTCTAGGATAGAGTTAAAAACATACTTGTATAAATAGCATAAGAGATGGAGTGAAAGATTTAAGCTTGTGCATTAATTGTAAATCACACACACAAGCAATCTTTCACTCCTCCAAATACAACTATGTCCCTGAGATAGCTCAGTGGTTCCTGTGTAGTTGTGCTTAGACTTAGCCTAAGCTTAGTGAGGAGTCATACCAAACTTGTCATTTCAATCCCAAGTGCTATTCCGCAAGTACTTGGGTAATGTATTCTTTTTGATTCGTTTTAATAAAGAATATAAACGTTAAAAATTACTTAGTGTGTTTATCTTGTTAAAACTTGTCTTTACTTACATCTTTTCAGTCATTATTCACAATTAGTTGTTTTTATTGTTTTTATACGATTGTGAAACGGGAACAACAAGAAGAACGCTCGTATTCGCCAAAAACTAGGTGTTGTAGATTAGGCATTACATGCGTAACCATTGTTACGATTCTCCTTTTTATCTAAACTCTCTTAATCTTCATTCTTGTATATTGGTAGATTTGACTTGTGTGTAAGTCGGGTATAATATTGTTGTGTGTAAATCCGGACGAGGTGTAAGTCCGAGTAGTGTTGTGTGTAGATCCGGACAAGGTGTAAGTCCGAGTAGTGTTGTTTGTAGATCCGGACAAGGTGTAAGTCCGAGTTGTGTTGTGTGTAGATCCGGACAAGGTGTAAGTCCGAGTAGTGTTGTGTGTAGATCCGGACGGGGTGTAAGTCTGTTAAGTGTTGTGTATAGTGGTTAGTGTTGTGTGTAGTGTTGTGTAGATTGGTTATAGCTAAGATTAGGACTCGACATTTAGCTTAGTGTCAGAAATCGGTGTAAGCTACTGTGTACGGTTTTCTCCGCCAGAAGGGAGTTTGTTGACATAGTGATTGAGAACTCTCGAGTGTGATACTTGGGGAGTGGAGTAGGGTCAAGAGTGAGCTTCGTAGACGAACCACTATAAATCTCTGTGCATTGATTTTGATCGTTCTAACTCTTTATCATCTTTATTTTCATATTTTATGTTTAGTTGTTATAGTTATAGCATTTATACATTGTTAACTGATGTCACATAACTTCGAATCAAAAATATTTCCAAAAAGAATAATCTTCTTTTAAAACGAAATTAAAATGTTAAACTATTCTAGTTTCTACACGATCGACTGTTATAGTAAGAACGATCGATCGCCCTGTTGACCGACCAATCGATCACAACCTTTATTGCGAGTAGCCTGATAAACAAACTTTTTTTTTCCTGTAAGACATAATTTGAATGTTTTTTATTTTTATTTCTTCAAGTGATCTCATGAATAAATAAGAACTTAACATTTACGACTATTATTTTCATTTTTTATAACATTTACTTTTCATACTATTAATGTTAAGAAATGATATAGTGATAAATTACAACAAAAGTACAAATAGAACAACGATTCATAGTTTCATGCAATTTTTTGTGAGGTTTTTACGAAAATAAACTATAATTGATACTTGTTTACGAAACAGGTTCTCGCACAGAGTATTTACGAAAATGAACTTTCCAATGTTATCCGTTGGATCTCTTAAAACATAAAATCCCAACACTACACGTGTATTATACGATTTCCGGGGTGAGTTGTGGGCGTGGTACAGCCAGGGCGTGGTACAGGGCGAGATTGCTTGCCAGGCGAGGGCCTGGGCGTGGTACAACCAGGGCTTGGGTGAGATTGCTTGCTAGGCGAGGGCCTGGGCGTGGCCTGGTCGTGGTTCAGCGGCTTGGGCGTAGTGGCTGAATGCTTTGAAGATGGTTGCTGCAAATATGGTGGCTGAAGAAGATGGTTGCTGCAAATATGGTGAATGCTTTGAAGATGATTGCTGCAAATATGAATGCTTTGAAGATGGTTGCTGCAAATATGCTTTGAAGATGGTTGCTGCCAATATGGTGGCTGAAAAAATATTTGTGGCTTGTGAAAAAAAAGCGGTCCTCACAGTTGTGGTCCTCACAGTTTGATGTGACATTTTTATTTTCTTTCTTGTAAAATGTTGAAAAAAAAATTGTATTTGTAAAATGAATTTTGATATTGATCGTTTAGGTAATTTGCTTATTTTTTGTCTTTAAATTTATTCGAACAAAACTTAATAAACAAATAAATAAATTACAAAAAATGAATAAATAAAAGAATAATAATAATAATAATTTAAAAAAAATAATAATAAAACAAATAAAAATAAAATAAAAAAAGACATCTGTTCCAAACTATCCACATAAAACACTTTGAACTTCCAAATCCAAGGGTAAAAATGAAGTAAGGGCCCGTTTGGTTTGTTGCTAGGAATGACAATGGGTATCGGATTTGGAATGATGTGGAATGACAATGGTTATGAAAAAATGTATCATTACGATTGTTTATGTTTGGTTGATAAAATATGGTATGAAAAAGTGTATAGATATTTGAATTTTGTAGTGGAAAAAAGAGAGGCCCACGGGAATGGATTTCATAGACACCAAATTGGTGTGTAATGAATCTATGACTATGATATACCCATTTCATTACCGGGCCCACAAAACAAAACAAAACAAACACCACTATGACTTTGAAAGTCATAGTCTCATTCCCATTTATGCTAACCAAACGGGCCCTAAAATTTGGTCTAAAAACTCTCTTTCCTCTCCAACACAACCCTACAAATCTCTCTTTATACTAAAGACTAAACAAAAGAGACCAAAACAAGGCTGCAACTTTCTCACAATTGCTCATTTATTTATTTTTTGAAGGCCACCCATTACATGTGTAATCATCCCCTATATGCACTCTTTTTTGGTTTGATGGTTTAGGTTTGTTTTGTGTTCATCACATTCTTTGTGTTTGTATTAATGGGCCCTCTTCTCCACTCAAGACTTTAATGGTGAGAAAACAGTAAAAAGTGTGTCTCTATTTTCTGCTTTTCTTTTTTTCCCCATTTCTTGCTGTCTTGCATTTTGGTCCAATATTACATTTCTTGGCTTTTGCTTCAAGGGTTTTATGTTTCTTGGATTTTGCTACATGGTTTTTTTATTTCATGATTTGCTACATGGGTTTGTGATTTCTTTGGTTTTGGTTCGTCATTCATGGGTTTTTTATATCAAGGGTTTGTATTGAGTTATTGACCATTTGGAGATCTGAGCTTAAGTTTATGCTTTTTAATCAGCTTTATTGACTATATTAAAGTTTGTGCCTTTTGAGTGTTTTGCTCTTTTCTTTCTCTTCAATTGGGTTTCAAATTCAAATTTTAGACTTTGAATTGACATTTTCTTTACTTGAATCTTGAAGTTGGTTATTGAGAGGAAGAAACCATGGTCTAAGCACAGCTTCCATTATATCATTTCAAGGATTTGAGGTATATGTTTTTAGTATTTCTCTAATCTAATTAATGTTAAATAAAAGTTTTATTTTGAATCTAGGATCATTGAGAAAAGCTTTTCCGACTAAACTGTATATTTCTTGTAGGATCAAGAATTTGGTTTATTGGTGCCATTGGGGATGATTACTTGTGAAATCTGCATATAGTTAGTAGATGGCAAGAACGGAAAGAGGGATTCAACCTCCTTTGGTAAATTCTTGATCTTTTATTATGTTTATATTCTCAATTGACTGATTAAAGAGAGAAAAATCAATGTAGTATGCCAAATTTCATCTTTTTTATCTTTCCTAAATTCTATTTTTCTATTTGGTTCCGAAAAGATAAAACACATGCCTGTTTACGTGTGATTATGCATGCTTCTTTTGATCAAATGAGCATTTCTTGATCATGCTTCCTTTGCATGTTATGGTCATGGGTCATTTCGTAAGAGTTTCCATTGTTTAATCCTAATCATGTGAAAGATTGGGGTTTTTATCTGATTGTTCTTGGTCATAGTCTGAATCATACTTTTAATGTTTAGCCATGGTGACAATTAGGATATCGATAAGGTATGTTTAGGAACTCCAGCGCCATGGGTTAAACTCAAATGTCGGAAACCTTTTGTTCAAAATTATAAGTAAACGAGCTTAAAACCGGATTATTCTTGGTGTTTAATTTGGTGCTATAAATTAACTAATTCCCATTTAAAATTCCTTCTGAATAATGACCGAAAAATATGTTATGTCCTCTTTTGCAGGTAGATACAACAGCTTGCTTATGTAGAGTAGATGCAGGTCTAAAAACCGTAGCTGGAGCAAAAAGATTTGTTCCGGGTTCCAAACTCTGTCTACAACCCGACATTAAACCATCAATCCACCCAACCAGACAAAAACAACCCCGTGACAGAACCCGTAACCAATCCCCTCTCCTACCCGGGCTGCCTGACGATCTGGCCATTGCCTGTTTAATACGTGTCCCAAGAATCGAACACCGCAAGCTCCGTTTAGTTTGCAAACGATGGTACCGGCTCTTAGCAGGAAATTTCTTCTATTCTCTTCGAAAGAATTTAGAAATAGCCGAAGAATGGATATATGTTATGAAAAGGGACAAAGAACGAAAGATGACATGGCATGGGTTCGACCCAGTTAACCACCTCTGGCAACCACTCCCACCCGTGCCCAAAGAATACTCAGAAGCCTTAGGGTTCGGGTGTGCAGTCCTTAGTGGCTGTCACTTGTATTTATTCGGTGGTAAAGATCCCATCAAGGGGTCAATGAGACGAGTAGTGTATTATAGTGCACGGACTAATAAATGGCACAGGGCTCCCGATATGCTTAGAAGAAGACATTTTTTTGGGTCATGTGTTATAAACAATTGTTTGTATGTAGCGGGTGGTGAGAATGAAGGTGTCCAACGGTCCTTAAGATCAGTGGAGGTTTATGATCCCAATAAGAATCGATGGTGTTTTGTATCAGATATGAGTACAGCAATGGTGCCGTTTATAGGTGTGGTTTATGGAGGAAAGTGGTTCTTAAAGGGGCTTGGGTCACATAGACAAGTAGTTAGCGAAATGTACCAACCGGAAACGGATGTGTGGACTGCAGTTCAGGATGGTATGGTTTCTGGTTGGAGGAACCCGAGCACTTGCTTAAATGGGAAACTTTATGCTTTGGAGTGTAAGGACGGATGTAAAGTTAGGGTTTATGATGAAGAAACTGATTCCTGGAGTAAGCATATTGATAGTAAGATGCATATGGGGAACTCAAAGGCTTTAGAGGCTGCAGCATTGGTCCCACTTAATGGGAAACTTTGTATTATACGTAACAATATGAGTATATCCTTGGTCAATGTTGGAAAAGATGGGGGAGAAGGAACTGCTGCAGCCGAGCATTTGTGGGAAACGTTAGCTGGGAAAGGGCAGTTGAAGACTTTGGTATCAAATATTTGGTCAAGCCTGTCTGGAAGGAACGGCTTGAGGAGTCACATTGTTCACTGTCAAGTGCTTCAAGCATAAGGTTTAGCGATTAGTAGTGGATGATTAAGATGTTGTAGGCTTGTTTAGATGTTTGAAGTTTGAACTCATATATACACAGTTGAATGTTTTTTGTTTTTTTTTTTTGGTCCTGGGAATGAAAATTTTCGAGCAGAATGTCTCTTTTGCTCATTAAAGATGTGTATTTCATAGAGGTTATGAAGAATATTGAAATTCAATTAAATCTGTGTAGCGGTTTGTACTTCATACAACAAAAGTTACTCCGCATTTAGGGGCTCATTCATATTTAATGTCTAGAAGCAACTAAATGCAGGAGCCACAGGGCCAAACTGCACAGAGAGCGTTAAGCTTACAAATTTATTGATAATTCAGAACTTGCGCCAACCAGCATCAATTACCCTCATCACCGGCCATATGTTGTAGGTTCAAACTTCGTTGGTCATTTGGTCGGAAATGATGAGCTGAAATTGATGTTGGATATATAAAGTCAACTCTAACAACAGCTTGAAAGAAAACAATACAAAATTATTTGACTTCAGACACAAACATATGGATGGCAACTAAATTTGTCCCGTTTCTTAGTTATTTGTTGCAATCCTCAGACAAACTCCCTAATGGCACACTCCATAAAATGATTGAGACACTCCAATTTGTTGTGTTTAGACATTCATACCCTCACAGTTACCTTTACATTTTCACCCATTTGAGGTTATAAATGTCTAAACACAATGAATTGGAGTGTCCCAATCATTTGGTGGAGTGTGCAAATCATCTCCCTAATTTAAATAATTATAACTGTAACAACAAATTTTGTAAAATTTTGATGAACTTTTTGTGCCAAAATGCCAATCATTAGTGGGGCTGGTTAAAACCAGTTAGACTCAAGTTCAGACATGAGGACTGTTATATACCTGCCTTTGATGCTTGATGTTCACTTCTAAATATTACAAAAGTACCTGCTTTTCGTTTTCTTCCAAAAATAATGGTTCTCAAACATATCCAACTACCGAAAAAATCGAGTACAAATTACAACAAAAAGTTCATGACAGTCTGTCATGAATTTGAATTCTTCAAACGAGTACTGAGTAAGTTGTGTGTCTATCAAATCTGATCCACCGAGTCTATTTGGTCTTAGATTCAGAAAGGTAAGACTCACCAAGAGATAAGCATGTTTCCTTCTGTTTCTTGAATTCATTGTATCTCAGAAAGAAATAACCAAGATAATCGAAATCGATGGGTGACATTTTCGCCTGTTTTTCATTGGATCAAGCAATTAACGAACTAACACTCTAACAGAAACCAAACTGGCGCATTGTGCCTCCTGAAAAGTATGGAGAGGTTGGATACCTGGATTAAAGCCCATAGAGCCCAATACAAGTGTGAAGCCAACATGTAACAGCTAGTTTCCACATAGAGTGCTTTCAAATCATTGTCTGATACCTGCATTGAAATCACTCACATTATATGTAATCATTTTGCAAAATAAGTGTTTTGTTTGGGTTTAAATATCGAGCTCAACTCCGTGATCACGATGAGTAGGACTGGTGAGTTGGTGCATCAAGTACTTATTTGTGCTAAATGGTGAAGGTTAGGCCTGGTGCGCTCAAGCAAGCCCCATTTTCAGACACAAAGAACCAGCCACCCACTGTGTGTTTATTGGTCCTGTTGGCTGGTGTAGCCAGGACCAGTGCCCAAAGTGATACGCTCCTAAATAGGCTTCCGCATGAAACAAAAATAGAACATGCACGAGCCAGGCCAGTCCCAGTCTGTTTCGGGTCCAGTTCTGAGCTGATGCTTGGTCTAAAGGTCCTAAATATCAATAGAGGTGGCAACTTTGACCCATTAACTTATGACTGAGTCGATTTAGGTTATGTCTGATCCCCAACAGTTCCAGCAATTAAAACAAATCAAACAGGGTGGAAGTCTCCCAGAGTGTGATTTCAATGACCACGCCTGTATTTTAAAACTGGATTGATAGTGTAATAGCATTTAGCACACCAACTATTTACAAAATAAATAAATAAATAAAAGCACATTAAATAAAAGTTAATTTAAAATTTAGACAAAATTCGTTGCGAGACAACCCAACCTGCTCGCTTTTGACCCATACAGTTATTTTTCCTGTTTTGACCTGTTATCCAATGTGTTCAATTGCCACCTCTAATTACTGGCATAGTAAGTCCATGCCAATCACAGCGAAATCATGTTATATATGGCTCAAGCCTATAAAAGAATAGCTAACTTATCATAAACAAATGTTAGTAGTTCGTATCAGCTACACAATTGATGTTTTGAGGTTATCAAAGTTTCTTTTCACAGAACTAGGAGACAGTTTACGCACTTTGAATGCACAAACAAGCTTCTAATTAGATAGGTAGCCATACGTACCGTATCTGGGTTTTCAGGTTGCAAGTAATTCCTGAAGAAATGGTATTGTTCATCCTTATTTGGGTACCTGTATAACCCTCATTAAATAAGTGCAATAAGCAAAAATCTTTAACAGTATCGAAAAATCCCTCCATCTTTAATCATAATGAGTCACAAGCAGTACTCTTCGAATGTAAATTGAGGTAGTACATATTCAATTATAATGCAACTATCTGCTCAGCGATATAAATTTACAATCATTTGGAAGCAACCTATTTGATCAACTTTCAAAAGTTAAATGTGGACCTTTTGAGGTTCCTAAAAACAAGATAAGCTTACAATGTGTAGTCGCAATCGTAGCCGGCATATTCGTTGAAGTGGTTCCCAATGTCAAACCCTCTGTAACTGTACGATCCATATTCAAAATCTATGATGTACAGTTTCTCTGCTCCAAAAATACATATAAAACAGCCATTAAGAAAAAAGCAAGGAGCAAGTCATAGACACCTTTAACTGTTTCAGACATAGATAATAGATTATGCGGCGCAAGTCTGATAAAAATCTAATTAACATTAATTATTATGTATTAATCAAGTTAACAATGGCTAGTCACCAGTAAGATCTATACAAACTCTATACCCAACTACACTAATTTTTCTACACTCATTAACCAATAGTTTTACAATTGAGCTAAGATAATTCCTGTTGTAAACATCTATGGCCTAATTAAATCATAAGAATCCAACTTTGTAAGTAAGATGAGTCGGGTACAAATATACCTTCATCATCATTCAGCATCAGATTTCCAGAAAGCAGATCATTATGAGCAAACACAACAGGAGCATCCAGACGACCTGTCAATTCCTGTCCCGTAAAAATCACCAGGAGTTTCTCCACAAATAAACTATTGATCTTGCAGTTTGCAAGATTTCAAAACATAAAAATTAATACAAAACTGATGTTAAAGAAGGTGACATATCTAGGCCGTAGGGGATACCCTGAATTCTAAAGCCAAACTTTTTTATTATGACCAGATTATTTATGGAAGAAAAATGTTACAAGTTGCAAAAAGGTGGCAGAAGAATAACCATATTCTTTCTGCATTAAACAGACTCTCATTAAGTCTAAAGTACAGCTTCAGCCAACCACGTAAGTAAATGGGTCGAAATTGCACTTCTAACATCATGTTATATTACTACATACTATAGGCGGGTGTGAGTCTACTACTCTACTGAAACAACAGGTTAAGTAATGTTGTGTAATACAGTCACAGAAGAAGCTACCTTGAGCGTCATAAGTTCTGTATGGACTTCTTCAAATGATATTGTTGCGTATTTCTTTTGCTTCTCATGATCATCAAAAGTGAGAGTAGATGCTGCAATCAAGAAAACTCAATACTTCAGAAGTTCGTTATGAAGATAATCCCACAAAGGAAACAAATCAGATTTTTTATTTTTAAAGTGGGAAGTAGATGGACACCACATAACAACCACCTCTTTCAAAAAACTTAAAGATGTCATTCCACAGCTGAGGTTCCTTGGATCCTGGAATATCCACCTGATGGAACCTGTTAAGTTGCTTTGCAATTTCAGCTGCTAATTTTGGCTTCCTCAAGTCTGTAAAAGCATATAGTATTAACAATCATATCAAATAAGAGAAGAAACCTAGAGGTTGAAACATATATCAATTGAAGGGTAAAAGCCAAAATACTCTACGTACTATTCGACACAACTCATTATGCTTTCTCTACTTCAAAAAAGCTCATTACTCCCAACAAATTGTTAGATCAGTTGTTACTATTCTTAATTAAATGTCCTCTTTTCATATGAAAAGACATTAATGACCTTTGTCTTCTTTACCAACCATCAGTCTCCGGCCACCATTGCACCAAACTTCCGGAAACACCCCATTTTATGCATAACACCACATCTGTAGCAACTAACCACACCCCTTTTGTAATTACAAAACAAAAACGAGTAAACCACAGTCCACATCTCAAAATAACTTTGTAACTGGAAGTGCAAGTTGCAGGTAGAAAAAAGAAAACTACTACCATGAATGGAATAAAATAGATGAATGAATGGAATAAAAAGGATGAATAGATAATAATTGCATGTTGTACGAACCCACATCTCATACAAATGAATGAAAAAAAAAAAAGAAAAAAAGATGAATGGATAGTAAGAAACAGATCGGTTGTGGTATTTTTGTCAATAAAATAACAAAGCAACGACATACATTATCCAATTGTCGGTTGTGTTATTTTTGTGTAGCCCATGTTTGCGTCAATTTCCAATTACCAGCCCAAGAAATGAACAGTAATAAGAGACAGATCGGAGCACTTGATGAAAACAGGGTTTTTTTAGTCGGAAACTATGGTGTTTGGCTGGATTTATAAGATGTAGAAGACGAAGTTGGAAGAAATGACCAAATTACCCCTAAAGGTGGTGTATAATGATATTTTTTGAAGTAGAGAAAGCATAATGAGCTATGAGGAATAGTTCGTAGAGTATTTTTGGATTTTACCCTAAATTGAGTTGGATAAATTTAATTTCATATCAACATCTAAGTAGCACATCATCCAAATTCATATCCACGTCAAATACTCGAATGGGTATTGAAAATGTCAAAACCATATCCATTTCCATTAGTTTTATTCAACCTTTAGGAAAATTAATGTATCTGGATATCAACTCACTTTATCAAAAAACAATTATGATGAACTAACAAAAATGCATAATACAAATGAATTTTGAATATGAAAATAAACCAAATGTTCATTAAAAAGAGAAAACAAACTCAAAGCCCTAGTTTCTTAGGTGTCTCTAGCTCTTGACATTCTAATGATTTCTCAACACTAGGAAAACTAAAAGTCTAAAATTAATAAACAGTGTTGGGATTCCCGGTCCTGCTTTCTCTATCGCCTTCGTCCTCTTTCCCACAACACAAGATGGTGTTTAGTGGCTGAAATCCCCATATATATAAGTGAATTTGCTTAGAGGCTTACAGAAGATATCAACATGAATGGATGAAACATAACGATGTTCATATGTATTTACCAATTTAATATATGTTATCAGATACATATATTTCACTTTCAACTGATACATATTATACTCTTTATAAGATGAGTAGTGATGTGAATGGAATTCGATCTAATTTCAATAGGCAAACCAACAAGAAATTTGCACTTCCAATTACATAATAGAAAATGACCGGTCATTTAGTTTGAGATCACCACATAAGTCAACTGCAGTGTGTGCACTTACATTTATATTTTAGAACTTTTTTGACTCCTCAATCTGAATTGGCTAAGCTGTTAAATTCTGCCTACCTCATGAGGTAAGGCCACATATACTTATTTGAAAATTGAAATTCCAGGATCTTAAAATTAGCGTGTGCTATATGAACAGACCAATGTCTTCTTTATAGTTGTATATATATGTTATGATCCTACATCGGCCAAGTATGGGATTGGTTCGTGGTTTATAATGTCTAGGTTTCCCCTCCTCCTTTGAGCTAGCTTTTTGGAGTGAGTTCTACACATAGCTTTGTGGCTTGATGCGGCCTAGTATGGGCTGGGTTCATATCAATATAGCTATGATTACTAAGTGAGAATATATGCTAGGAAGTTATAAGAAGATACTCATTTTAGATTAAAAAAGGTGGCATCAGAAATGTGAAATTTGCCAACAGGTAATGGTTCAAAGTGAAACATGACAAGATCACAGGAGAACACCTTACAGATCACAGTCAAAGTATGTTATTGTTGCTTACCTAATGGTTCTAAAGTCCGAGCATGTATAAATGATTGTACCATTCCGTTACCAAATACTCCTAGCAACTTAGCACCAAATCCTGCAGCTGAGAGGTATTGAATGGCCTATACACAAAGATACTGTATTAAAAAGTGGAGGCAAGTATGTAATCCATCAGATCTTAAATATAATGACGATAATCTCAATGCTTTTACTACAATATTGTACTATATGTTGCGGCAGGATTCAACTTATCAACAGCATACAGTAAACATACTATTAGGAAGAAGAAAATTTTGAGCAGTGACTCCGTCTCCTATGGTATTTAACAGGGCATGCTAGTCAACTTGAATAAACTAATTCCAGCATATATTAGAATGTTTCTACTCATTTCAACAGACCGTTACTATAGAAAACATGGTCAACCATACCTATACCATCTTCCAGCAGTATGCACCTAGAAAGATGAAGTTGAGATGGCATCCTTATATATTGAACTGAATAGCATAAACTAAAAGATTGGCGAGTGTGCATCACTAGTAGAGCAGTTACGCAAAGAGCTATGAGGTATAAACTTTGAGAATGCATAAATGATCTAATACTGCAGCGTTCCACTGAACAAATTGTATGCTTATGTTACATCTTAATGATTTAAGTAAAAAACTGTCGTCAGAAATCCCCGATTGCAATAACATTATAATTACCCACCGGGCAAAACATTATTCAATCAACAATGTCTCTTGTTCTTTTCTAGCGATCATGTATACGATGATAGGTAACAATTTTGAAAACGTGCATTTATTCAGTTTGATTTAGCATCATATGTAATCAGATATTGCCAGAAAAAACAATGGAGAGTTTACAAAACTCAAGGTACTTTGACGACGTATACTGGTAATTCGAATAGAGTACCTGCAGTTCCCTTTCTCTATTGATGACATATTCCGTATTTGGACCATAGAGTCTAACCGTGACATCAACCGTATTCCCATTCTCTTCCTTTACAGATAATTTGAGCACTAGAACAACAAAATGCAATTACTTACCACACAAATCCAGATACCAAAATACAAGCAGCATATAAAAATAAAAAGTGTGTAAAAGATACCTACAGAGATTTGTAATGCCACCCGAGACTCGTTCGGCAGAGAAATGTGATTCATCCAAATTTGACCATTCTTTGAACAGCTCCTTGCAAAGATTTCTGTAAAAGTGACAAAATACTAGTTGTTTTAGCAACGTAGGTATTCATTTAATTAAAACATAATATTATTATTAAAGTCAAAGATACAAGTAAAAAAAGAAGAAAAAAATAATACACGAGAGATGGAATGATGTCGGGAACAGGAAGAGTGTGATCGATGGTTAGAGATGAAGATGGAATCTTAGGAGGAGGAGGAGCTTCACCGGTGATATCCATGTGATGAGAGAATCTTTTCGTTTCTTTTATGAGCTTTGATTTTGTAATTCAAATTCCCATCTTGGGGCCCTTTTATATCCCATGTCGGCATAGGGTCATTTTAGTTTTGGTTGGGGGTGAAGTGAAGCAACTACTCGGATCAACCGGGTAAAAACCAAACGCTTGAAAATGAGTTGAGATCAAGAGTGGATTTTGTGTTCGTCCAAATAATTGAGTAAATCTTGATAAATATGAAGAACAAATTCATTAAAAAAGATGAACAATAGTTACAAGATTACTCAATATCAACTAGATTATATGATAACATCCTCAACTTTTTACGGGGATAATTTCGGTATATTATCCCCATTGAATGACAAATAAACTCTCATTGATCCAAGCTATGCTTGTGTTTCAATGAGAGGATGATCCTATCAACTAATACTATGTATTGTGTTTGTTTAGGAATGCATACCTATCTATTACAATTACAAATATATATATATATATGAACAAAAGATACAAAGACTTGTGGTGGTAGGTGACATGTGGTCCATCCTTATCTTCTACTTTTAGAAAAGCACCAACCACTCTTTTGAATGAGTCATAACAATGTTCTCACTTCTTTGGTAAAGTCTTGTACTTGTTTGACTTCTTCTCTTGGAAGTTCCCACCCATATTTTTCAGTCTGTATGTAGAGTGTGACAATTCGTATTTTCAGGTCATTCTCAAAACATTACTCATGTTTCATTATTTATCATTTATCGTGAACTAGGTTTACGAGCATCAAATTCACGTAACCGTAATGGTTTAGCTGTGAATTCATGATCATATCATCGAGGTCATTTCATATAGACTAAGTTTAGTCTACATTTCATTAACATCAATAACATCATTCCATATCGGTTCATGCATGGTTTTGCATTTTACCTTAAACGCGTAATTTTCATATTAAATAAACGTTATCGCGTAATTAATTATTTTGAACAATTGATCCATAAATTCCAAAAATTATTCCGATATATTTTTATACTCATATTAAGTTATAAAAATAATATTATGAGTTTACCCAGTGTTTTAAATTTATTTCGTATATAAATTGTTATATTTATATAACTACGACGGTTTTATTAAATACTATACGATAGTTATTATATCACTCAAATTTTGCAAGAAATGTATTTTTATAATTTTTATGACCTAAATATATTTTATCTTGACCCGTGAAAATTCATTTTTATCCAACGCTACCCTAAATATTCACAAGTGACTACAACTTACCACTTAACTTCAAATATCTTACAAGTTATTACACTTATACATTTAGAAAGGAAAAAAAAAACAATATGAAAGAATTAATAAACCCCCCTTGTCGACAAGGGGGGATGAGTCACAAGAGATTTAGCAAAATATCTCTTATACATATACATTATTATACATATACTTCATTTCTTTTTCATTTGCAAAACTAGACCAAGTTTCCATCTTGCTTTTCTCTCAAAATATACGGCAGCCAAGGGATCAAAGAAAGGATCACTCCAATTTTTCAAGACAAATATAATTACACACTAGTATCATTTGTTGTTAAGGTTTTGTAATACAAACCTCAAGTGATTAGGAAAAACCTTTTGTCCATAAACCTCATCATATCACTAGTAAGCATTCATATTCATATTTTTATTTCACATTCATTTTTATGGTCATATCATTTTATTTGAGAAACATGCAAGTCTCATGATATTTATACCATTTTTAAGGTTTTTAAGGTTTTTATGTGCTAAATATATATAATCCATCCTATAATTACTCCTTGTTATATATTTGTTTTGGTGATGCCTAGGAACCCATGACACCCTAAGAAGGTGTATGGTAGGATTAGAATAGCTTCGGAGTTGTTTTGAATTGGTTAGAATAGGTTTTGCGCGAGAAAAACTCATTTCGACAACTTTATATAGTGGTCTGATCTTAATTTGAAAATCTGGAAAATCCGACAGTTGGTAAAATATTTTGGGTTAGATATTTGGAAAATATACTTTAAAACGAAAACGTGACCGCTTGAACGGGTTAAAACGGAGTTATAACGAAGAAGTTATGCTATTTTCAAGTTAACGACGAAACTATTTTTCCGGAAAAACTGACCTGCTGTTACTAATCGTTGAACTGATAAAATTTTATAACCAACTGACCCTTGAAAGTATTTTTACATGAAACTAGACTCAATTATCTTCGAAATGACGGGTGGCTCGACTCGTGATGATTTACGGTTAAAAAGATATGATTTTTCCAAGTTTGTTCTCCAAATTTGTTCTCCAAAAATTAGTTCTCCAAATTTCTTTTCAAGTTGTTCTTCAAACGGGTCAGGAAATGGCCATGTTGAGGGTCGTTTTTAACATTGATGGGATGCTCTTTATAAAAAGATGTCTTCTAATAAAAGTAAGTTCGCCAAGCATATTTTTCAAAATGTCCAACCGTTCGTCAAGCGGAGTTGTAACTAGTAAAATACGGTCACTCAAACTTTGCCGAAAGTTACCTTCAGCAACATTTTGGGTACAAGTACCCTACTTCACCTATGTTTTTCTCCATGATCGAGACCTCTATGATAAAAACTTACACACTAAAACTTTGAGATAATGATACAAGCTTCCCAAAACCGTTGAGTTCGTTTCCTAACACTCGACGTGCACCATTTTACGACTAGCTTTTCGAGGCCGTTTTAGTCACTTTCATGAAATTTTCAATGATATTATTTTACGACGAAAAGTTATAATTTCACAATAAATCACTAAACGACTATTGTAGGAGGTTGTTTCAACGTAAATACTTGTAAAGTATTTTATAAAATGACGATATGTTGTAAACATATATTTCGACGATAAACATTATCTTCAAAATTCACAAGTGGTATAAATATCATCCGAATTGCATGCATAACATTACATCATAACTTATTATGTATCATATCATTCATAATAGGTCAAGTTTAGTGATTCACGCTACATTTCGGTGTACTCACTTTTGCCATCGCATCTTTGTCCAAGTGAGTTTTCATAGCCCCACTTTAAATTGTTTTGTACTATTTTGGGGGAGATACATGCTTAATTTTTTTTTCACAAGTACTTTATATTTTTTAAGGATAACTTCTATCATGATCACCATTGTTTCAAAACTGAATGTTGTACTATATTAGTTGTTTTTGTTTGTTTGGTATAGTTCTACGTCGTATAAAGTTCTATGTCAGTTGACTACTGATACATCGTCGTATAAAGTTCTATGTCAGTTGACTACTGATACATCGTCGTATAATGTTCTAAATCAGATGACTACTGATAAATTAAGTCATGTGCTATTGATTATGTGTTATTTGTCCTACGTCGAGTTAGGTACTATTGTGAATTCATTTGACATCATGTGCTTGAACATAAACTATACATGTTTTGGCAGTGGGTTGTGAACACACAGGTTGCAAGTTTTGTATGGGCAGAACTTGGAACTGAGTGGATTTACAATGCCTTTGCTGCATAAACGATTTTGAAGGACTTTACATTTCAACGCAAACTCTATGAACTCACTCAACCTTTGTGTTGACACTTTTTAGCATGTTTTATCTCAGGTATCTAAGGCATACACTTCATGGCATGCATGTGGACATATCATAGAGTCGCGGTGACGACGCGTCTTACTTGGGTTTTATGAACTTTAAAAACATCGTTTGACTTATAACAAACTTATTTCCGCACTTAGTAACTTTCATTTGGGACCTATCTTTGTAACTCTGAATGTTTTTATTAAATCAAGCGATGTATTTTCCAAACGACACTTTAGGTCGTTCAATATAACTGTGATTGTGATGCTATGACAGTCTATCCCCAGGAATTCCATTCCGCTGCAAAAACAGGTAATTTGGGGGTGTGACAGATTGGCATCAGAGCTTCGGTTATAGAGAACTAGGTTGCATCATTGACCCTAGACTATAACTACATCATCATAGCATCTCATCATTTCATCATAAGTGCATGTTCACTTTACATGCGGTTTATACGTACATTTTTCGAGTTATTTACTTTCGTTTCAAAACGATTGTCACATGGATGCCTTCAAATACTCATTCCATTATCCTTTCTTCATACTCTAATGTGGAGAATGCCTTGTCATTCCCTATCACAATTTTAATATCAGCTGATTCATCACCGATAACGTCGAATGCCGAGATAAAACCTTTAAGTAGGGCGAAGTCACTCTCACTCCTTTGTTTCACCACTAACATGTTGAGTTACACGCTATTCACACATTAAGTCACTAAACCATCATACATTTGAAGCACTTACAACATCTCATAACTCATCCTTTGGGAACCCGTCGATCATTTTGAAAAATAACCTCAAACTTATCACCTCACATCACATCTCTTTAGAGCGCTTATTCTTAACATAGGACTTTGCTACGTCTCACCTTTCCTCTTATTTTGAAGAGTTATGGCACCGAAGAAAGCTGCACCAGAAATGACACCAGCTGCTATCCAAAGGTATATAGAGGATAGTATAGCCGAGGCACTAAGGAAAGAGCGAGCAACGGTAACTGCTGCTGCCGAGGCCGCGGCTGCTGCTGAAGCTGCTAGACTTGCTGCTGCTGCAGGAAATGCAGGAGGGTCAGGAGTTAAGAGTTGTACGTATAAGGATTTCAAAAGTGGGGATCCCACTAAGTTCAAGGGTACTGAAGGGGCAACTGCCATGGTTAGATGGTTTGAGAAAATGGAATCCGTGTTTTTGTTATGTAATTGCCCGGAGGATAGCAAGGTTAAGTTTGTTACAAGTACACTACTGGACGGAGCAATGTCGTGGTGGAATTCGTATGCTCAGCCGATGGGAATGGAGAATGCGTACAGGACCACATGGGTGCAATTCAAGAGTTTGCTGACAAGGAAGTATTGTCCACGTACCGAGGTGAAAAAGTTGGAGACCGAATTCTATGAGTTGGTAACTATTGGGTATGATATTGATGCTTACGTTCGAAGGTTTCAAGAATTAGCAGCGTTATGCCCATCTATGGTTTCAGATAACGAGAAGTTACTGGAGGCTTTCATCGGGGGACTTCCCGAAATTATTCAAGGAGATGTGATTTCGTTTGATCCACAAACAATTGAAGAATCTGTTCGAGTATCCCAAAAGCTCATGGCCCAAGTAGTAAAGAGAGGAAACATTACCCACATCAACCGTAACAACAATAACCGAAATGACGACAACAACAACAACGATAACCAAATCAACAATAACAAAAGAAAATGGGAAAATGACCAAGGAGGTTATAATAACAACAACCAAAACCGTAACACTAACCATCATCAACAACAGAATAGAAGGCAAGAAGCTGCAAGGGTCTATGTTGCTGCACCAATAAAGGGAAGAGCTTATACTGGAAACTTACCACGATGCCACCAATGCACGCTACATCATAATGGTCCATGTGGTATATGCTTTAGTTGTCACAAAGTGGGACACCTTGCTAAGGACTGCAAGGGCAAGGCCATAATTACATGTTTCGGATGTGGGGAGCAAGGACACTATCGGAATCAATGTCCTCAAAGCCAAAGTCAACAATTTGAAGGTACTCATGGGAATGCATACATGTTAGAAGGAGGAGAAGCTCGTCATGGTCTCAACAATGCGGAAGACTGAAGAAGTTCGGAAACTAACAATCTTAAATTTTCCTTATGTACTATGTCGTACTAAGTTATGTCTTCCATCGTATTCGGATCTTATGACTTAAGATGTACTACTTTTGATGAACCACTCGTTGTAAAATATTTTCATTAAGCGTACTTTCTTTTCCTTCTGATTCATTATCACTTACAAGGTTTAGATCTCTGTAAACATCGAGAGTTATAACAACTAAACCGAACGTCACATTATCGTTCCTTAATTATACATAGCCTAGCTAACTATGTCTAATTCTGGAGGGATATCGTTCCTTAATTATACATAGCCTAACTAACTATGTCTAATTCTGGAAGGATCATGTTATGTTGGGAGCAGTTATTTATAAGTCTTAGTGCAAGCAGTGTTTTCACATATTCATAAAAGTCAAAGTGTTATTCACGGAAGATTCATCCACTATTTTCTTTACTATGATGTTTTGTACGCTTTAAATCATCGATAACCATAACGACATCTCTTCATGTCTTATTTCCTCGTTATTCATCACAAACTCAAAAATTCGATAGACTAACACGAACTGAATTCAGGGACTGAATTCCTTTTTGGTTGGGCGAATGTGACAATTCGTATTTTCAGGTCATTCTCAAAACATTACTCATGTTTCATTATTTATCATTTATCGTGAACTAGGTTTACGAGCATCAAATTCACGTAACCGTAATGGTTTAGCTGTGAATTCATGATCATATCATCGAGGTCATTTCATATAGACTAAGTTTAGTCTACATTTCATTAACATCAATAACATCATTCCATATCGGTTCATGCATGGTTTTGCATTTTACCTTAAACGCGTAATTTTCATATTAAATAAACGTTATCGCGTAATTAATTATTTTGAACAATTGATCCATAAATTCCAAAAATTATTCCGATATATTTTTATACTCATATTAAGTTATAAAAATAATATTATGAGTTTACCCAGTGTTTTAAATTTATTTCGTATATAAATTGTTATATTTATATAACTACGACGGTTTTATTAAATACTATACGATAGTTATTATATCACTCAAATTTTGCAAGAAATGTATTTTTATAATTTTTATGACCTAAATATATTTTATCTTGACCCGTGAAAATTCATTTTTATCCAACGCTACCCTAAATATTCACAAGTGACTACAACTTACCACTTAACTTCAAATATCTTACAAGTTATTACACTTATACATTTAGAAAGAAAAAAAAAACAATATGAAAGAATTAATAAACCCCCCTTGTCGACAAGGGGGGATGAGTCACAAGAGATTTAGCAAAATATCTCTTATACATATACATTATTATACATATACTTCATTTCTTTTTCATTTGCAAAACTAGACCAAGTTTCCATCTTGCTTTTCTCTCAAAATATACGGCAGCCAAGGGATCAAAGAAAGGATCACTCCAAGTTTTCAAGACAAATATAATTACACACTAGTATCATTTGTTGTTAAGGTTTTGTAATACAAACCTCAAGTGATTAGGAAAAACCTTTTGTCCATAAACCTCATCATATCACTAGTAAGCATTCATATTCATATTTTTATTTCACATTCATTTTTATGGTCATATCATTTTATTTGAGAAACATGCAAGTCTCATGATATTTATACCATTTTTAAGGTTTTTAAGGTTTTTATGTGCTAAATATATATAATCCATCCTATAATTACTCCTTGTTATATATTTGTTTTGGTGATGCCTAGGAACCCATGACACCCTAAGAAGGTGTATGGTAGGATTAGAATAGCTTCGGAGTTGTTTTGAATTGGTTAGAATAGGTTTTGCGCGAGAAAAACTCATTTCGACAACTTTATATAGTGGTCTGATCTTAATTTGAAAATCTGGAAAATCCGACAGTTGGTAAAATATTTTGGGTTAGATATTTGGAAAATATACTTTAAAACGAAAACGTGACCGCTTGAACGGGTTAAAACGGAGTTATAACGAAGAAGTTATGCTATTTTCAAGTTAACGACGAAACTATTTTTCCGGAAAAACTGACCTGCTGTTACTAATCGTTGAACTGATAAAATTTTATAACCAACTGACCCTTGAAAGTATTTTTACATGAAACTAGACTCAATTATCTTCGAAATGACGGGTGGCTCGACTCGTGATGATTTACGGTTAAAAAGATATGATTTTTCCAAGTTTGTTCTCCAAATTTGTTCTCCAAAAATTAGTTCTCCAAATTTCTTTTCAAGTTGTTCTTCAAACGGGTCAGGAAATGGCCATGTTGAGGGTCGTTTTTAACATTGATGGGATGCTCTTTATAAAAAGATGTCTTCTAATAAAAGTAAGTTCGCCAAGCATATTTTTCAAAATGTCCAACCGTTCGTCAAGCGGAGTTGTAACTAGTAAAATACGGTCACTCAAACTTTGCCGAAAGTTACCTTCAGCAACATTTTGGGTACAAGTACCCTACTTCACCTATGTTTTTCTCCATGATCGAGACCTCTATGATAAAAACTTACACACTAAAACTTTGAGATAATGATACAAGCTTCCCAAAACCGTTGAGTTCGTTTCCTAACACTCGACGTGCACCATTTTACGACTAGCTTTTCGAGGCCGTTTTAGTCACTTTCATGAAATTTTCAATGATATTATTTTACGACGAAAAGTTATAATTTCACAATAAATCACTAAACGACTATCGTAGGAGGTTGTTTCAACGTAAATACTTGTAAAGTATTTTATAAAATGACGATATGTTGTAAACATATATTTCGACGATAAACATTATCTTCAAAATTCACAAGTGGTATAAATATCATCCGAATTGCATGCATAACATTACATCATAACTTATTATGTATCATATCATTCATAATAGGTCAAGTTTAGTGATTCACGCTACATTTCGGTGTACTCACTTTTGCCATCGCATCTTTGTCCAAGTGAGTTTTCATAGCCCCACTTTAAATTGTTTTGTACTATTTTGGGGGAGATACATGCTTAATTTTTTTTTCACAAGTACTTTATATTTTTTAAGGATAACTTCTATCATGATCACCATTGTTTCAAAACTGAATGTTGTACTATATTAGTTGTTTTTGTTTGTTTGGTATAGTTCTACGTCGTATAAAGTTCTATGTCAGTTGACTACTGATACATCGTCGTATAAAGTTCTATGTCAGTTGACTACTGATACATCGTCGTATAATGTTCTAAATCAGATGACTACTGATAAATTAAGTCATGTGCTATTGATTATGTGTTATTTGTCCTACGTCGAGTTAGGTACTATTGTGAATTCATTTGACATCATGTGCTTGAACATAAACTATACATGTTTTGGCAGTGGGTTGTGAACACACAGGTTGCAAGTTTTGTATGGGCAGAACTTGGAACTGAGTGGATTTACAATGCCTTTGCTGCATAAACGATTTTGAAGGACTTTACATTTCAACGCAAACTCTATGAACTCACTCAACCTTTGTGTTGACACTTTTTAGCATGTTTTATCTCAGGTATCTAAGGCATACACTTCATGGCATGCATGTGGACATATCATAGAGTCGCGGTGACGACGCGTCTTACTTGGGTTTTATGAACTTTAAAAACATCGTTTGACTTATAACAAACTTATTTCCGCACTTAGTAACTTTCATTTGGGACCTATCTTTGTAACTCTGAATGTTTTTATTAAATCAAGCGATGTATTTTCCAAACGACACTTTAGGTCGTTCAATATAACTGTGATTGTGATGCTATGACAGTCTATCCCCAGGAATTCCATTCCGCTGCAAAAACAGGTAATTTGGGGGTGTGACATAGAGATAGCGTCTTAAGGATCACTGAGACATTTGTCAAAATCTCAGTGTCACTGGTGTTGTTTGTAGCACATATATTTTACTTACTGACACTGTATCAGTAAGTAAAGAGCACAAAACAACACTCACTGATTTCTTTATCAGTGAGTCACTCACTATTTATTTAGTGAGTTGGGGTATTTTATTTTCAAATCTTGTTCAGGGTGATTGGGTCAATTAATTGGACCCAACAGTCTCCTCCTATTTGAATATACAAATAGCCTAAAGTGATTGGTAAAAGGTGTAAGACTGAGGGTTCAGGTTGTTCAGTGACTGGGGTTCATAGCCCAAGTTCAGTAAGAGGGGTTCAGTGAATGAGGTATCAATAAGCTGGTTCATTGGTCAGTGACCAGGTTCAGAATTCAGTGACCTCATTCATTTTGACAGGTTTGTGGGGTTCAGTGACCAGGGGGTTTGGTGACCAATGGTTCATAGGCTCACTGACCAGGTTCAGTGACCAAAGGTTCACTGGCTTTTATGCTAAGAGGGACCTGGTTCAATTTGATACATCAGTGTCCTCTCTTTAATACAAACACACTGATACAAGTTCAAATTCCAACTAAGTTTTACAAAATCTTATTCAGGCTTGGCCCAAAGCAATTATAATGCAAAACAACCCCTGATTCTTTTCACCACTCGTTCATCCTCAGCCAGTAAAACACCAATGTTGTATTTCTTCACATCAGTTATTTAACTGAGCCCATTTTGCTCTCAGGTTTCACTCACCTGTTTTCAAGAGCCCGTATTCAGAGACTCCATGGGTTCAATTTCTAATGTTGTCTCAGTGACTTGGGTTCAGTCACTTTGAGTTCAAGGACTCGGGTTTCATGTTCCTTGAGCAGCATTCAGAGTAGCAACCACTTAGGTTCAGGGACTTAAGACATTCAGTGTCTCTTTACATCCAAAGACCTGAATGCTCATAACTCAATCAGGTTGAGACTGATTTGGAGACACCATGGTTTCAGGGACTTGACTTCAAGTATTCCAGCTGTGTGTACACACTGAAATTTTCAGAAACTTGAACCTTTAGGTTGTGTTGTTTGGTTGTGGTTATCAAGACTTCGGGTTCTCAAATTTTCATTGACTCGGATTTAGTCACCAAGAGCTCAGTGGCTCGGGTTTCAGGGACTTGGGTGTTCAGTGAGACCATGGTTCAGGGTCTCAAGTTAGTTAAGAGTCTTGCTTCATGACTGACTCCATATCAGGTAGTCTCAGGTTTGAAGACTCATCAGGTTCTTGTGACTTGATTTGTACACTTTTCGCCCATTTCCTAATGTTGCAGCACACCCTGACACACAATTTTTTTTTCACCTGAAACTTTCTTGTCTCTAATGTACATCAGTCATCAGGCTATTAAAACCCACAATCCTTTCACTTTCATACCACCCAAACCTCTTTATCGACCTTTTTTCAGGTTGTTCATCAAGTTATAAGGTTGAGGTTATGAGGCTGGGGGAGTTTTGTATGTTATGTTGTGCTTCAGTCGAGAATAAATGTGCTTTCTCCCCCTCAAAGATTGCACCAGTAGTAGCAATTTTTGAAGAGTCCACATTTGATTCTTGACTTTTAGAAGTAAGGAGCACTGTAACATCCCGCCTTACTCAGACCACATTATTGTCCGCTTTGCCCGCAGGCTCACGGCTTTGTTTTTGTGGCCTCATTTGAAGACTTTCCGGCAGGTCACCCAAGCCAGTACTACTCTCACATGAGCACGCTTAACTGCCAGTTCCTAAGAACTCCACTCGCAGTAGACCATAAAACGCGTTGTGTCATTATAAGGCGAATGTTATCTTATGAGGCCAGCATCTCTCCAGGCTACAGCCGATGTGGGATTTGCCTAGGGTGTCACAATCACCCCCCTTAGGGACTCATCGTCCTCGATGAGGTTTGCCCCACCATCCCGAACGGCTCAGGAGTGGCTCTGATACCACTTGTAACATCCCGCCTTACTCAGACCACATTATTGTCCGCTTTGCCCGCAGGCTCACGGCTTTGTTTTTGTGGCCTCATTTGAAGACTTCCCGGCAGGTCACCCAAGCCAGTACTACTCTCACATGAGCACGCTTAACTGCCAGTTCCTAAGAACTCCACTCGCAGTAGACCACAAAACGCGTTGTGTCATTATAAGGCGAATGTTATCTTATGAGCCCAGCATCTCTCCAGGCCACAGCCGATGTGGGATTTGCTTAGGGTGTCACAAGCACACTATTCACTATTGTTGTTGACTTTTAGAAGTAAGGAGCACACTAATCTTCATCTTTCAGACCAACACTAACCATACACGTACTGGTCAGTATCTTCTTCCTGATGCACACCCATTTTCCTTTCATCAGCCACCTCGATACCATTTGATTTCCTGAAATCCAACGATACTTACTTCAATACTCGTATCAGACTCAGTCAGCAAACAACCATATCACAACATCACACACTAAAACAAATTTCAGTCCATAATCATTTTCCTCAACTCTTATAATCCCACACTTTTGTGCTCCCAGACTCTCGGTTTGAGTTACACTTGGTTTCAGGGAGTCCATACTCAGGGACTCATTCAGGTTCAACCCAAAAGACCCACTTTCCACCTTTACACTCCCTGAATCACGTTGACGCTTCCCTGATGTTGCAATCATCAGACCCAAAGTAAACAAGCTCACACTTTGATCAGTACTCCCTGATACAAGCTTAACCTGACAGCCCATTTTTCTCCCTTTGATATACCAGTTCAGTTTTTCTTAAAACTGAACACAACAAACAAAATTTCTTACGAGTCGTAAAAGCAGAAAACCCATTTTCATTTCGTCAGCCCCATTCCATCCTTATCATTCATGACTCACAAGCTCACTTAGCTCTTGCACACGCTATTATCAACACACCCTGATTCAATCATCACTCTCTCTAAAGCATAAGCTTAGCAGAAAAAATCGCCAATTAATGTTTAACTTTAAACAACAAATCCGATACACATGACTCACATAACGTAAAGAAAACAACCAATTTACTCTACATCATCGCCTGACCCGCACGCTTCTTGAATACATCTTTCCTCTTGACTGCTCCAATCTTTCTTACCTGAAACTTATCACCATCACCTTTCGTGGTTTTGTTGACCGGAGCAGCCGTTGGAGCTATGTCCAGGGTTTTGGTCACTCGTTTGTGTTGTGGTTTTGTTGAGTGTGATTTTTTCTCGGATCTGTGATGTTTTCAAAATCGTGGGTGATAATTTGTGTGCTTCTTTTTTGAGTGATGGATGTTATTTTGTGTGGGTTAGATGAAAGTGAATTTGAGTGGTGGGTTTTTTTTGAGAGAGATGATAGATTTCGTTGTGAGTGTGTGTCGGTTTTATTTTGATGAGTTTTTTTCTTGTCGTGGATTTGGTTATTTTTGTTCTTTGGATCTGTTTTTGATTGTAATGAATTTGGGTTTTTGATTTGAGTGTAGATTTGACAGAGAATATTGTAGGAAGATGATATGGATGAGATGTGGATTATTGAATATGGGTTTTTGATTTGAGTGGTGGGTGTGTGGGTTTTGTTTTATTTTTTTGGATAGGGTTTTACTGATTATTTCAATCAGTGGGCATTGTGGGTGGTGTTTTTGCCATTTTGTCAATAGTCAGTGTGTATCTCCCCCTCAAAAATTGCTATTACAGTAGCAGTTTTTGAAGGTACACTTGATCTTTTGACTATTAAGAATGTTATCAGCAGCCATGAACGGATCTGGATTAGAGAAAAATCCACCCGCTCTGATACCACTTGTTGGTCCAAATAATTGAGTAAATCTTGATAAATATGAAGAACAAATTCATTAAAAAAGATGAACAATAGTTACAAGATTACTCAATATCAACTATACTACATGATAACATCCTCAACTTTTTACGGGGATAATTTCGGTATATTATCCCCATTGAATGACAAATAAACTCTCATTGATCCAAGCTATGCTTGTGTTTCCATGAGAGGATGATCCTATCAACTAATACTATGTATTGTATTTGTTTAGGAATGCATACCTATCTATTACAATTACAGACATATATATAGAAAAGATACACGGACTTGTGGTGGTAGGTGACATGTGGTCCCTCATGTGGTCCATCTTCTTCTACTTTTGGAAAAGCACCAACCACTCTTTTGAATGAGTCATAACAATGTTCTCACTTCTTTGGTAAAGTCTTGTACTTGTTTGACTTCTTCTCTTGGAAGTTCCCACCCATATTTTTCAGTCTGTATGTAGAGATAGCGTCTTAAGGATCACTGAGACATTTGTCAAAATCTCAGTGTCACTAGTGTTGTTTGTAGCTCATATATTTTACTTACTGACACCGTATCAGTAAGTAAAGAGCACAAAACAACACTCACTGATTTCTTTATCAGTGAGTCACTCACTATTTATTTAGTGAGTTAGGCTATTTTATTTTCAAATCTTGTTTAGGGTGATTGGGTCAATTAATTGGACCCAACATTTTGTAAACTTAAATGAGCTGAGCCTCACTTTTGGCAGGTTCAAGTTACGAGTCCCGATTAATCGTTATTTAGATGCTACTGAGCCACTAATTTTTCTGATTTGTGTAAATCGGTCAAATAAATCGGTTAATCATGGTCAACAGCGGTTAACGACTGTTAACGATGATCAAACTTTCTGGAATTTTGCAAATCTTGTCGGAATACCCAAAACTCACCATAAACTAGTTTTAATCACTTAATTCGTTGTTTTATATCTATTACAAGATATTTTTCAAATAAAATCTTGCCGAAAATACGTAAAACTCTCCGGAAATACCCAAAACTTGCCAAAATACCAATATGATTAATTGCCGATTAATCCTGCCTATACCGATTACAAGCTATAAGAGAGTCGACAGCATGATTACCGATTTGCGATTTTTGCAACTGTAAAATTTTATAACAAAGCAGAAACCAGACTTGAATCTCAATTCAAGTCACTCTTATTAATCAACCAAAAGCAACAACAAGATCAGAGAGACACTGATCTCAATCAGTAAACCAATATAACAAACCAAGAACCCACAACTTGCCACTGCTACTCAGGTGCAAGTCTATTGACTATCTTGCTAATAGTTCATACAAACTCTCAACCTCACAATGAATACCAAGAACAACTTAACAAAGCTTTTGATTGAATACAAGAGAGAATGACTATGTGTTTGCATATGTAGAGAATGAAGAAACCCTAAGCAGAACTTCAGGTTATATAGCCTTGATCTCATCTTTCAGTTTTTGTCAACTGCAGCCCTTATACTTTAAGGCCTTTGCTAACTTTCACCAAAAGACAATATCAACCTATAATTGTAAAATACAAACATGGCAACATTAGCCCTTATACTTATTTCCAGGTTGGGGTTAATACTTCAACATCCCCCCTTAACTCCAACCTGGAACATATCAATCATACCCAATTTACCAACAAGCTTGTTATGTTGAAGCTTGCCTAAACCCTTGGTCAGAATGTCAACAGTTTGATCTGCAGTATGAATTTTTTCAGTTTTTATGACCCATGCCAAAAAAATTTCCCTTACAAAATGCAAGTCAATTTCTAGATGTTTTGTCCTTTCATGGAATACAGGATTAGCTGCAATCTTTATGGCAGCTTGACTATCACAAAAGAGTTTAACAGGTAGAAAATGTTCCCAGTTCAAATCATGCAGAATTTTAAGGACCCAAACAACCTCAGAAGTTGCATAGGCCATAGCCCTATACTCAGCCTTTGCTGATGACTTAGAAATGGTATTTTGTTTTTTGCTTTTCCAGGAAACTAGTGAACCATTTAAAAACAAACAATAACCAGTGACAGATTTTCTAGTTATAACACATTTTGCCCAGTCTGCATCAACAAATATTTCAAGAGAAACATTTGGGCACCTGGTAATATGAATACCCTTCCCAGGAGAACCTTTTAGATATCTCAAAACCTTAAGTGCAATTTTCAAATGAGACCTAAGAGGCTTATGCATAAATTGACTCAAACAGTGAACATAATAAGCAATATGAGGTCTAGTATGATTTAAATAAATCAACTTTCCAATCAACTTCTAATACTCAGTCAAGTTATCTATCACAGGATCATTTATTGTAGGTTCACTAGTTAAAAACAAATTTTGTTCAAGAGGAAAAGCAGAGGGTTTGCAAGCAACCCAAATTCAGTTAACAAATCCAAGCAATACTTTCTTTGAGTTAAACAAACACCTTGCTGTTGGAATCACTCCTAAACTATATTTCAAGTTTTTGTAATTAACATGTAATAGATTGCTTAATTAGGCTTTTATGTTTGTATTTATGGCAAGGCTTATGTAGAAAGCTTATAAGCCTTGGCCCAAGCCCATAAGGAAGGAAGGGAACTTGTAGTGTTGCCCTAGACCCTTCCCCTATAAATAATGTTGTAAACCCTCATTTGAAGGTTGGTTGTTCACTTTTAATATCACTCTACGCATAACCTTTGTTACTCTTTATATCGTGTGTGTTTGATAGTGTTCATCCGATCACTTCTTACCTTATTTCTAACATATTGATGCTTGTGTTACAAAATGGTGACCTAACAGTGGTATCATTCGCCATCTAGTTGGGTGAAACATATTTGTTTTTGAAGTTTTTTCAATATACGCGTGGTTTTTATCTTCTAAACCTTTCATATGTTAAAAGCTTGAATTTTTACACTCAAAAACTCAAGATTCTTGTGGTTTAAGGTTTATTGGGTGTTAAAGTTTAAGTATTTTGCATAAAGTTTCAAACTTTACGTGTGTAGATTCATTTTAGAGCTTGGTTTTGTTCAAGTAGTATTTTCTACGCATAAGGGTAAAAATCATTTTGGATCATCAAGTTTTTAACTTTCTTGTTATTTTGGTGATTTTGAAGCTACTTCATCCAACAAATCAGGTTTCTAAACATTTTTGAGCTTAAAAATTAGTTTTGGTAAAGTTTGGTACTTTCTACGCATAAGGAAACCCTAATCTTACTAGTAAGCACAAAGTCTACGCCTAAGCAGTTTGTTATGCATAAGGATTTCATCATTTGATCTACAGTGCTGTTGGTTTACTCAGTGTTTTTCTTGCTTGGATAAGCCTGAAAACACTTCGACTTTGGATATCCTTTACACTGGTATAAGTGTAAAGGATTTTTGGGCAAAACCTTAGTTTTACGCATAAGCAAATTCTTACGCGTAGAATTCTCTTTGCCTAAGCATTTTCTTACGCCTAAGCCTAGTCTTACGCATAAGCTAATCTTACGCATAAGGATTCTACTACTAAGCCTTTGGTTTACACCTAAGCTAAGTTTTTCCTCAAGTCTACGCGTAAGCTATTCCTACGCGTAAGTTCTCTTTTACGCATAAGTTGGTTTTTTACGCATAAGGTGCTTTCTACGCTTAAGCTGGTTTCTACGCATAAGGTTACTTCATCAACAAAGTTTCATTCGACTACAAAGATCCATCATCAACACAAGTTTCAAGATGTCTCAACCACCATACTCTAGCTACTTTCCTCATATGTATCCTCAACAACAACAACAACAATTCTAGCAACAATATCCTCCATCATCTCCACAACAAATGCAACAATTTCAACAACAAGGAGCAATTCCTCTTCCACCACAAATGGTTCCGCCAAATCCTAGTCAACAAGTACAACACTACACATACTTCCAAAATTAGTATCCAGCCAAGTATGCTATGAATGGTACTACACCAAAGGAACCGTCTTGGTTTGCAAAGATGTGTGAAGCTTTAAGTAGCCAACAATCCATTCATGAAGCTGGATCACTTGATAGACCTCCAATGCTCACTCCCGGAAACTACGATCAATGGGTGATAAGGTTCTTTAGGTTTTGTGATCTAAAGAAGCCACATGGAAAGTTCTTGAAGAAGGTCATCCTTGAAGGTCCATTTCAGATGCCTACTCTCATAGTACCCAGAGATCCGAATGCTAATCCACCAAGAGATGATATCACCAACGTTGTCGGTCTTGATCAACTTACTACTGACCAACTTCTACACTTAGAAGCCGATGAACTTGCAATGCAATATATCCTTTTGGGATTACCCAATCCAATACTTCGTAGTGTTGATGCTCAGAAGACTGCTAAAGCAATGTGGGAGCACATTCATCTTATAATAGAAGGCACAGAACTCAATCAAGAAGACGTGGAATCCAAAATCTACTTAGCATATGAACACTTCATGATTGAACCAGGGGAGACATTAGAGTCATATCATCATCGATTCTCAGATATCATCAATGACTTGGAAAAACATAACATCATTATGCCAAGAATTGCAGTCAACACTAAGTTCCTTAGTAGTCTTGGTCCTGATTGGAAAAAGTATGTTATTTTCATCCGTCAAGCGAAGAATATTCATCATGCTACATAGGGATTGTTGTATGACTATTTGAAGCCCCACCAAAAGGAAGTTGACAAAGAAAGGATCATCCGTGGAGTCCCTGCTTCGCCTTCACTTCCGGATAATCAAACTCTAGCTTTGTGGGCTCAAGCTTGTTATCCTTAATCCCCGACCTTACAAACTGTCCTCACAAATCCTCCACAACCAACTGCTCAGATCACACCATATGATCCCTCACAAGAAACTCAACTGGTTCCATACTCAGCAACAATGATCAAGCACTCTACAATGAATCTAATGAGGATGCAGAAGCTTTCGATGCATTGCAACAAGGGTTTATCATGATTGCTAGAGCCTTCGGTCGATGTTCTAACAAATCCAACAATCGCATTCGAACCTCATCTAACACAAGGAATCAGGCTGTTGTTAACAACGGAAGAGTTGAAGTTTAGAATCGTGGTAATGTTCGTCAGATGGGTAGTGGTCAAGGGTTTAATGCTAATGGAAGGAATAACATGGGTGCTCCACAACAACGGGCTCAAGTGGTTGATCAGGGAAATGCTCAGACTGGGGTTAATGGTTTTCGTTGTTATAACTGTAATGAGAAGGGTCATCTGGCTAATGCATGCCCAAAGCCGAGGACAAGAGGCAACGCTTATCACAAAGAGGCTTTACTCTTGGCTCTCAAGGATGAAGCTGGTGGAACTCTTACCAACAAGGAACAAAGCTTCATGGCAAATGCAGATTCTGATGATGACATGGAGGACTTCTAGGCTAATGCAGCAGTGATGTTAATGGCAAACATGCAAGAACTCCACATGAGTGACACAGGCCCAGTGTATGACACTGACGGCTTGTCTCAGGTACCGGATCAAACTATATTCATTACTGATCTGATATCTCCGCCAACATCTGCATCCGACAAGGATCAGAATGTTCAACATGAGCCGTCTACATCTCATTCCAATGATAATCAAATAGATCCCGTAGTTATATTTGACGATCAAGATGACCTTATGGTTAATATTGATAATCAAGTTGACTATGTGGTTATATTTGAGGATCTAAATATTGATCATGTTGAGACTCACGTTGAACAAGCTGAACCTGTGTCTAATCCAGATCTTGAGCTCATGACCAACTTAATTACGGACCAAAAATCTTGAATGGAAATGTGCCAAGACATCAATAAGAAATTACACGATAAAATTGCACTGTTGACTAAGGATAATGAATGCTTAAAGTTCCAACTCGACCTTTTTCAAACAAAAGAGAAACGTGAAAAAGGTTTTGAAGTCGCATTTTCTAAATCATACCAAAATGAAAATTCTTTGGAAAAACAGATATGTGATCTAGTTGCATCCAAGAATGCTTTGTTGTCTCAAATAGAACAACTGAAATATGATCATAAACAACAACTTAACGCTCTCACTTCGGAAACTCAAAAAGCCAAGTCTGAGTTGTTAACTTGTCAAAAATAGTTTTGTGAATACAAAAAGCATTCAAGGAAACAAATAGATGACTATCTTGAGGAAATTGTCGACTTACAAAACAAAATCATAAGAGTTTCAAAATGTTGTTTATAAACATGGTGAGTCAATCACAACTATTCAAAACTTTACTTTTAAACCAAATCCAAATGGATATGTGATAACATCAAATAGTCCTGAATATTAAGTGTCAATTTCCCCCGATAATGCTTGTAATTTATATCATTTATATGGATTTACGCTTGTTTTCCATTTTTTTCCACTTTCAGGTAAATTACGAGCATTGGAGCTAAAGAGACGCAGAATTGGAGAATTATCTAAAGAATTATCATAGTATGCTGATTTTGAAGAAGTTATGGCGTAACTCATCTCTCACATTACGCCGTAACTATTGCATGACTCAGAAAACCAACTTATCAGAAGGTTACGGCGTAACTCTTCCCAAAGGCTACGACGTAACTATATTAGGTCAAATGAGGTTCCATGCCGCTGATACTTACGCCGTAACTATTTCATCAACTACGGCGTAACCAAGTTTACTGAAAACTACGGCGTAGCCACTAATAAGGTTACGCCATAACTAGCAGATCTAGTGCAAATTACGAAGGAATTGAAGGTTACGGCGTAACTCTTGTTATAGTTACGCCGTAACCCAGATCTGGCCTATAAATACCCCACGAATTCCAGCATTCCTAATCATCCCATTCCACACACAACAAACCAGAGAACGTGGGAAAAAGCTCAAGGCAGGTCTAGAGGAGCATATGGAGCTGTCTCCAAGGGAGAAATCACTCCCCTATGATAAGCATTAGCATTTTATATTTTCTTTACTTTCAATTCATGTATTTCGTACCTTTGAATATTGAATTAGTTTGTATGATTAATATGAGCGGCTAAGCACCTCTTGGTGCTAGCCTAGTTATGATTCCTTAATTGTTTTGTTTGCGTTTACATTACTTCCGTACAATTATTTCTAAGTGTATGCATGCATAGTTTATTGGTAGCTACCTTTGGTTCGGTAGTTTTGAATGGCGGTAGAGGCCAATTGCCTAGGAGATATGACCAACTGACCCTAGGTGAGCGGACTGAGATGGGAAGGGTAAGATATGACCAACTGACGACCCTTTCTACTTGTGTGATTTGACCAACTGATCACCTACCGTTTGGATGAACTTAAGAATTAGGGGGTGAGTGTTTAAGTTGCTAATGCCCGGGCACTCACTATTATAAATCTAGCATGTAGCGGTACTTAATGACTTGGCTTAGGGGACCAGGAACAACAGGACTTATGAGGGGACACCTGACTTCTCCTGTGGTGGCATCTTTGCTGATAGGTTAGGGCGAATTGACCAAATGCTGTCCTCTCGACTTTGACCCCACCTGAAGTAATTGGAAGTAAGTAGACGTAGACATAACTAGCTAGGAGGATTAACTAGGTTAGTGATAACGCTACACGCGTCGTTCGGGGTCAAAGGAACTTCCTTTTCGTCGAGCAAGTTTTTCAACACCCTAGGCAGTGAACCTAATCATTGTAGTGTAGTATTAGGGTAAGCCACGGGTATTGATATCGTTCTCTAGGGGAATAGGAATGCTAGTGAGAAGTTACTACGCTAAGGTTGGGGTTGAGGAAGATTATTTTTTATCTTTTTATATTTTTTAAGGAAAGGAAAGGTACGAATCTCAGGGTTTGAATTTGGGGGGTTGGTATTGCTACCGATTACTCTACTTATCTAATTATCTAATCTAAGGTGTATGTAGTCTATGTCTAATTATTGTGTGCTCGTATGATAGTTTAAAGATGTGTTTACTTAGGATTTACTACTCCTTAATTATCTCCTATTGGTGGTTGAATTGTCACGTCCTTATTCTTAGTTGCGTTGTGTGTCTAAGGTTGTAGGGTATGCATTTCTCCCTAACTCTTTGAACTTACCAAAGGGTCTCGTCTACAAAACCCACTAGGGATAATAAACTCTTACTCTAAGGCACTCTTTGGATGGTTTAGCTTACAACTACTCAAGGAGTTATATTCTAAGGTTCACAAAGATTTAATCAAGCATTAAGTACACAACGAATGACCTATCGCATTACTAGATCATTAATCAACTAAGATAAGAGACAACCAATCAATATTCAATAATTAAGTTTCATATTCCCTAAGCAAACACACAAGTAAATTAGCCGGACATGGAGAACATGCAAGCATACACACAAATAATCAAAGACATAATTGTATTAATGAAGTAAAACACTTATCTTGGTGTAAGATAGGGTTTGGAACCCTAAAATACTGTACAAGACAGCCTTGGTTCGGTTTAGGTTTTTACTCCAAAAGACTACACACCAAATACTGAAAAATTCGGATTCTATATATAAGATTACATCTGCGACGGCGTCACCTTATGTTTTGTGACGCCGTCGTGCCGCCGTCATTAGGGTTTTGTCTTGGCCACGTTAGACTTGCGACGACATCACCTTATGCTTGTGATGCCGTCCTTTTCAGCTTCTGACGCCGTCTGGATTGCATCTAGGCCGTCTGAGTTGCGACGGCCTACTCTTTTATAACTTGAAAATAGGAGTTTTGGCTTCTGTCCCATCACAAAATCCTCCGACGGCGTCGCGTATAAGCTGTGACGCCGTCACCTTATGTTTTCAGCAGCTTTGAGTGTCTCGATTCTGACTTTGGCCATTTTCTTCGTATATTCGCGCCTTTTCGTCCAAATAAGTGCCATTCCAGCATTTTGCCTTCAAGAGACCTAAAAAGTGAAAAGGAACGATATTAAGCAATAACGGATACAAAAGTGATCAAATAAGGGCTTAAACGACCCCTCAAAAAGGTACCTTTTAGTTAATACCCACCAAGCTTTAGGAGTTGCTTGGTAACAAGAATACCTTCCTTAAGAAGGTATCTTAAACGCAAAGGAGCGGGAATAGTCTAAGTGACATTTGTTGTGTCATTTGTAAAGACATTCCTAAGTGCGCTAAATGTATGTTTTTCATTTTACTTTGCTTGATAATTAAGTATACCTAGTTAGGTATTTATATGATTATCTTTTGTGCAAATTACATGTTTTACTTGAAGCTTCATTAGGAAGCCGTTTTCTCACATACGTGTTTTATTTCTCATATAAAGTCGTGTTATATATAACTTATGTTTTGTTTCTTTTAATCCAATAAAACAAACACGAATTTCAAAAATTCCTCCTTCCCCAAAAAAACTCCCACCGTCGACCACTTTATCAAACCCTCACTTTTTCAAATATTTCAATTTCAAAAATTTCCTCTCATTCAAAAACTTCATCTTCCTCCTCATTCCATCTCAATCAAAATCAAGAAGATCCGTCATCAACATGGTTTACATCGCACTCGTGCTCATCGCCCTAACACTCATCGCACTTGTGTTCCCTATGATGAAGTTCACATACGGAGACATTTACTTTGTGTTGTTAATCTATATTGGGGTCATATACCCAATCCTTTGTATCATCCTTAGTATTGAAATGCAATATTATTAATCTAGTTTATCTAGGTTACTATTATGTGTTTATCATTCCTTTTGATTTATATGTTTTATATTTTTGTGATACATTAGAGGTCATGTATGCATGCTAAAAGAAAATGTAGGATAAAACATATCTCGTGGTATAAAAACTATAAAACCTTTTATCAAATCTGTGTCTGTTACTACAGATCCACGGATCCCGAAAGATATACTAGCCGGATCCCTTTTGTAAAGGAACCGTGGGATCCGTCCTACTAGAAAACAGTTTTCATGCAAGATTAAAAACCACTATCTTTTTAAAAGTAATAATCCACTAGAATTTCAAAACCATGAGTTAGTTAAGTGTTAAATACCATTTTAATAAAATCTAGTAAAAACATTAGATTACCATAGGTTGGTCACAAACATGTTCTTTCTTTAACCTATCATTTCTATAGGTTTAATTATGACGCATGAATATGAGTTTGATTTTTCACTCACTAGCGTCTACACTCCGAACATCTCTCTTGAGCCCAACACACCTGGCAATCATGTCCTTGGGTTCAATAATCTCGAAAACCGTCACTTCCATGAAGGACGTATTGTAGACACCTCTCTACAATTTGAAGAAGGTATCAATACCTCCTTCCGAGCCATAGGACTAGAATGTCTTCTTGAAATCAACGAGAAGATATGTCCAAGGTTCATAATGGAATTCTTCCGTCAAGTTGAACTCGTTCGTAACGAGGATCGCTCTTTATCTCTTTGGTTTTATATCAAAAACCAAAAGTTCACTTTAACCCTTGGGCATTTTGCTCACATCCTCCAGATTCCAAATCATGGACAATGTGCCTTCACCGAAGATTGGTCTCTTGATTCTCTCTTCAACTTTCGTGAAGAAAATAGTCCATATTGTTCACACATACCCTCTCCGGAAGATTTAAATCGCAACATATGCAAACCTCGACCATATTACTCCAATCCAAACATTATCCATACACGGGATATCCGAGAAGAGTACAAGCCTCTTGCTCTCATTCTACGTGAAAATGTTTGGAGTCTTAGGGGAAATCGAGATATTCTTCCCGCTTGTTGTGCTCACATGTTGTACTGTTTGCTAACACAACAACCATACAATCTCGCCTACTTCTTCGCAAGGCGAATTGCAAATCTTCAAGGCTCCAAGAATAAACTCATCCCTTATGGAATGTTCTTGACACGCCTCTATCACAATGTTATGCACTTCCATCCTCAATTTCAAAGTCCGTTGTACGTACTTGTGAACAAGATGATGGAACCGCTAAATATATCTCTCATGAAGACTTTCTTCATTTTTGATTCCACCAATACCCATCAATCACATAATGATCCTCCCAGCGAAGACACTCAAGGAACCTAGAATAGTCAAATAGGATCAATTCTACTCTACTCATTATTTATCAATGTACTCCTATTTCTTTCATGAAATAAAACATCTTACATTTGATATCTTAGTTTTAGAACTCCTTTAAACAAAACTTGGAATATAATGCATTGTCAAGATCATTGCATACCTTTAGTAAAGGTTCTGTCTAGCAGATAGACGGATCCCAAATGTTGTACTAAACGGATCCCTACATCTAGGGAACCGTGGGATCCGGCAAAATAGAAAATGCAATTGCAAGCATTGTATGTCAAACACATCCTTAGAACACCTCACACTAAGCTAAACATAGTGTCTTAAGGTAGATTAAGACTTTATCAAGATAGGTTGATCTTTCCTACTCATTCCAACTCATATAGAACACACTCTAAGATATTCATAGATTTATCACTTTGTTTTAATCCATCACTCTTCCGCTCTCAAAACCTCACATTTCATTTTTCTACCCTTCACATCTAGGTTAAAAAATCTTTTATAACAAAATTGATCATAAATCAATCTCACCTCAAAATTGACCAAAATTGATCAAATCCTAGTTTTCCCATCTCAAAACCATTAGGATATTTTCCAAAACACAATCCTAAGTTACAACCTCAACTCTAGGATCATTTAGCTTCAATTGACACTCTCTTCTTTAGTGTCATCCTTGCTCATTCATTGGTACTCATGAAAGTTCCAAATCCTTCCATAAAGACAACCATTAGCTACATCACTCACCACCTTCAAGTACTTAAGCACCCCTTCATTTAAGACACTTAGGAAGAATAAAACACTCAAGATGTTATAGGTCTTAGATTTTAGAAACATCATTTCCACTCCTTCATAGCTGCTGATAGCCGGATCCCTAGGATTAGCCTAGCCGGATCCCTCTGAGAAAGGAACCGTGGGATCCGGATGACAATATAGGTCAAATCTTGCTAAAACAATCATTTCAACTTATCTTCCTAACTCAAACACTCCATCTAATCTTAAATGAGTTCCTAGATCAGTCCAACCTCAGAAGTTGACTCTTGTGCATGTCAATCATCACATTCCAATGAATCCTAGTGGCTTAAAGCTTAAATGCACTTGCCAAATCTCTTAGTTTATAAAACACCTTGTTAGGACCTCCATAGTCATCAATCTCACTCTAACTTTCAGCTCTTGAAATCATTTCATCATGAGAAAAACCCCAAGTAGTAACTTATCCACCAAAGAACCACCCATGAAAAAAGCTCGTGTTATACACGAAATCTCCTCAACCGAATCATCTCCCGTCAAACCAACAAATGAGAGAATCCTTCATCATCCAATCAAACCAATTCCTAAAAGGATAGTACCCACAAAACTACCTATGCCTAACACCACCATACCTCCTAGGCCAAACAATATCATCTCCACTAAACCATCACCATTGGTTCCTAGAAATATTTCATTTACTTCACCACTATCATCACCACACCTCTACAATTTAGAGGACTTGCCCGCTAGGGCCGTCTCATCCACTTTCGCCGACAACATTCTCCTCATTAGGAGGAATAATGGTTCAAAATCAAGGTGTTGAGTCAACACTTGCTCCGGCTTCCTTTTCGCCGTCTCCATCATATAATCCTATATGGATTATGAGAAATCATCAAAGTCAACCACCCGACCATATGGAAGTTGACACTTCCTTACCACCACCATCATTCTTGGTCGAGGCATTCTCAAATGCACCTCCACCAATCCCTCCATCGTTTGAAGCTCCGCAAGCCGCTTCACTTGATCCTTCGCATCAAGCCATTTTATTTCCTCCACCACCACTACCTAGCCATGACAAAGATTGCTATCATTGTCAACATGTTGAAAGTTTGATACATGAAGTACGAGAAGACCAACGTTTCATGTTCTATCATCCCCTCGAACGTTTCGACGAGATCAAACCTAAACAAAACTTGAGCTAGAAGATTTTAGTGGTGTCCTAGCATCAAGCGTTAGATAGTCTAGAAATTCCTAGTCATGTATTGTCTATTTTCTTATTTTTAGAGTCATGTATATCATAACTCTTGTTTTATTAAATGGAATTACATGCTACTTGTTATTTTTCTGAGAATATGTATTCATATCTCATTTATGTGATAACATTACTTGTTATATCACCTTTGCTGATTTTAGTCATCAGCCAGACGGATCCCTCAATATTGCCTAGACGGATCCCTACTAGGAGGGAACCGTGGGATCCGTGAAGTCAGAAAGTTGTTTTTTTTTTTTTTTTTTTTTTTTTTTTTTTTTTTTTTTTTTTTTTTTTCACTTAAATCACATTTGCAGGAAATTGTGAATTATACTTGTTTTCTAACCCTTGTTTTGCAATTATTCAATTAACACATAAATAATTTGACATCCTAAAGCTAGGGGGAGCTTGGTGTCAAAACAATACGTTGCAAAATTACTTGCAACATTTGATTTAAATTTCATGACTTCCCGTTGCAAATATTGCAATCATCTAGGGGAGCACACCCGTCACATAGACGTAATCTTTTACATAAGTTAGTTGCAAATGAACTAGATTAGAATTAGTTTCTTGACGCCCTTACTTAGGGATGGACTCGTCAAGGGGGAGTAACGACGAGATCCTTTCCCGTTACTTGCTCTCTATTTTTTTTCTTTCCTTTCACATGTTTTTCTTAAAAACGATGTGTTGCTTTCTTTCAAACACTTTTTGTTTCGACAAAAAGGGGGAGAAGAAAGTAAAAACTGCAAATTCAAACTTTTACGAATTTTAGCTTTTCCTTAAAATAATCTTATGTTTTGTCATCAACAAAAAGGGGGAGATTGTTAATACAAATAAGCCGTAAAAACTTTTATTTATATTTTACGATCTTCTAATGTTTTGTCGATAACAAAAGTAAGATCATTTTAACGAAACAAATAAAATACGTAAATGGTTTGAACTAATAGTTTTCTAACACACTTACGCTTTCACATAAAACACTAAAACTAGTATAAGTGATTTTATGCTTAAGATATACATATGTACAACAACTAGTGTTTACATATTGGGATAACATGCATATACTTAACTAAGTATATACCAAAATGGGTAAAAACAAGTATATACCAAAATGGGTAAAAACAAGTATATACTAAAATGGGTAAAAACAAGTATATACTAAATAGGTAAAAACTAGCAAATGGTTTTGACCCATAACCCATGGTTTTATTTATACCACTTAACCAAGTTCATTGTATCCTTAAGATACATTGTATCTAGAAAGAAAACCATGGATCAACCCATAACCCATGACCCATGACCCATAACCAAAAATACCCATGGGCAAAGAGGAGCGTTCCACGGATCCCTGGTTTTGTGCTAGCCGGATCCCAAGTGGAAGGGATCCGTGGGATCCGGGGAAACAGAAGAGAATTTTCTCTATAAATAGTGAGCCATTTCTTCATTATTTCTCACCCCTTTCTAACACACTTTCTCCCCTGAGTTAAATCTCACTAACCTTAGATCCAAGAGATCTATGTTTGTAGTCTTGTTTTTGTGTGATCTTTTAGGTTCCTCTTAAAGGCAAGATCACCACCTTTGAAGTCGAGCAAGCTCAAGTCCATGAGTTGCCAAGCTTCTTCATCATCAAGGCTACTAAAGTCCTCTTGTTGATGATATCTTTCTTTCTTCAAAGAAGTGTATTGTTGAAGACATTAGTGAAAGATGTCTCAAATGTCAAGACGAAGATATTAGTGAAGGGTATCTATCGTCTATAGGATAAGCACTTGTGGTAGGTGCTTAGAAGTCAAGACAAGAAGCATTAGTGAAAGGTGCTTAGAAGTCAAGACTTGAAGCATTAGTGAAAGGTGCTTCGAAGTAAAGACACAAGACATTAGTGAAAGGTGTCTTGTAGATCTAGTCAAAGGCATTAGTGAAAGGTGCCTTAGATGTACATTCGATATGGTGTGTTTCGATGTACTAGATAGACTAGCATTAGATCCAAGGATATTGATGTCCTTGACGATGTTGTAAAGGAGTAGATCTCCTTTGGGATTAGTCGTTGGTGTAGTGTGGTAGTAGTTCCTCCATTGCAATGGAACTAGGTGCTTAGCCTAGTACCTAATAAAGGGTAGGCGACGTTGTGAAGGTGTAGTTCACCTAAGGTGTGAAAGAACTCGGTGGTTAGCCTAGCACCGTATAAAGGGTAGGCGACGTTGTGTAGGTGTGGTTCGCCTTGGTGTGAAAGAACTCGGTATTTAGCTTTGTACCGGAAAAAGGTTAAGCGACGTTGTGAAGGCTTCTCCGCCATAAGGAGATTGGTGTAGTGTTTACGAACTCTCGAGTAGGTGACTCGGGGAGTGGAGTAGGGCAAGAAAGGTGTCCTTGTAGCCGAACCACTATAAATACTCGCGTTGTGGTTTTGTGCTTCTTACTCTTTATCTTTTCATTACATATCTTAATATGCTTGTTTATCAACATCCAACACACACAACCAAATAGATTGACATAAGTCGATCTAAATAGTTTAAAAGGAAATTTTAATTGGTAAAACTATTCAACCCCCCCTTCTAGTTTTCCACAGGAGCTAAAGAGACACGGAATTGGAGAATTATCTAAGGAATTATCATAGTATGCTGATTTTGAAGAATTTACGGCGTAACTCATCTCTCACATTACGCCGTAACTATTGCATGACTCAGAAAACCAACTTATCAGAAGGTTACGGCGTAACTCTTCCCAAAGGCTAAGACGTAACTATATTAGGTCAAATGAGGTTCCACGCCGCTGATACTTACGCCGTAACTATTTCATCAACTACGGCGTAACCAAGTTTACTGAAGACTACGGCGTAACCACTAATAAGGTTACGCCATAACTAGCAGATCTAGTGCAAATTACGAAGGAATTGAAGGTTACGGCGTAACTCTTGTTATAGTTACGCCGTAACCCAGATCTGGCCTATAAATACCCCACGAATTCCAGCATTTCTAATCATCCCATTCCATACACAACAACCATAGAACGTGGGAAAAAGCTCAAGGTAGGTCTAGAGGAGCATACGGAGCTGTCTCCAAGGGAGAAATCACTCCCCTACGATAAGCATTAGCATTTTATATTTTCTTACTTTCAATTAATGTATTTCGTACCTTTGAATATTGAATTGGTTTGTATGATTAATATGAGCGGCTAAGCATCTCTTGGTGCTGGCCTAGTTATGATTCCTTACAATTATTTCTAAGTGTATGCATGCATAGTTTATTGGTAGCTACCTTTGGTTCGGTAGTTTTGAATGGCGGTAGAGGCCAATTGCCTAGGAGATATGACCAACTGACCCTAGGTGAGCGGACTGAGACGGGAAGGGTAAGATATGACCAAGTGAAGACCCTTTCTACTTGTGCGATTTGACCAACTGATCACCTACCGTTTGGATGAACTTAAGAATTAGGGGTGAGTGTTTAAGTTGCTAATGCCCGGGCACTCACTATTATAAATTTAGCATATAGCGGTATTTAATGACTTGGCTTAGGGGACCAGGAACAACATGACTTATGAGGGGACACCTGACTTCTCCTGTGGTAGCATCTTTGCTGATAGGTTAGGGCGAATTGACCAAATGCTGTCCTCTCGACTTTGACCCCACCTGAAGTAATTGGAAGTAAGTAGACGTAGGCATAACTAGCTAGGAGATTTAACTAGGTTAGCACCACTCTCCTCTATTGATTTACACTTTACCTTTTATTTGCTTTATTCTGCTTTAGTAGTTTAGTTAATTCCCAATCAAAACCATTATTAATCTGTGACACCTAGACTTAGTAATAATCCAACACACATAGCTCTTGGGACGACCTCGACTTTACCGATTACTACGCTACACGCGACCGGGTACACTGCCCGTTAGTGCACTAGGGTAGAACATAGGTATAACGAGACTTTATAAATATTAAAACCTGGTCAGTAAAACCTGCATCAATATGGACCGAATCTTGCTGATTACAAACCAAAGTTTTCACATAGAGCATTCAAACCAAATCCTCAAGTTTACAGTGCAGAACACAAGATTGATGATTCCATTATGAGTGTTGTTGAATATAATCATATGGAGGAATTAGATGCAGAAGACGAGAGTCGGTCAAAATTAGAAAATGTTGTTTATTGCAAACCATTTAACTATTCAAAAGCCATCACTTTCGTCGCACAACAAGATAATTCTAACACACCATGGGTTATCACGCCTACTTCTGAGTCTTCTACTGTTGGTCCATAACCCAATACTGCACAAATTAATGGTCCTTTACCTTCACTCAGTGAAGTAAAAACATTACCCGAACGATGTCAAATTCTTAAATATTTTGATACATTCATATCGGACATCAAACTTTTGGAACGTGAAATTGAAATCAATTCTGAAATAAAAGTTGATCATTTTCAATCGCCTCGTGCGCGAAATCAAAGAGATATTTTTCAGAAAAGAATTTTAACTCATGTCTGAAATTTGAAAATGTGTGCAATATATTGGGAAAGGTATTTTCACAAGGAGCTTGGACTTATGAAAACAGTTTTCGAGAAAACAGAATCATCGATTTCAAATACTAAACGTAAAAAGAAAATGTTAAGAAAAGATGTTGATCGACTCTTGGAAGATGTCATCTGTGCTGATACCATAAATGTTGTGTTATTACATTCTATTGCATATGTATTTGATTATATCGCTGCTGATTCTGTTGATTCTCTTGAAAATGTTGAGAATACCGATAATATGTCACAAATCAAGTCTTTAAAAATTGTAAATGGGCGATTGTTAAATGAGCTTTCCAATGCAAAACGTCGTCTTCAATGGTGTCAAAAAGATTGTCAAAATCATGAACTTGCTTTGCAAAACAAAATCAACCAGTTGAGTTCCAAATTTTCTAATCCAAAAATAGAACAACTGGATGATGAAAACGTGTTTTTAAAGTGTCAAATTTCAAAATATGAACAAAAAATTGCCAAAGTCAAAACAGAATATGGTGTCATATTTGATTTACTCAAAAAGACTCGTGCTCAAGCGTCAAACGATCTTGATGATCATCTTGCATATACCAAAGATGTTTTACGACAAAATGGAAACACTCGCTCTGAAAATCAAGATTTGTTACACACTATCCATGATCTAAAAGCAGAGTTGGTTAAACTTATGCAAGATAGGAATAGTAACACAAACGTAATTGCACCAGGAATTCTTAGACGGCCTAATGACACATCACAAGAAACTAATGTGCTTCCCTCTACTGAAACAGGAATAGTTGCCTCTTTTCCCAACGCTAGCACTTCACAGCTTAAGAGTACATCAAGGAAGTATAGGAAGTTGCGACGTAAGAAAAGAACAATAAAGACCTCTGAAGTAGAAGAACACCTTAGGACTTTGAATAAGACTCAAGTTGCACCCACTTTAGACATTGCGTTAGACAAATGTAATAGAAAAAGTGATGTAACGAATGTTGAACCTTTAAGTACTTTAAATGTTATGTTTGAAGCTTCTTGTGTTGGTTGTCGTAAAAGCATGTTTTCTGGATGTCATGATAAATGTGTTGCTAATGCTATCTTATCTCGTAAGCGGAATAATAGCAAACGGAATACATGTAGGCCCACTAATGTTTCTAAGTCTGTGCTAGGTAAACCTCCCACTAATGTTTCTGCTATGACCATTGATGTTGTAAGATATTGGATTTCACATACACATCAAACCATAACACAAAGTAGGCGTACAAGAGGTTTTTAGAGAGAGAAAGTTAGAGGTTTGGGAAATTTAGTGAGAGAAAGAAAAATCTTATTATGAGCTCCAACTCTCTACCTTGGAAGGTAGAGAGTATTTATAGTCTTACAATAAAACGCCACACAACGGGCTGTGGATCAGGCATACAGTGGGTAAAGACCCGTCCGTCCTCCACGGTGTTACTTAACTAAATACTACTTAGCTTAAAAGAACTACGACTACGAGCTTTCTAACGATTACATATACTAGAGGTGACCGACTCTTTAATACCTGGAATTTCTAATTCCTAACAATCTCCCCCTAAGGGAGGTCACCTCAAACATATACTAAAATTACATTGAATACAAACAGATATTACATTAAAAATTGTTCTTGCATTCTTGATGTAGCACTTTGCTCCGAAGCTCGTAGTCATTGATTCTTCTCATTGCATGTTTGGTTAATCCAAGTGGAGGTCTTTTACTGATCCACGTGATAATAATTTTGAGCCAACTTTTGAGATCATCAGCTAACAAAAATCTCTGAGACATCCATTGTGGTGTTGGTATTATGTGATGTTGTGACTTTCGGACCGACATGCTCACATTCTGGATCATGATATCTTCTCATCAGAGTAGCGGAAGCTTTCGTTGATTCATGATATTGGCAGCAGTGTAGCAGAAGCATGGAGTGAAAATATCAGAGTCATTGATGCATTTATCATGATTTCTTGAGAAATGAATGTATTGTGTGAGCATGCGGCTATGGATTGACCGCTTCATTCTGATCAGCTGCAAACGTCGGGTGTATCTGCATAAAACAGTTAGCAATAAAGCGCACGAAAGTGTCTTTGATCACTTTCGTTGAATTGAGGTACACGGCCCATGGTTCCCCGTTGATCAGTACAAGTACTGCCTGTGATCAGGTATAATTCCGAAGAATTTCCTTGACAGGGTTTCGCAGCTGCTCTAGCTGTTCTCAAACCGGAACGTCTCAAAGAAGACAACACGGAGTGAGTGAACCAGTGAATAGAAATTCACTGATTGATGAAAAGAGATTTGAAAAACAATCGTGTATCGCACAATAGAAATTGTTTTTGCAATACAACGAAGGTTTTAATGAAAATCAATTATCAATCATAAACACCTTTTGATTTGAAATATTCGTACACGGTCGATGTGCTAAAGAAAAGAGTTTTTAAGCATAATGACCGGTTTTTTAAAGGTATCCGTCAATCCATAACCTGAACCAGGATTGATTCAAAAGATTGAATCGCTCCATTGTTTCTGTTCAGTTGTCACATGGTTGATCTATTGAATAGATCTCACATGCCACCTACAAGGAGCTTGTTTGATGTTGGCTCCAAAAGGCTTTCCATCTTCATTGTGAATATCTATGCATATCACTCTGATGTTCTGGCAATACCACAAAGATAATGTGTAGGACTCAAGATATAATCTCTCTTTCCACATTGTGTGAAACAGAGAGTCTTCATTGAAAGTGTCCTAATGAGATTTATGGATGATCTCATGGCTCTAGACTCAATTTGTGCATATTTGGATCCTGTATAGGAGACTAGGGAGAGGGTCTCCTTCTTCAATATCAACAATCTCTAAGAGAGAGTCGATAGATAATGTCGGTTCCCCGTGAGAATGAAACAAGCCCTTTTAAGAGGAACTTAAGTGGTTTGGGAAGTTGTAGTGTAGAGCGTCACTGGGTCCATGACGTCTTGTCTTCAATACCGATGTTACCATCAGTAGCATATGAATTGTACCCGGTTTCTGCCCTATGGTTGAATAAATGGAGGGCTATTTCTTTTCACCCTTTTCTCATTCAATTCTTTTTCATTCTTCAATCCCTTCAGTGCTTACCGAGACTTCATAGCAAGAACCTTGTTGGGTTTATTCCAGTACTTGCTCTGTCTCAGTCCGCACTCTTCCCATATCTCATTTTTCTCCTTTTATCATCATACCTAAGGACTTCTACACTAACTAGTGGATTGTCCCTAGGTAGATCCCTCCGGTTCTGGCGGATCATGGGAACAAAAACCTAACCTTATCATCCTTATATCACCATACATAAAGTAAAGTTGGTCGGTCTATTTGGTATTGTTCATCTGCCGTTGGAACCAATTGAAAACAATTTGAAAATCAATCCAGATACTTATGATATATTATCAAAGCATTTTGTACCTGAATTGTTTTTGATATTTTTAGAACAAGAGCTCCCCCTCAACATGTACATCAAGTGTTTGAAATCGTTTTGCACATGGAGGCAAGAGAAAGAGTTAACTTCTTTGAATTCCATTTTCTAAAAGATAACAACATCACTTCCCTAATCAAATCAAGTAGATAAAGCATTTTGGGGAAGGATGAGGTTTTCAAAGTTTTGCTCCCCCTCAATATGTGCCTCGAGGTTTGAAAAGAGTTTTGCACATACTAGAGGGAACCTGCACATTGAGATAAATGATCACGTTTCAAATCATTGTGGTTTAAGATAGATGCTCCTCCTCAACATATGCATGGAAAATTTGAAATCGTTTGGCACATGTGGGAAGGAGAGCTTGTACATCCTTATAAAACCATTTACCGAATTATCAGTTTAAATCCAATTTAAATCACAAATTCTCCCCCGATCACAATTATCAAATCATTTGAGATTTGTGATCTCTGTAGATTTAAATTGAATTTGAAAGCTTTTAAGGAGAATTGTGACTTGATTATGAAAACGTTTTAACTGATAAGGATCGGATTTTGAGACTTTTAACTCCATTGAATAAACATGCATGATTATCTTTTGAAAATAATTGTATGGCAAATAACTTTTTGATTTAATTGAAATCATTCTCCCCCTCAATCAATGACATAAGTTGTTGATTGAGAGATAGATATTTTGACAAACTTTTAAGTCCAGATGATTATCAAAAATAGAGTTCGAGTTATTTTTCAAAACAACTAGTTTTCATTAGATAGTAAGGATTAGTTTAAAGAATCAGAGCAAGAAATTTGAAAACCACGAAAAAGTATGGCTCTGTTCTGTCTTTGAAAAGCTGGTTACTGCTTGAAATAACAATAAACCATTGTTTCTCATTCTCCCAAAAATATTTTTTTGATTTTTTTTTTTAAATTCGAACAACATCTAAAGTCCCGTATCATTCTTTGAATGACAGCATCAAGACCGTAGATATAATCGAATCGAGAAAAACATGACAAAATGACAATATTTTTTGAGGATTTTTTTCGAATTTTTCAAATTTTTATGGATTTTGAAAGTTTTATATTTTTCTATTTGATTTTTGAAGGTTTTATAATTTTGTATTTTGTTTTTCGAATAGATATATACAAGAGATAGATGAAAGAAACCTTTTACTCCTCTTCTTCCTCTTGAAGACGTTTGAGTGTTTCTGGTTGAAGGCTTTTAAGGCCAAGTCGTGGAAGAATAAACTCAAAACGTTCTCTAGGAAGAGCTTTGGTGAAGATGTCTGCTAACTGGTATTCAGTCCTCACAAAGTAAAGTTCCACCACACCGTTTTCCACTTGTTCTTGAGTGTTGTACGTTGTTGCATGAGAGAGCAATAGCACTTTTATTATCACAGTACAGAGGGATTTTGTTAAATTCAAAGACATAGTCAGATAATTGGGATCTCATCCATAGGATTTGAGCACAACAAGATGACATGGCTATGTATTCAGCCTCTGTAGAGGAAATAGAAGTACTCATTTTCTTCTTTGAAGACCAGCTCACAAGCTTATCACCCAAAAACTGTGCACCTCCAGACGTACTTCGACGAGTATCTTGACATCCTGCATGATCAGCATCTGCATAGGCTGTTATTGACATACCGGTGTCCTTCGGGGTACCAAAGTCCCATATTGATGGTTCCTTGGAGATACCGAAAGACCCGTTTAACTGCTTCAAGGTGCTTTTTAGTAGGCTTAGCCTGGTATCTAGCACACATGCAAACAGCGAACAAGATGTCTGGTCTACTAGCTGTGAGGTACATCAGGGATCCAATCATACTACGATATTTCGTTTGGTCTACCATGATCCCTGAGTGGTCCTCATCTAGTTTGGTACGTTCAATCATGGGAGTGTCAACAGGGTCACTTGAATTAAATCCAAATTTCTTTAAAATCTCATTTGCATATTTAGATTGATTTATGAAAATGCCTCCGGGACTTTGTGAAATTTGTAGTCCTAAGAAAAATGACATTTGTCCCATCAATGACATTTGAAATTTAGAACCCATTTCATTTGAAAAACGGTCACACTCATTGGGGTCAGTCGAGGCAAAGATGATATCATCAACATAAATTTGAACATGAATTAAATGTTTGCCTGACTTCCTGATGAACAATGTTGGATCAACTGCTCCTTTGCTAAATCCGGTAGATAGAAGAAACTTTGATAGCGTATCATACCATGCCCTTGGAGCTTGCTTTAAACCGTAAAGAGCGTTCTTCAAATGATAAACGTGAGTAGGATGCTCTTGATTCACAAATCCTTCCGGTTGGCTGACGTAGACGACTTCTTTAAGATCTCCGTTCAGAAATGCCGTCTTTACATCCATCTGGATAGACTACCATGTTCTTACTAGCAGCATTAGCCAAAAAGATTCTGATTGCCTCAATTCGAGCAACTGGAGCAAAAGATTCTTCAAAGTCAATACCCTCCTCTTGACGGTATCCTTTAGCAACTAATCGAGCCTTGTTCTTCAACACATCACCATGCTCATCAAGTTTCACTTTGAAGATCCATTTTAGAGCAATAATCATAGCACAATCTGGAGCAGGTACTAACTCCCATACATCAAGTCGATCAAACTTATGAATTTCTTCTTGCATGGCATTGAACCAGCTGTCTTCATTCATGGCAGTTTTAACATCTTTTGGTTCGATCTTAGAGAGTACGGAGTTGAAGAAGCACCATAAGGCATCGGTTGCAAGTTGTTTCCGTGTTGATACTGGACGAGAGGGATTTCCAATGATGTTGTCTAATGGATGATCGTGAGTCCATTTTCTAAGGTGTTCATGTGGCAGTAGTTGAGGGACTGAGGTAGCAGAGTCGATGTCTCCTGAAGAAGATGGTTCTGATGATGATTCAGGAGCAAATATGTTTTCAAATGGAGCATCTTCATGAGTAGCAAAGGGATTAACTTCATCATTGATGCCAGAAACAGTTCCATGATGTACATTTGAAGATTGATGATTTGTTGATGAGACTGAGTTCTCAGCAGCAGGTGCTTCTTGACTTAATGATATTGAGACTGAAGGATTGACTTCATTCTCAGAGATATGAGCAGCCTCTGTTGTGGGAATTGGCAGTTCAATAGCACTTGGCTCATAGAGTTCATCAAACATTGGATCAAACAATTTCTTCAAATCATCTTCAGTTGGAGGTACATATGAAATAGCTGGAGAGGAATTTGGTACAAGGGATGAACCAATGGGACTGTTTTGAAGTGCGGGTACAGAACTGGGTTGTCCAGGAGCCATTTGACTGGTCAGCTCATCAAATGTGACGTGAATTGTTTCCATGATATTTCGGGTTCTCTTGTTGTATATTCGGTATCCTTTTCTGTTTGGTGCATAACCTACAAATACTCCAATGTCTGCTTTAGCTCTAAGTTTGCCTAAATCTTGGCCCTCATTAGTTGGATAATACAATGCACCGAACACACGAAGGAATGAAAGATTAGGTTTTCTGTTGTGGACAAGTTCATATGGAGTTTTTCCATGAGCAGTGTGAATCAGGGATCGATTTTGGGTGTAGCATGCAATGGCGATGGCTTCACCCCAGAGAAACATTGGAACTTTTGAGTAAATCAGCATTGTCCTTGCGGCTTCCACAAGAGTTCGATTTCGTCTTTCAACTACACCGTTCTGTTGAAGAGTTCGAGGAACACTTCTTTGATGACTGATTCCAATACTTTCATAAAACTCACTAAGTTTTTTGTTAACAAATTCAGTTCCATTATCTGTTCGGATGATTCTGACCGTTTTGTTAAGACGAACCTGCAGCTGTTTGATGAGTTTGATGATGATATCTGGAGGTTCATCCTTTGTCTTTAAGAACTTTACCCAGGTGAATCTAGAGAAATCATCAACCACAACTAACACATATTTCTTCCCAAAGATATTATGCACTCTCATGGGTCCACATAAGTCCATGTGAATTGTATGAAGAACTTCTGAGACAGAGTTAGTAGGTTTGGGTTTATGGGCATACTTCTTGCTTTTTCCTAATTGGCATGCTGAACAAAGATGATCCTTTTCATACTTAAGTCTAGGTAAACCTAACACTAAGTCCTTTTCTGGAGAGATCATTGATGGTGCCAAAGTTCAAGTGATTGAGACGACGATGCCATAACCATGACTTTGTTTTAGAAGCCTTTGACAACAAGCAAATTGGAGAAGACTTCATCATATCTTGTTGGGAATTCTGTGAAGTAGGAATTCTGCTGACATTACTGCTGATGGATTCTGCTGAAGTGCAAAGAATCTACTGAAGAAGAGTTTCTGCTGAAGTTATATTAGCGCATAGTTTGTTTCTGCTGAAGTTATATTAGCGCATAGTTGGTTTCTGCGGAGATAGTTATTCCGTGTATTTTATAGTATTTCTACTGATATAGTTAATCAGTATTAGTTTGTTAGGATTTGCATGAGCTATTTTAGGTAGTGATATGCATTTATTTTATATTATTGTTTTATTTAGGGTTCCTTGTGTATAAAAGGAACGGATGTCTTTTGTATTAGGCAGACTTGAACATTAGAAACCTCTGGAGAAAAACATTCCAGAAAAACATTATTAGAGAGAGTGAAAAAGATCCATAGAGGATCATTGGTTTATTGTGAAAAACCTTGTTGGTAACTTTGATTGTGTTAATTATTATCCGCTGTGCATCTATTCAATCATTGTTATTATACCCTAGTTGAGTCCGGATCTTGGTTTCAACAAGTGGTATCAGAGCGGGTGGCTCTCGATCTAGGGTTTATAAGGTTTTTGGGTAATTAGGGTTTATACCCTAATCGGTGTATTGGAGCAGTCGTCAAAAGGGAAAAAGAAAGGAGGCAGCAGCAGATCTGGTTTGTGTTATCGAACTGTTGCAACAGTGAAAAAGGGTTTCAAGGTAATCACATTTATTGTTCATTGTCTATTAAACCTCGTACTACGTATTTTTTTGTCACTGTGATGAATTAAGGTGGTCACGTGCGCTGGTCCTCACAATTAATAATTGTTGGGTGAATTTTGATTGGTTAATTTTTGTAACTGTTACGTGGACAATTTTTGACCTACACATTGTGATAAAATTCATCTAATTCAAAGATATGGCACGTGAAGTTTCTGGTCCATGATGTCACTCGAGTATTTTTGGTTATACATATTGATTGGCTCATATTATTTTCGAGATTTGGTGGTTTGAGATTTATTGTGATTGTGGATCCCACTTGCTTGATCTCACGTGATACTCTTTGGTACATCCTTAAAGTTGCTACGTATGATGTGTTAAGGTGAGGCTATATAATTACTACTGATTTTATTTGGCTTATCACGTGGGGTTATACTAAAGGTTTAAGTGATTGGTTGATATGATTATGGTATTTCGTGTATAATAATTGATCAGTAGAGCAGCATTCAGACCGAGGGTTTTTTATTCATTGGATTGTTGGCTATTTTTAGTTGATTAGTGGCTACTAGTTGGATTTAGTTGCTGCTGATTTTCCTTGGTCCCACGAGTCTCAGTGAGCAGTGATATTTTTAAAGTAATATTATTGTGATTTGACTAACGAGAGTTACTATTGGTTCTTATTAATTTCTGCTGAAGAGTTAATTGGACGAGTGGTATGGGGTTATTCTGCTGAAATAACGTGGGGTTCATTAGTTAGCATCTGCTTGGATCTGCTGGTCATATTTTTGCTTGGTATTTTTAAAATGGCAGAATTTGATAATAATAGGGATGATGTTATGTTTCCTTATTTGATAGATGATGAGTGTGAGGTCTGGGCTAAGAAGATGAAACACTGGATCATGAATAATGATATGAATATCTGGGATGTGATCCAAAATGGCAACAGCTTGAAAAGGATTGGATGTGATCGCGATGGAAATCTCTTTTTTCATCCTCCAACGACTGTGGATGAACACATTGCTGTACAAAGAGAGTCAAAGGCCATAACTACCTTGCTTAAATCTATTCTTGCTGATCATGTAGCAGATTTTCGTTATATGGATGATGCAAGTCGTATATGGAATGCACTCAAAGAAAGGTATGGTGGAAAGGCTGAATTCAAGAAGATGAGCAAGGAAGCTGATGCTTCAGGTTATGCTGAAGAACTTGCCAGTCCACACTTTGCATTCATGGGCATCTCTCAGGTACATAATTGTGTGTTTGGTTGTAGTGAAAAATATAATGAACTTAAGGAAGCCTATGATATTTTGAAACCTAAATATAATGAATGCTATGTTGAAGTTGAGGCTTATAAACAGGCTTTAAAAACATTAGAAAGACAAAAAGTATGGTTTCAAAAGAATCAGATAGCTTATGAAGAAAAAATAAGAGGGCTACAAATTGATCTAGATTGTGCTAACATTGATTTAAAATGCACTGAAAAAGAAAAAGGTAATCTTGTTTCTGAAAATCAAGAGCTAAAAGAGAAACTAGATGAGGAAGTAGCTAGGCATAATGAATGGTTAATGAATGGAAACAAGTTGGCTGGTTTCATTTATAGTAGTCAAGTTACTAACTCTACGGTGGCTTTAGGGTTTAAGAAATATGCTGGCTTAGAAGCTAGGGATGACACACGTAAATCTACACCAGCTGGATTAGCTAATTTTGTCAAAGAAGGTCAATTACATGCTATCCCTGGTCCTATTAAAGGAGAGCATATGCCCATTGACCTATCCATCCCAGTTGACTTTGATGGATCACACCATTTATATGGCAAAAAGTCAAGTGACTTGCCAGACCTTAGTAGCAAAACTAATGACTCTGTCTCTTGTTCTAAAAGTGACAAGTCATCATACCTGAAGTCCACTGACTATGCCTCATGTGATTCAAGTGAGAAGTCTGACTCATCTAGGCATACACCCATGACCACACCCAAGTCCAAAGTAGCTGATGCTGAGCCCAATATTGCTGAGCCCAAAACAAAGCCAGTTACTTCGTATGTTCAACACAATTTTGCTTCTAGTCCTGTTCCTGATAAGTTTAAATGTAATAAACAAAGTTGTGTTAAGAATACGTCTGTTAAGAAGAAATCTTGTTTTGTGTGTGGTAGTAAACTCCATCTTATTAAAGATTGTGATTATCATGTGAAAAAGATGGGTGTTTCCAATGGCCAAAAGACCTCTAGACCTACATGGACTAATGTTGCTAGTATACCTCCATTTGTTCCCAAAGCTGCACATGTGAGAGTAGGTAAACCAGTTCCTACTGGTAAACCAAAGGTGTCTGCATCTGTTTCTGCTGAAAGGCTTAATAGGCCTTTTCCAGTTCCCTCTGGTGGAAGATTTTCTTCTCCAGTTACTACTGGTTGGTGGAACAGTAATGCTAGACTTAGGCCCTATAGACCTACAAGTTCTTACTTTTAGTCATATACACCTTATGTATCTCATATGAATATGGCACATGGTGGAGTACGAGTGGGAAATATTGTTAAACCCTCAACAGGTTATTCTTGGAAAACTCAAAGGAAAGGTTTATTCTGGGTACCCAAGAAAAATAGTCTTTGTCAGGTGCATTGATTAAGGGGAGGCATAAGCCTAAGGGGAGGCTTATTGTTGTATTTTTGTATTCTAACCATTTTTTCAGCTGTTGGATCCTCATAAGCCTAAGGGGAGGCTTAGTGTTTCTGCTGACACTACAACTGTCTTGGTTTCTGCTGCTGCTTGATGGTGTATTTTACATGTTTTGTTTATTTTTATTCTTTCTTTATTGTATGTGTAAAAAAAAAAAAAAAAAAAAAAAAAAAAAAAATCGTGTTATTTCTTTTATTTAGTTAAAAAAAAATAAAAAAAAAATAAAAAAAAATAAATCTCTAACCTGTCTGTGTTCAGTTTCTACTCTTTCTTGCTTGCAGGTTTTGGTGTTGGTTAATTACCACACACCTTATGGTTTTCATCTCACCATGTCTTGCTGACACAAGAGTTGACTAGCCCACAGGATTATGGCTTGTGGTAAAGGCTGCGGAAATCCATAAATGGTAATCAACTCACCATGATGATGACGGCATTCCATCAAAGAGTTGGCTAGTCCAAAAGCAAACGGTTTTTGGTAAAGACATCTCAATTCCGTTAATAGCTGTAATGGTTTGCTCAAAATCATAGGGTATGCAACCACCCATGCTTCATTGCTGAGGGTTGTATGGTCATCAATTCACCATGGTTTATTCCTTTTTGGAATCCAAGAATTGGCTAGTCCTGAGCAAACGGCTACAGGTAAAGACATATCAAATCCGTTATATAGTTTCTGGTTTGCTAATAAATCAGATGGTTATCAGTGTACCATAGTTTTCGAACTTAAACATTTGGCTACTCCAGTAGTGATGGCTATTGGTAAAGAGACATCAAATCCATTATTTTCAATGATTCACCTCTCACAGGTGTTAACACACCTTGATGTGATGAGAATAGTATGAAACTAATATGTTTTGATGTACATGTTGTCATTTGTTGCTGCAAAGATATGGCGTTTCACAGTTTTGTCATCATAGAGATGTACTTATTTTGGTTCTTTGCTGCTGATGTTCGAGTACAATCCTCAAGTTCTGAAGCGTTAAAGTACTATCAGGAAACTGGAACTTAACCAAGTCAAATTCCAGTTTAGGGGAGGATTGTTGGGAATTCTGTGAAGTAGGAATTCTGCTGACATTACTGCTGATGGATTCTGCTGAAGTGCAAAGAATCTACTGAAGAAGAGTTTCTGCTGAAGTTATATTAGCGCATAGTTTGTTTCTGCTGAAGTTATATTAGCGCATAGTTGGTTTCTGCGGAGATAGTTATTCCGTGTATTTTATAGTATTTCTACTGATATAGTTAATCAGTATTAGTTTGTTAGGATTTGCATGAGCTATTTTAGGTAGTGATATGCATTTATTTTATATTATTGTTTTATTTAGGGTTCCTTGTGTATAAAAGGAACGGATGTCTTTTGTATTAGGCAGACTTGAACATTAGGAACCTCTGGAGAAAAACATTCCAGAAAAACATTATTAGAGAGAGTGAAAAAGATCCATAGAGGATCATTGGTTTATTGTGAAAAACCTTGTTGGTAACTTTGATTGTGTTAATTATTATCCGCTGTGCATCTATTCAATCATTGTTATTATACCCTAGTTGAGTCCGGATTCGATAGAGATGGTGTATAGATTTGAACCACGTGAACCTCTTAAAAGTTCCTTACCATCAAGTTCTCTAACGAAACAAGTATGTTTTCTGAAGGCTACTTCTAGATCAGAATCGCAGAATTGACCAACAGAGAATAGGTTATGACCAAGACCTTCTACTTAATATACTCTGGAGATAACACTTTTACCAACAACATAATCTCCATAACCCATAATTGCACCGAAATGATCATTCCCGAATCTAACTGTCCCGATGAATTTGCTCACGAAGTTCATGAGCCGCGACCGGTCGCCAGTCATATGCTTGGAACTGCCTGAGTCCAGGTACCACAGAACGATTTGAACGATCTATAGTTGAACACAGACAAGAATGGATAACTGGATAATTAGGATCCCCATGCAAGAATGGGTTCCATTTGGTTAGTAACAATGGTTGGAACACCCACATCAGAAATAGAAGCATTCATATCAGAAATTAAGGCAATGGAATCATTATGAATAGATGGAGTACTAGTGTCTGTATTAGCCCTATTCAAAGTGTGCTCACTTCTTAAGGGAATAGTTCTACCAGTAGGCATCCATTTTCTAGTGGGCATTGTCTGATTAGTCTTATGACCAATAGGTATCCAATGATAGCCTATCTTACTAAATGTTCTTCCTGTGGGTTTCCATTGTTTTCTAACTTTCTTTCGCCTTTGCCTTTTTGCCTTCTTAGCATGATATTTTTCATTGACAAGATTCACTGGGGATTTGACAGTATTAGACAAAGTATTCATACCACATTCATGATTAGCAACAGAATTTAAGCAGACATCATTACAAGGTTTGCAAATAGTATCAGAATTCGAATTAATTACAGTACGCCTATGGTTAATACTAGAATCAACACGATTCATTTTATTCGGCTCAAACTTAAAGTTCCTAGATTGGTCTTCTACTCTCTTCCAATGCACATTCTTAGCTTGCGAGGTCCTGTCATTTCTTGTATTGTCTTGAGATTTTGACCTGCTCACTTTAATGTCACCGATTACTCCTGTAGATGGAATGGGAACAATAGTTGGTTTTGCTACTCTTTGCTTCTCCTGTTTAGATGTGCTGGGATCTGAACTACATGCAGGCACACTAAGGTTCGCTTTCTTAACACTAGACGTGCTGGGATTTGTACTTCTGGAAGGCACACTAGAGTTCGCTTTCTTAGCATTAACAGATTTGGAATCTGAACTACTTGAAGGCACACTACGGATCACATTCAAAACATCGGGCATCGAATGAATATCATACTTGGCACTAGGCATAGAACAAGGAATCAAAGGATTAACTCTCTCACCTAAGGACTTTGGGCATATTGTAATTAAGCATTCTAGAATTTCTTGAGATCGTTTGGCATATAAGCATGCATGCCCAATTGCATTGTCAAGTGGTTTCTCTAATTTATCCTCTTCAACAATCTCACGTAGACATTCTAGACAATCCTTAAGGGATGACAAATATGTTTGAATAGCAAGTTTGTTATTCCTGAGATGAGGGGGAACATATTTCACAGACAAAGCATATTTGTTACTAGAGTGAACCTTTGATACACCATTCTCCCCATTGGTCATTGGCATTTTCCCTTTTACCTGGCTCTTTAGATTCTCAATTTCCTTTTGCAATGAAGCTATTTGTTCGTTGTTTTTGTTACGAGTGATCTTTATTGATTCAAATAACACATTGAAATGACGTTTAACCTTTTCATTTTCTTCTAGAAAACTTTCGTTTTCCTTTTGTAATGCATTTACTAAGTTTTGAAGATGAAACGTTTGAGAATTCTGAGAATCTAACGGAGGAGGCATTTGGGAGCCAGTCACATTGTTCTTTTCACCCTTTAATTGAGAGATTTGGGCTTTCAATTTTCTGATCGTGTTACAATGAGCATGAATCTGTTCATCACGTTTGTTTATTTGAAAAACTGCATCAAACTCTGGAGCATCTGAGGATGTCTTGATATTTGAAGTTTTTACATTTTCTTTAAGATGTTGATATTTTAGTTGTAGATTAAAATGTTCAACCTCTAATTTAGAAAAATGTTTAACCACATTGTCGTGATCATCCAGTTCAATTTTCTCAGTTAGTTTAGAATTAGTCTTTTCAAGCTCAATGACACGATCATGGGAGACTTTCAGGGCAACAGATAATTCATGAAATTGAGAAGCGTTAATGAAACAATTTGTAGCAGTGAAAAACACATCTTGAGCAACACATTCAGTAATAAGAGTCTCATTCAATGTATGCAAGTTCTTCCTCTCAATCTCATTATATTTTAGTGCACGCTCATAATCACTAACCTCAACTATCATTGCATCAAATTCCTTTTCCATTTCTTTAATGTCTAAATTCATTCCCTTTTTAAGACTTTCAAAATGATCTTTTAGTTGTTTAAAGAAAGGCATGACTTCAGTTAAATAACATTCTTTTGTTTGCTCAAAACCCCTTTCCCCTTCAGTAATACCAGTGGGTGTGATCCTTTTCTTGCAAGTTTTCTCAAAATCAACAAATAGTTGAAAGATAATGTATTGACTGATTAAGGTCTTGCTTTTAGTGGCAATAGTTCTAGGAACTAGATGCATTGGTGTATTGGGAGGATACACAGTCGCTTTAGGCATTTTCCTAAGGGGAGGGTTTGTTTCAACAATATTTTCCGCTTTCTGCTTATCTAAGTCCATTTTCCAGAACACTTATTCGGGAGTCAACAATGTTTGAGGCTTAAACATGTTCAAGGAGATCCAATTCTCCTTTTTGTAGTCATGGGGCGTGATAATTATTTTCTTCTCTTTACATTTAGGATCATCTAGTTTCTTGTTCATCTTCTCCCTAGTGACTTCATCTGATTTCTTATCTTCCTCTGTGCACTTAACGCAACTAGGTTTTTGTCTAGGTTTAAGAATCTCATTGCCATCATAGATTACACTTTGAGCTGCTTTTGCAATCTTCTCGTACTCAGAGTTGGGTTTATCTATAATGGGAACACTATGCTTATCGCTTAAAACTCTATGCTTAGTGATTAAGTGAGCAGTCTGAATGGTATTTCCTTGTACGTACAACTTATTTTCAAGCTTGTTTTTCAAGGTTTTTAGATTAGGAAAATCATTCAAAAGTTTTGATTCCTTAGCACTGAATTCTTGCTTAAGCATTTTAACATTTTCTTGAAGTTCTTGTTTTTGCTTAGCAGTTTTAGAAAGCTTTTCTTGTAAGGAGTTTAACTCTTGTTTTAATACTTCTTCTCTAAACCTACTTTTTCTAATAGTTGTACGCATTTGGTCATCCATTTCCTGCTCACGGGTGGTCAACTCAAATTTTGCACGTTATTCATAAATAGCAACACGTTCTTTATAGGCATTCAGTTCAGAGATGACAGAATCATCAGGGGCACATGCAGTGAATTCATCAAAAACATAATCATTATTGACTGCAGAAGATGCATTACTTGGTACAATCTCACTTTCACTTTGTTTCACATATTGATCATATGGGACAACATTGATATTACCCATATTTTCAATATCTGACTCAATAAATACAGTTGATTGTACTTCATTATGTATCTTTTGCTCATCAACTTCATCGTATAATTTTAATACCTCATAAATGAGTTTGTCTTTGGATGGACCAGCTTGTGGTGATGAAGAGACTTTAGGAGAGACCATTGGAGAAATGCTAGCCATGAAGATGGTTTGTGTAGTGGGTTCTTCATCAACATCAGAGTCGTATGCATCACAATCAGCTACTTGAAAGGCATTATGATGATTATGGCCTATCTCCTGAATTGGTTGCTCATCCACATCTGCATCATATGTCTTAGCATTTCCCTCAGCCAAGAACAACAACTCCTCTTCATCCAAAGCTGCACCATTATCCTGAGCTTGCACAAGCAACATCTTATCCCTGAAGTACTCGGCATTCTGAGGGCGTTTTGGCGATGTGCAGTTCTTTGCAATGTGTCCCTCACCTCCACAATTGTAACATTTGATTGGCTTTGCTTGACCCTGATTACCATTCCTTTCCCTATTCTGATTTGCAGCATAACCTCTACCAGCTCCACCTCTTGCTTGTTCGTACTGTCGTTCTTGAACTGGCTGCACCATAACCTTCCCATCTCTGACAGTGGCTTGATTATGTGGATTGGAAGCAGTTCTGAGATTGTTGTTGGTGTGTGGAAGAGAGTTCATGTTTTGACTAATCAGGAGAGCTAGTTGATTAATGAAGTTTCCCACGTGTGCATCACCATCAGCTTGTTTGAACATAGGATCAGGAATGAGTTTGTGATTACCATTACCCATGGGTATGACTTGTGAGGCTTTGGTTGTGATTCCGATGTTTGAGTAGAAGGCAGTTGAATCATTTGATGAGCTTGTCTCTCCCTGGTTGGTTTTGAACTGATTAAGAATCCTTTTTTCAAACATAGCATGTCTCTCATTCTGAAGGAGGAAGGCATAGAGTTGCTCATAGTTTGTATTCTTCAATCCTTTGGTTAGCTTTACAGAGGTGACAAACTTGTGCCATTCGGGATTCATGTTGTTCACAAACTTTGAGTTCAGCTGAATGTTTGGCATAGTCATTCTGATGTTCCTCATATCATTAACAAGCTTGTGGAATCTCACATAGTACTCATAAACACTCTCATCTGGTTTCATCTTGAAGTGTTCAAATTCATCATAGAGTTGTGATTCTCTGTCTTCCATAGTTAATTCAGATCCTGAGAGAAGCATCTTGACATTATCCCACACTGCCTTGGCTTCGGTGTTGTGATTGATCAGCTTGTAGATATCTTTTGGAAGACCTTGAAGTACGATGTTAGAAGCCCTGATATCAGCATCGAATCTCTGTTTCTCCTTATCATCGAGCTCATCATATGTCTTTGGTCTGTCAATTCCATAGATCATTGTTCCATCTTCAGCTGTATCAATTAAGTCTCTAGTAGTCTCAACCCGATATGGTCCTTCATCAATGGATTTGAGTATGTTGACCCCATTTTCCTTTCCAAGACAATACAGTCTGATTCGTTGAGCCCAAGAGTCGTAGTCAGTTCTGTCAAGCATGGGTGGACGAGTATCTGAACCAGCTGCTTGAACATCCTCGGCAACAGTGGAGATGATTGTAGGTACGGTGGCAGACATGTTTAAGAATTACACGGGATTTTATAACTCTATGATTAAACCGGGAAACAGATTCTTTCACGGGATTTTACTAAATCAAGAGAAAACCGTATTCAAAGGATATCACCCAAGTCGCTAGGAAACCTTGAACCAAGTCGCTAATTTCCAAGTCGCTATAGTCCCAAGTCGCTATATAACAACTCGCTACAATCCAAGTCGCTAGCAAAATTTTGACAGCAAGTCGCTAAGCACCAAGTCGCTAATTTGTCAAGTCGCTAAATAGCAACTTGCTAGATACCAACTCGCTAACACCAAGTCGCTAACAATATAAAGTACAAGTCGCTAAATTACACCAAGTCGCTACGTGTAGTGTAGAATCCACTACGTGTACTTTTTGTCGGCTTGTCTCAATAGACAAGTCGCTAGGACCAAATTGCTACCAAATACTACTCTAACTCGCTAACTTTTTATGAAGCAAGTCGCTATGATGAATATCACACCGAGAACCAAGTCGCTAGCAAGAAAATCACCTAAACACCACTTTTCAATCCAAAAACAACCCAACCACAATGATTCAAGCCTTCAAAGTCAAAACCTAAACACTTGTGATGATTCTAAACACAAAAGTACTATCAAAATCCAAACTTTAACACTAGAAATCAACCAAATGATGCAAAAACCACTAAACTTTTTCAAACTCAAAAACCACCAAAAAACCACAAGAAATCCAAAGATATGTAAGAGATGATCTAACCATGGCTCTTGATACCAATTATAAGATATTGGATTTCACATACACATCAAACCATAACACAAAGTAGGCGTACAGGAGGTTTTTAGAGTGAGAAAGTTAGAGGTTTGGGAACTTTAGTGAGAGAAAGAAAAATCTTATTATGAGCTCTAACTCTCTACCTTGGAAGGTAGAGAGTATTTATAGTCTTACAATAAAACGCCACACAACGGGCTGTGGATCAGGCATACAGTGGGTAAAGACCCGTCCGTCCTCCACGGTGTTACTTAACTAAATACTACTTAGCTTAAAAGAACTACGACTACGAGCTTTCTAACGATTACATATACTAGAGGTGACCGGCTCTTTAATACCTGGAATTTCTAATTCCTAACAGATGTACCCATAGAACCCACTTCACCCCCAAGGAAGATCTTATTACCTAGTGCATTCACTAACAAAGACTAGTTGGAGATGGCAGAAATGGTTATATAATACACTTGGCTTTAAATGGATACCTAAAATCATAAATATGTGTGTTTCAACTATAACTGCATCGGAACCCTCTAACTCTTCGGGTTCCACATCTACTTCTATTCCATCTGTGTCGTCTGTGTGTAATGCAGGTGATACAGATCATCCTCTGGATTTTTGATAGCAGATGTTCCCGACACATGACAGGCAATCTCAAACTGTTATCAAACTTTGTTTAAAAGTTTATTGGCACTGTCAGGTTCGGGAATGATCACTTCGCAGCTATCATGGGCTACGGAGATTACATCAACGGAAACATCGAAATTAGCAGGGTTTATTATGTGGAAGGTCTCGGTCACAATCTCTTTTCAGTTGGACAATTTTGTGATGGAGATCTGGAAGTTGCATTTCGGGAGAAAACTTATTTCATTCGTGATCTACAAGGAAACGATCTTATGTCTGGTACCCGCACATCAAGTCTTTATACAATCACAATGCAAGACATGATTGCTTCATCTCCCATCTGTCTACTCTCAAAGGCAACATCTACAAAATCTTGGCTATGGCACCGTCGACTATCACACTTAAACTTTCAAACCATCACCAATCTTGCACGATACAAACTTGTTGAAGGTCTCACAAGATTTCGGTACTCTAAAGATCATCTATGCTCAGCTTGTGAACAAGGGAAAAGCACTCGTGCTTACTTTCCTTCAAAGGTGGAACACATCTCTCAACATGTGCTTCATCTTCTTCACATGGATTTGTATGGCCCGATGTGTGTGCAGACGATTAATGGCAAACGCTACATTTTGGTAATTGTCGATGACTACTCAAGATGGACTTGGGTTTATTTTCTTCGAAGTAAAGATCAAGCTCCACATATGATCATCACCTTTCTCACGAAAATTCAAGTTCAGCTTCGGAACACAGTCATACAAATCAGAACAGACAAAGGAACTGAATTTGTGAATCAAACTCTTCGTGCATATTATGAGAAAGTGGGAATTGAGCATCAAACATCAATTGCATGAACACCAGAACAAAACAGAGTTGTTGAAAGATGAAACCGTACGTTAGTGGAAGCTGCAATAACAATATTAATTAATGCTAAACTTCCAGATTACTTGTGGGCTGAAGCCGTATCAACTACATGCTACACTAAGAACTGTTCAATGATTACTAAATGCCACAACAAAACACCTTATGAGCTTATCCACAACCGAAAACCGAATTTCAAACACTTTCATATATTTGGATCCCTTTGTTACCCAAATAATGATCGTGATGACTTTGGTAAGCTCAAAGCTAAAGCTAACATATGAGTCTTTGTTGCATACTGTGAAAACTCTAAGGGTTACCAGATTTGGAATCGTCATACAAGGGAGATTATGGAAACGATTCATGCAATTTTTGATGAGCTTACAGAAATGGCTTTTGAGCAAAACAGCTTGGAACCCGGACATGACCGTCTAAACTTCCCCCAAACCCCATCATCAGCTGAATGAAGCTTACAACTTACTCGTCAACAAATGGAACAACTATTTGCTCCTCTGTTTAGTGATGATATTGATCAACGTGCTCCAGATGTATCAAATGTTTCCGCTGCTCAACCTGATAATAGTCCAATACCTGACACACCTGAAACAACAACAACAGTTGAAGAAGCACCTCCAATTGATTCAACAACAACAGCCGAACAAACCGCATCCAATGACGCTGAACCAGCTGATGATCTTCTGAACCATGAAGTACCCCAACCTGCAGATTATGATCCAAATGCGTTCTTCAACCCTTTTGCAAATGAATCTGCCACTTCTGATGTTGCGGAATCATCTACAAGCCATTTGAATCCTCCTAATCTGCACAATGTATATCAACATCAACCCTCCACACATCGTTGGACTAGAGACCATCCTCTTGTGAACATTATTGGAAACCCGAATCAACCAGCCGTAACTAGACAATGCCGACCGACAGTGAACATTGCATTTATGCACTCACCGTCTGCCAAGCGGAACCCAAAAATATTAAAGAAGCCATGACATATAACAACTGGATTGAATCCATGCAAGAAGAACTTAACCAGTTTAAACGTCTTGAAGTATGGGAATTGGTTGCAAAACCAACAGGGGTCTATGTTATTGGTCTGAAATGGATTCGGAAAAACAAGTTGGATGCTGAAGGTACAGTTATCAGAAATAAGTCACGTCTGGTGGCTAAGGGTTATAGACAAGAAGAAGGGATTGACTACGAGGAATCATTCACACCGGTTGCTAGACTTGAGGATGTTCGGATTTTTCTGGCATTCGCGACTCACATGAACATCACGGTCTTTCAGATGGATGTCAAAACTGCTTTTCTAAATGGTAATCTGAAAGAAACAGTCTATGTTAGTCAGCCAGAAGGATTTATTGATCCAGAGTTCCCTAATCACGTCTACTGAACAAGGCTCTCTACGGTCTCAAACAAGCCCCTCGGGCGTGGTATGATAAGTTGTCATCCTTTCTTATCTCTCATAATTTCGTCAAAGGATCGGTCGACCCAACACTATTTATACAATATCACGGGGAACACATTTTAATCGTTCAAATTTATGTGGATGACATCATTTTTGGGTCAACACATCTAAAGTACTCAAACGATTTTTCAAAACTTATGAAAAAACATTTTGAAATGTCCATGATGGGTGAACTTACGTTCTTTTTAGGACTGCAAGTTCATCAATTACCCCGTGGTATTTTCCCGAGTCAGTCCAAATATGCTCTTGAAAGTTTAAACAAACATGGAATGCAAAACTGTGATACCTATGCCACACCTATGGCACATACCAAGAAAATGGATGCTGATTTGCATGGGAAATTGGTTGACCCTACCAAATATCGAAGTTTTATTGGGTCTCTCATGTATCTAACAGCCAGTAGACCTGATATTGTATTTGCTGTATATCTTTGCTCCCGTTATCAGTCAAGACCAACTGAAACTCACCTCTCTAAGGCTAAAAGAATCCTCCGATACATCAAGGGAACCATTAATTTGGGAATCTGGTATCCGAAGGATTCTGGTTTTGAACTAATAGCTTTTTCAGACGCTGATCACGCAGGTTGCTTAGATTCTCGAAAAAGTACTTCAGGAGCTCTACAATTTCTTGGTGATAAACTGGTATCATGGCAATCGAAGAAGCAGGATTGTACATCGCTGTCCTCAACCGAAGCAGAATATGTAGCCATGACGGCGTGTTGTGCTCAAGTCATTTGGATGAGAACACTGTCACAATTCTCAATTTCCGGTCATTTCTCATATTCCATATTCATCATTTGCATCATGTTAGTCCATTCATGACATTGCATTTCACATTAAACGCGTAAATTTTATATTAAATAAACGTTATCGCGTGAGTTATTATTTTGAACATTTAATCCGTTACTTCTAAAAATGATCCCGATATATTTTTATACTTACATTTAGTTTATAAAAACTATATTTTGAGTTTACCTAGTGTTTTAAATTTATTTTGTATATAAATCGTTAAATTTATATTATTACGACGTGTTTCTTAAAAACGACACGATAATTATTTTAGCACTCAAATTTTACAAGGAATGTATTTTTACAATTTTTATGATCTCATTATAATCTATTTTGATCTATTAAAAATTACTTTCACCTAAAATTTCCTTAAATATACAAATGTATATTAAACCTTACAAGTTAATTCTACCTACACAATTACTTACACCTTTTAACAAATTACACAATTATATATATATAAATACAAAAAAAAAAAATATATATTTTGTGGACAAATTCCCCTAAAAACCGGCAAGGGGGGGGGGATTGGCATTAATTTGATTGGTAAGTTTTTCTTTGATTGTACATACTTATACTCCAACTTCATTCATCTCATTCACTCTTCACCAATTATTCATCAAGTCAAGTAACACTTTCTTTTTCTCTTGGTTCTTCTCCATAACCGGTTATCATCAAGGAGTAGCAAGAAATCACAAAATTTTTCAAGTTCAAGTTTATCACAATCTAGTATACACTCTTGTTTAGGTTTTGAAATAAAAACCTAGGGTGTTTAGGTTTAATCCTTTGTTCTAATCACCTCATCATATTAACTTGTAAGCATCTCATGTTTATTTTTCATCTTACATATTCATTTCATACTCATCTCATCATTTTTGAGCAAAAACATGCAAGACTTGTGTTGTTTATACCATTTTTACATGATTTTTAGAGTTTTATATATACAAAGTCATCCTATAATTATTCCCTTGGTATATGTTGGTCTTGATGATGTTTAGGAACCCATGACACCCTAAGAAGGTGTATGGTAGGATTAGATTAGCTTTGGAGTTGATTTGAAGGGATTGGAATAGGTTTAGTACGAGAAAAACTATTTTCGATAAGTATAAAAAGTGTTCTGTCCTTATTTTGTTTTTCTGGAAAATCCGACAGTAGGCACGAAATTTTGGCCTTGATATTTAGAAAATATACTTTAAAACGAATCCGTGGCCGCTTGAACGGATAAAAACGGAGTTATAACGAAGAAGTTATGAATTTTTCAAGTTTGACGACGAAATATATATTTTTCAGAAAATTTCAGCATACTATTTTACTTTATTCGAGTCAAAAACGAGCCTTAAGCTTTACAAATTATTTCGACTTATCAAAAATATATTAGTATACTTTGATACGAAGCTAAGGACGTATAATACGTGGAAAACGGATTTGAAACGACTAAGATATACACGTTTTCAAAAAATTGCCGTAACTATTATTTTTAGAAAAACTATATTATTTTTACGAGATAAGTGTTACGGTAACTAAAACGACCATGTTGACAGCTGTTTTTATCAATGATGTGGAACTTTTTGTAACAAGATGTCTTCTAATGAAATTAAGATCACCAAGCATATTTTCTAAAACGATCAACCGTTTGTATAGCGGAGTTGTAATAAATTAATTACGGTTGTTTAAACTTTGCCGAAACTCACTTTTTACACAACAATTAGACAAAACCACCATCTTTAACCTTTATTATCTTTATGTTCGAGACCTCTATGACGAAAACTCATGAACTGAAACCTCTAGATTTTGATACAAACTTTCCAAAACCGTCGAGTTCGTTTCCTAACGATCGACGTACACCATTTTACGACTAGTTTTTCAAAGCCATTTTTGTCACTTTCATGAAATTTCCGACGACATTGTTTTACGACGAAAAGTGAAAATTTCACCATAAATCATTACGAAACCATTGTAGGATGACATTTTGACGTAAATACTTGTAAAGTAATTTAAGATTGGTCAAGAAGTCAAAAGAGTATTTTTCGACGATAAGTATTATTTTCAAAACTCACAAATGGTATAAATAACATACGAAATGCATGCATATCATAACACCATAACTCATTACATATCATAACTCAAGTCATAACATTCATTTTAGGTCGCGGATAGTTTCCGAGCCTCATTTTCGTGCACATCATTTTGTTAGCATATTAATCACACCAGGTGAGTTCATACCCCGCTTTTACTCGTTTAAATTCTTATAAACTATTTGGGGCGAGATACATGCTTATTTATCAAAACATTTAAACTCTATTGCCAAACAACATTACATATACTCTAGACTTGGTGCGTGTAGTGATTAGACTTAAACAAACATCCCAATATTTATATGTTGGAAGGCCATTAATTTGGATACAGCCCAACGTGAGTCGTTGGAGGAACATCCCGGCATTTATATGTTGGAAGGCCATTTTTATGGATACATCCCAACGTGAGCGTTGGAGGAACATTCCAACACGAGTTGTTGGAAGACCCTTGTGGTGACATTTATACTTTTAACTACTATGATATATGCATACATGATTGACATACTATATTTTGGCAATGGGTTGTGAACACACAGGTTGCAAGTTTTGTATGGGCGGAACTTGGAACTGAGTGGATTTACAATGCCTTTGCTGTGTGAACATTTCTCAAAGTATTCCAAATCATTTTGTTACAAACTTATGAACTCACCAACCTTTGTGTTGACACTTTTTAGCATGTTTATCTCAGGTCTTAAGGTGATAGCATTTCATGGAGCTTTTGGGGTCACATGGCATACATTGGAGTCTTGTGCTTTTAACTAGTACCATTCGACATGTTTTGTAAACTCTTTATGTATTATCAAACTTTGTGAATTCTTGTTGTGTAAACTTTAACTTATGAAATCGAATGGTAAACTTTTCAAAACGTCTCATTATAGAGGTCGTTTTCTGTATCCATACTTTGTGCTATGACGTCATACCTCAATGACACTATCGTTCCGCTGCGATATTTACCAATCTGTCACACCCCCAAAATATCGCAGCGGAACGATAGTGTCATTGAGGTATGACGTCATAGCACAAAGTATGGATACAGAAAACGACCTCTATAATGAGACGTTTTGAAAAGTTTACCATTCGATTTCATAAGTTAAAGTTTACACAACAAGAATTCACAAAGTTTGATAATACATAAAGAGTTTACAAAACATGTCGAATGGTACTAGTTAAAAGCACAAGACTCCAATGTATGCCATGTGACCCCAAAAGCTCCATGAAATGCTATCACCTTAAGACCTGAGATAAACATGCTAAAAAGTGTCAACACAAAGGTTGGTGAGTTCATAAGTTTGTAACAAAATGATTTGGAATACTTTGAGAAATGTTCACACAGCAAAGGCATTGTAAATCCACTCAGTTCCAAGTTCCGCCCATACAAAACTTGCAACCTGTGTGTTCACAACCCATTGCCAAAATATAGTATGTCAATCATGTATGCATATATCATAGTAGTTAAAAGTATAAATGTCACCACAAGGGTCTTCCAACAACTCGTGTTGGGATGTTCCTCCAACGCTCACGTTGGGATGTATCCATAAAAATGGCCTTCCAACATATAAATGCCGGGATGTTCCTCCAACGACTCACGTTGGGCTGTATCCAAATTAATGGCCTTCCAACATATAAATATTGGGATGTTTGTTTAAGTCTAATCACTACACGCACCAAGTCTAGAGTATATGTAATGTTGTTTGGCAATAGAGTTTAAATGTTTTGATAAATAAGCATGTATCTCGCCCCAAATAGTTTATAAGAATTTAAACGAGTAAAAGCGGGGTATGAACTCACCTGGTGTGATTAATATGCTAACAAAATGATGTGCACGAAAATGAGGCTCGGAAACTATCCGCGACCTAAAATGAATGTTATGACTTGAGTTATGATATGTAATGAGTTATGGTGTTATGATATGCATGCATTTCGTATGTTATTTATACCATTTGTGAGTTTTGAAAATAATACTTATCGTCAAAAAATACTCTTTTGACTTCTTGACCAATCTTAAATTACTTTACAAGTATTTACGTCAAAATGTCATCCTACAATGGTTTCCTAATGATTTATGGTGAATTTTTCACTTTTCGTCGTAAAACAATGTCGTCGGAAATTTCATGAAAGTGACAAAAATGGCTTTGAAAAACTAGTCGTAAAATGGTGTACGTCGATCGTTAGGAAACGAACTCGACGGTTTTGGAAAGTTTGCATCAAAATCTAGAGGTTTCAGTTCATGAGTTTTCGTCGTAGAGGTCTCGAACATAAAGATAATAAAGGTTAAAGATGGTGGTTTTGTCTAATTGTTGTGTAAAAAGTGAGTTTCGGCAAAGTTTAAACAACCGTAATTAATTTATTACAACTCCGCTACTCGTTTTAGAAAATATGCTTGGTGATCTTAATTTCATTAGAAGACATCTTGTTACAAAAAGTTCCACATCATTGATAAAAATAGCTGTCAACATGGTCGTTTTAGTTACCGTAACACTTATCTCGTAAAAATAATATAGTTTTTCTAAAAATAATAGTTACGGCAATTTTTTGAAAACGTGTATATCTTAGTCGTTTCAAATCCGTTTTCTACGTATTATACGTCCTTAGCTTCGTATCAAAGTATACTAATATATTTTTGATAAGTCGAAATAATTTGTAAAGCTTAAGGCTCGTTTTTGACTCGAATAAAGTAAAATAGTATGCTGAAATTTTCTGAAAAATATATATTTCGTCGTCAAACTTGAAAAATTCATAACTTCTTCGTTATAACTCCGTTTTTATCCGTTCAAGCGGCCACGGATTCATTTTAAAGTATATTTTCTAAATATCAAGGCCAAAATTTCGTGCCTACTGTCGGATTTTCCAGAAAAACAAAATAAGGACAGAACACTTTTTATACTTATCGAAAATAGTTTTTCTCGTACTAAACCTATTCCAATCCCTTCAAATCAACTCCAAAGCTAATCTAATCCTACCATACACCTTCTTAGGGTGTCATGGGTTCCTAAACATCATCAAGACCAACATATACCAAGGGAATAATTATAGGATGACTTTGTATATATAAAACTCTAAAAATCATGTAAAAATGGTATAAACAACACAAGTCTTGCATGTTTTTGCTCAAAAATGATGAGATGAGTATGAAATGAATATGTAAGATGAAAAATAAACATGAGATGCTTACAAGTTAATATGATGAGGTGATTAGAACAAAGGATTAAACCTAAACACCCTAGGTTTTTATTTCAAAACCTAAACAAGAGTGTATACTAGATTGTGATAAACTTGAACTTGAAAATTTTTGTGATTTCTTGCTACTCCTTGATGATAACCGGTTATGGAGAAGAACCAAGAGAAAAAGAAAGTGTTACTTGACTTGATGAATAATTGGTGAAGAGTGAATGAGATGAATGAAGTTGGAGTATAAGTATGTACAATCAAAGAAAAACTTACCAATCAAATTAATGCCAATCCCCCCCCTTGCCGGTTTTTGGGGGAATTTGTCCACAAAATATCTTTTTTTTTTTGTTTGTATTTATATATATATAATTGTGTAATTTGTTAAAAGGTGTAAGTAATTGTGTAGGTAGAATTAACTTGTAAGGTTTAATATACATTTGTATATTTAAGGAAATTTTAGGTGAAAGTAATTTTTAATAGATCAAAATAGATTATAATGAGATCATAAAAATTGTAAAAATACATTCCTTGTAAAATTTGAGTGCTAAAATAATTATCGTGTCGTTTTTAAGAAACACGTCGTAATAATATAAATTTAACGATTTATATACAAAATAAATTTAAAACACTAGGTAAACTCAAAATATAGTTTTTATAAACTAAATGTAAGTATAAAAATATATCGGGATCATTTTTAGAAGTAACGGATTAAATGTTCAAAATAATAACTCACGCGATAACGTTTATTTAATATAAAATTTACGCGTTTAATGTGAAATGCAATGTCATGAATGGACTAACATGATGCAAATGATGAATATGGAATATGAGAAATGACTGGAAATTGAGAATTGTGACATTCTTCCCCCGATAGAGGAATCGCGTCCTCGCGATTCAATCGATGATACATAAGGTTCTACCCTTAGGTTTCGCGAAATCAGGATGTATGGTTAAAGTGCTTATGTCAAAACTTACGCGTCTAGGTTTCTTATCTAATGAGACTCACTGAATCTGAATAATACGGTGGATCACTTAATGGTCTAGGAAAAACGTACCAGTTACGCATTGCGGGCTTCCTCGGTCCCTATATAGAATGCTCGACCTCGGGGTGGGCTGATATTGAGTACAGGGTTTGGGTTATTTCCTTCAATTGCCACAGCTAGAGGAGCTTGCATCGGTGGCTTATTCAACTGAGGACAATTATTCCGGTAGTGATTCGGGCTGTTGCACTCGTAGCAAGTCCTTTGGTTATTCCTCATGTTGCCCGTGTTAACCGTTGTTATTGGTCTTGCACGCTCTCTACACTGGCTTGAAAAATGATTCGACTGATTGCATATTGTACATAAGCGGCAGGGCTTGGACTTCGGGTGATGATAAGCACATTTAGCACATTTGGGATGTGTACCCGCATACTCTCTTTGTTCAGTACCAGTTGCCACAAAAACTCTTGCCCTTTTGTTGTCTGCTACTACGTCTATCTACTTATTCGACCCACTTGCTTCCTTCCTCTTATCACTGCTCTTCAACGTACCATTTCTAACCATCTCGTCTGTCAGCGTTCCTGCCCTCAGTATCGCACTTTGTATTGTAGACGGCTCAGTTGTTTTCACAGTTCCACGGATTTCGGGGACAAGACCATATATGTACCTCGAGATTCTCTTGGATTCAGGGGTAACTAGATGAGGAACTAGTCTGGCTAACTCATGAAATCGGTCAGTGTAGGCTGCGTGACCAGCCCGTATCATAGAGTGGTGATAAAATTCATCTTCCAATTTCTGCATTTCATTGTCCGGGCAGTACTCTTCTTTCAATAACGCCTTAAATTCATCCCATGTCAGCCTCTCTGCCTCTAGCCTGTAGCTGTGTGTTCCACCATGTCAATGCCTTTCCTGATAACAAGCAAGCAGCATACTTCACCCTCTGATGTGTGGCACAATTGCTGATGTCGATCACTGCCTCTGTCTTCTCTACCCATCGAGTATACGCCAAAGCACCTCCTCTACCATCAAACTCCACAGGTTTGCATGCCGAAAATTCCTTATATGTGCATCCAATTCGGTTGTTGTTGTTGTTGGTGTTGTTGTTGTTGTTGTTACTACCAGCTACATTGTTGGTGTCGCCAGTACCGTTCCCGTTCCCGTGGTTTCCCGAGTTATTCATATGATTTCCAACTTGTGTGACAATAGTGGGAAGCAAGATTTGAAGTTGTTGAGCGATGATGGCGGCAAAGTCAGGGTTTCCGCCAGTGTTGTTGTCATTGTTACCCACGTTGCTACCGCCTCCTCTACCTCCACGCTCACCTGACATTCCACCCCTCGGTGCCGCACCACCTCGGCCAGTACTGCGTGTTACCCTCTTTGGTGCCATGATCTCTGCAAAGAAAGAACTGTTGAATTCCCAATGTCTATGCTTAACGTCCTCAAACATAATACCACGCCACAATTGGTTCCTAAGGTGTATCCACACCGATCTACGTATGCGTGGTCGCATATGTCCACGTGGGTTGTGACGCATTTATAATTATGTTGGCCACCATAATTATAATTGCTTCATTTCACACGTGTACATACCACCAAGCATACATGTCTCGGCGATTGTTGTTACTTAAATAGGTAGCCAGTCTATCATCCGATTCTAAACGGTGAAGGAGGGATTTAGGGTAAGTATCTAAGAAGAGTCGCACTTGGTGTATAGGAAATTCCGTTAGGTGCTAAAGTCACTATGAGGTTTAGTCGCCAGCAGTTCCCAAAGTATCCTCAAGAGAACTCCCATCCTCGGGCAAAATCATCAAATCTATCCAGCTTTATAGTAACACTTATTTAGCTCGATCTCGCATCTCATCAAACAAGAACTGTCACGAGATCAAGTTAGATAAGTGCTCGTTACTGAGCTCCATATCTTTGATGACCCAACTAGATTTTGGGACTCCCCTATTGGTACACGGAAACTACGTTATCTAATGAGGTGGTTCTAGAAGGAATACTTAAGAAAACATATGCGCACGAAAAGTGTGTAATACGTAGATCGGTGTGGACACCTTAGGAACCAATTTGTGGCGTGGTACTATGTTTGAGAACGTTAAGTATAGACATTGGGAATTCAACGGTTCTTTCTTTGCAGAGATCATGGCACCAAAAAGGGTAACACGCAGTACTGGCCGAGGTGGTGCGGCACCAAGGGGTGGAATGTCAGGTGAGCGTGGAGGTAGAGGAGGCGGTAGCAACGTGGGTAACAATGACAACAACACTGGCGGAAACCCTGACTTTGCCGCCATCATCGCTCAACAACTTCAAATCTTGCTTCCCACTATTGTCACACAAGTTGGAAATCATATGAATAACTCGGGAAACCACGGGAACGGGAACGGTACTGGCGACACCAACAATGTAGCTGGTAGTAACAACAACAACAACAACACCAACAACAACAACAACCGAATTGGATGCACATATAAGGAATTTTCGTCATGCAAACCTGTGGAGTTTGATGGTATAGGAGGTGCTTTGGCGTATACTCGATGGGTAGAGAAGACAGAGGCAGTGATCGACATCAGCAATTGTGCCACACATCAGAGGGTGAAGTATGCTGCTTGCTTGTTATCAGGAAAGGCATTGACATGGTGGAACACACAGCTACAGGCTAGAGGCAGAGAGGCAGTTATAGGTATGACATGGGATGAATTTAAGGCGTTATTGAAAGAGGAGTACTGCCCGGACAATGAAATGCAGAAATTGGAAGATGAATTTTATCACCACTCTATGATAGGGGCTGGTCACGCAGCCTACACTGACCGATTTCATGAGTTAGCCAGACTAGTTCCTCATCTAGTTACCCCTGAGTCCAAGAGAATCTCGAGGTACATATATGGTCTTGTCCCCGAAATCCGTGGAACTGTGAAAACAACTGAGCCGTCTACAATACAAAGTGCGATACTGAGGGCAGGAACCCTGACAGACGAGATGGTTAGAAATGGTACGTTGAAGAGCAGTGATAAGAGGAAGGAAGCAAGTGGGTCGAATAAGCAGATAGACGTGGTAGCAGACAACAAAAGGGCAAGAGTTTTTGTGGCAACTGGTACTGAACAAAGAGAGTATGCGGGTACACATCCCAAATGTGCTAAATGTGCTTATCATCACCCGAAGTCCAAGCCCTGCCGCTTATGTACAATATGTAATCAGTCGAATCATTTTTCAAGCCAGTGTAGAGAGCGTGCAAGACCAATAACAACGGTTAACACGGGCAACATGAGGAATAACCAAAGGACTTGCTACGAGTGCAACAGCCCGAATCACTACCGGAATAATTGTCCTCAGTTGAATAAGCCACCGATGCAAGCTCCTCTAGCTGTGGCAATTGAAGGAAATAACCCAAACCCTGTACTCAATATCAGTCCACCCCGAGGTCGAGCATTCTATATAGGGACCGAGGAAGCCCGCAATGCGTAACTGGTACGTTTTTCCTAGACCATTAAGTGATCCACCGTATTATTAAGATTCAGTGAGTCTCAATAGATAAGAAATCTAGACGCGTAAGTTTTGGCATAAGCACTTTGACCATACATTCTGATTTCTCTAAACCTAAGGGTAGAACTTTAAGTATCAACGATTGAATCGCGAGGACGCGATTCTTCTATCAGGGGAAGAATGTCACAATTCTCAAATTCCGGTCATTCCTCATACTCCATATTCATCATTTTATAACGGTTCGTGCATGGTTTTGCATTTTTCATTTAACGTTTATTTTCTTATTAAATAAACGTTATCGCGTGAGTTATTATTTTGAACATTTAATCCGTTACTTCTAAAAATGATCCCGATATTTTTTTATACTTATATTTAGTTATAAAAACTATATTTTGAGTTTACCTAGTGTTTTAAATTTATTTGGTATATAAATCGTTAAAGTTATATTATTACGACGTTTTTCCTAAAAACTACACGATAATTATTTTATCACTCAATTTTTACAAGGAATGTATTTTTACAATTTTTATGATCTCATTACATTCTACTTTGATCTATTAAAAATCTCTTTTACCTAAAAGTTACCATTTACCTTACAAGTTATTAATATTTACACATTTACTTACACTTTTTCTTACAAATTACACAAATATTTATACAATATATAAGAAAGAAAAAAAAATAAAATATCTTCAAATCCCTCCCCCCTTGGCCGACCAAGGGGGAGGGTGGCATTTAATGTGGTAAGGTTTTCTTGATTGCTAAAATTATACACTACATAAAAGTCTTACTCTTTCACTTACTCATTTCATTCACTAATAATTCACAAGTAGTAAAAATCTTTTTCTCTTTTTGTTTCTCTCCTTCCTAACCGGCCATCATAGGGTTTTCAAGGGATCATCACAAAAATTTCTCAAGCAAGCATAAACAATCTAGAATCACACTCTTATTAAGGTTTTGAAATAAAAACCTAGAGTGTTTAAGTTAAACATTGGTTCTTTGCACCTCATCATATTAACTTGTAAGCATATCACTTCATTTTACATCTTTCCTTTTCATTTCATAAGTATTTTATCATTTTCATAGCAAGCATGCAAGACTTATGTTGATATATACCATTTTTACATGATTTTTAGAGTTATATATATATAAAGTTCATCCTATAATAATTCCCTTGGTATATTTTGGTCTTGATGATGTTTAGGAACCCATGACACCCTAAGAAGGTGTATGGTAGGATTAGATTAGCTTTGGAGTTGATTTGAAGGGATTAGAATATGTTTAGTACGAGAAAAACTATTTTCGACAAGTATATAAAGTGTTCTGTCCTTATTTTGTTTTTCTGGAAAATCCGACAGTAGGCACGAAATTTTGGCCTTGATATTTAGAAAATATACTTTAAAACGAATCCGTGGCCGCTTGAACGGATTAAAACGGAGTTATAACGAAGAAGTTATGAATTTTTCAAGTTGACGACGAAATATATATTTTCTGAAAAATTTCAGCAACATGTTTTTGTTTTATTCGAGTCAAAAACGAGTCCTAAGCTTTACAAATTATTTCGACTTATCAAAAATATAATAGTATACTTTGATACGAAGCTAAGGACGTAATATACGTAGAAAACGGATTTGAAACGACAAAGATATACACGTTTTCATAAAATTGCCGTAACTATTATTTTCAGAAAAACTATATTATTTTTACGAGACAAGTGTTACGGTAACTAAAACGACCATGTTGAAGGCTGTTTTTAACGTGGATGTGGAACTTTTTGGAACGAAATGTCTTCTAAAGAAATTAAGATCACCAAGCATATTTTTCAAAACAATCAACCGTTTGTATAGCGGAGTTTTAATAAATTAATTACGGTTGCTCAAAATTGGCCGAAACTCACTTTTTACACAACAATTAGACAAAATCACCATCTTTAACCCTTATTATCTTTATGTTCGAGACCTTTATGTCGAAAACTCCTGAACTGAAACTTCTAGATTTTGATACAAACTTTCTAAAACTGTCGAGTTTGTTTCCTAACGATCGACGCACACCATTTTACGACTAGTTTTTCGAAGCCATTTTTGTCAATTTCATGAAATTTCCGACGACATTGTTTTACGACGAAAAGTGATAATTTCACTATAAATCATTACGAAACTATTGTAGGATGACATTTTGACGTAAACACTTGTAAAGTAATTTAAGAATGGTCAAGACGTCAAAAGAGTATTCTTCGACGATAAGTATTATTTTCAAAACTTGCAAATGGTATAAATAACATACGAAATGCATGCATAACATAACATCATAACTCATTACATATCATAACATTCATTCTAGGTCGCGGATAGTTTCCGAGTCTCACTTTCGTGCACTTCATTTTGTTAGCATATCAATCACACCAGGTGAGTTCATACCCCGCTTTTACTCATTTAAATTCCTATAAAATATTTGGGGCGAGATATATGCTTATTTATCCAAACATTTAAACTCTATTGCCAAACAACATTACATATACTCTAGACTTGGTGCGTGTAGTGATTAGACTTAAACAAACATCCCAATATTTATATGTTGGAAGGCCATTAATTTGGATACAGCCCAACGTGAGTCGTTGGAGGAACATCCCGGCATTTATATGTTGGAAGGCCATTTTTATGGATACATCCCAACGTGAGCGTTGGAGGAACATCCCAACACGAGTTGTTGGAAGACCCTTGTGGTGACATTTATACTATTAGCTACCATATTGCGCATATTCATGATTGTCATTCTATTTTAGGCAGTGGGTTGTGAACACACAGGTTACAAGTTTTGTATGGGCGGAACTTGGAACTGAGTGGATTTACAATGCCTTTGCTGTGTGAACATTTCTCAAAGTATTTCAAATCATTTTATTACAAACTTATGAACTCACCAACCTTTGTGTTGACACTTTTTAGCATGTTTATCTCAGGTCTTAAGGTGATAGCATTTCATGGAGCTTTTGGGTCGCATGGCATACATTGGAGTCTTGTGCTTTTAACAATTACCATTCGATATGTTTTGTAAACTCTTTATGTATTATCAAACTTTGGGATTTCTTGCTTGTAAACTTTAACTTATGTAAACGAATGGTAAACTTTTCAAAACGTCTCATTATAGAGGTCGTTTTCTGTATCCATACTTTGTACTATGACGTCATACCCCAATGACACTATCGTTCCGCTGCGATATTTTGGGGGTGTGACAGATTGGATACAGAAAGTATGGAATTCCTGGGGATTGACTGTCATAGCATCACAATCGCAGTTATATTGAACGACCTAAAGTGTCGTTTAAAAACACATCGTTGGATATTTAATAAAAGCGTTCAGAGTTACAACATAGGTCCCAAAAGTTTATAAAGTTTGCGGAAATATAAATATATTACAAGTCCAAACGATGTTTTGAAAGAAAGTGCCATAATGTACAATGATATAAGTCGACGCCGCGACTCAAAAGGTTCCTTAACCATGCCATGATGAGTATGTCTTAGTTACCTGAAAATACGTTGCTAAAACGGTCAACAATAATGTTGGTGAGAAATCATAGGTTTAGGTAAATGTTTTATACGACTACGCAAGTATAGACCAGGTATGACAATCATGTCACAGAAAAATGTTACAATTGCTATAAGTCCATGACACCGAAACTAGACTGTTCATAATGTATGCCCCAACAGAGTGTTTGCCAGACAACTCAATAATGTTATTAAATGAAATGCATCCGTATGACTAGTTGGGATTCACCAACCCGGATGGAGGCGTCACCCTCGATAGATCTATCCACTCACCCTCGCTTCTATGATTAACGGTTCATGTTCAGGAAATGGGGACTTTCAATTGGCATGTGGTAACTTAAGCAATGTAAATGAATTTAACATACTTGGTATCGTAATAAAAATGTTGTGCAATGTATTCTCCCCCGTAGGTTTGAAAATAATTAAACATGTACGACGGGGCTATGAAAACTCACCTTGGTATGCAGAAATGTAAGACATCACAACTAATATCAAGTAATAAATGTGCACGGCTCCGACACGTAACCTAGATAAGTATGGTATGGGTTTTAGTCTAAGTCTTGTATTCAAAAACAACGTTTGTAAGTTTACAAGTATTTATGTTTTTGAAATGCTTGAAGTTCAAAAGCAAAAGTTTTCAAGTATTTGAGTTATTGTAGCTTATGTGGATGTTTCACAAGTTAATTAGATCATCGATGTACGTAAAAATGTAGTTGTGAAAATATTTGTAAGTTTTGGCTCTTGGAATAAATGTGAGAAAATGTATACGAAACTTTCGTATTGCCTCAAGTATTATCGAGGAGCAAATAAATACAAGACGTATTGTATTTATTAATTTTGTTTGATCTTTGAGTGGTGGAAATATATACAATATATATTTATTTGAGTCGTAAGTAATTAATATTTTTGGACAAATATATACATATATTATATTTTTCGCGGATGCGGTCGTCGAATAAAAATATGTATTAAACGTATTTACTTAACGAAGAGTGTAAAATATAAGTTTATAAAGCTTATAAAAGTTTTAGGGTGAAAGAGGTCAAAATATCAAACTGAAGGGGCTGAAATGTAAAAATTTCTATAAGTTATAGAAAGTTTTTAAGAGAAATTTCAAGTAGTTCAAATCTTTGAGGGCTGTAGTTGTAGATTACAAGAGTTATTAGAGTGTTAATAGAATGTGACAACTGTTTGGAATTTGAGGGGCTAAACTGTCAAAAGGTTAAAGTGGAAAAATAGCAAAAATGAGTAAACTGATCCTGCAAGGACTCGAACTTGGGACCTTTAGTAAACAAACCAAACGCACCACCATCTGAGCTAAGGATCTTTCTTGTATATCCCATACAATAGACTATATTTAACGTCAAGTTACTGCATGTTATTTTCAGTTAATATTTCACCAAGTGAACTATGTCGTGGGTTGCATGGTTTCAGTCGTGTAATTCCCTTGAACAAGTAGTCATATTTCATTAAGTGAATAGCTTATTAGGAGTCCAAGTGCTTGATTTAAGGTGACGAAATGCTTATTACTAATAAGCACTCGTGTAGGTTTCAAGACGAGTTTCGTAATTGAGTTGTGTATGCAAATGTCAAGTACTTAAGAGAGTTCAAAAGCAAACATGAAACCGAAACGAACATGAGACAGATCAGTAAGCATCATTCCAATATGCGAGCCAAGATTTAATACGTGTCTAATAATCATTTTTCCTCGTTTAACTAGATCGAAAGGACTAAAAAGAAAATTCATGAATCCATTTTTAAACTCAAATAAGCACAAGGTGCTTATTTGCTCGAAACAGGTTGTCGAATGTTCCATGTTTAAAGTTCAAATGTTCCACATAAGCTTAGAAAAAAAACTACTAGTTCATAGTAGTTGAGAAAAACAAGTGTTTTGATATAGATTTCATTTTAACGAGAGCATGTAAGGATCAAATAAACATGTTTTGCAAATATAGAAGTTTATAACGAATGGAATAAATATAAACAAGGTGTGTTCGAATTTGCTTACAAGTATTGAAGGGTGTACGAGGGAATGAAAAGACCAAAGAACCAAAGAACCAAAGAACTCGACTAGCTTCTCCAAAACTTGAACCCGATAATTTCCAAAGCTCTTAACCCGTTATCCTTGCTTTCCAAAAGCTTATACCCGTAAATCTCTTAAGTGCTTGAAGTTGATATGTGTGAGTTTGAGCTAGAATGTGCTCAGTTATAAGGAAGTAACAAAAGAGAAGTTTCAAGGATTTGGTTTTTTTTTTTTTTTTTTTTTTCATTAATGAGTAATAATGTACCTCAAGAACTTAACTTGTGGTTTTGTGTTTCTTTTGGCTACTGACTTACACAAGGAAGGACATGAAATATTGATGTTGTGTGTTGTGAAAGTCAAATACACAAGAGATAAAAGAAAGTGTGTGGGGTTGAGATAGAGTATGAACCGAAAAATATGGAAAGTGATTGTGATATATTTGTTTCGGTTGAGTGTGGAAGGAGGAGAAAGAGTAGTCAAATGTGTCATGCTAAGTTAGTACAATGCACATGCATTTTATTTTTCACAAGTGTATATGCATATATGTATATTTGTTTAAATTCAACATGAGATATGAACTAGTGTACTTTCACTTGTGAGTTTTGCATGTTGTGATGAATATAGCTAGTTGAGTGTCGGGTTTGGTGTGCGAGCAAAGCAAGATGCGACATCATGAGGATTCGTGAGTGGTTAAACGAGTTCTAACAACTAGTCATGTTAGTTCTAAGTTGAGTTCGAAATCTTTGCATCCAAATGACACAATTTGACACACTAAAATAAATAACTATCGAGTCTTGTGTCAACTTGTCAAGTGTGGCATGTCTTTGGGTCATCCACAGGATTATTTGACATCACAATTGCACAAGAGTGTTTAAACGAGATCCAAAACTTGTAGAGAGAGATTTTATTTATTTATTAATCAAGAGTTGATATATTTCCGTCACACGTTGAAGATGGTTAACGTGTAAAATATGTTTTCAAGTGTGTTTTTATAAAAGAAATATAAAAACATCAATAGTTGTTCAAAAATGTGTTTATTAGACAACTACCATACTTTCTATTTGTCGGTTCGTGCGCGAGCTCGTGTTTTCGATAAAGTGAGATAACTTCTCGTTGTTGAGTTAGCAAAACTCATAAGTGGCCAGAAAATATAAAATATTCATTTTCTGCTATTCATAATTAGTTTAAATTGTTCCAGTGTGCGGGATAACCTCCCTTATTTATCTCAAGTGAGCTAATGTTTGCTCAAAATGGTTCAGGTAATAATAAATAATAATTTATTATTAAATTTAAAATGTGGAAATTTACCGATTTATATACAAAATAAATTTAAAACACTAGGTAAACTCAAAATATTATTTTTATAAACTAAATGTAAGTATAAAAATATGTCGGGATAATTTTTGGAAGTATCGGATTAAATGTTCAAAATAATAACTTACGCGATAGCGTTTATTTAATATGAAATTTACGCGTTTAATGTGAAATGCAAATTCATGAATGAACTAACATGATGGAAATGATGTTAATGAAATGTAGACTAAACCTAGTCTATATGAAATGTCCGTGATGATATGATCATGAATTCGCAGCTAAACCATTAAAGTTACGCGAATTTGATACTCGTAAACCCAGTTTACGATAAATGATGAAATAGTGAACTTGAGAAATGACCTGAAATTACGAGTTGTCACATTCGCCCATCCAAAAAGGAATTCAGTCCCTGAATTCAGTCCTTTTTGGGTCCTACAGTGTTATGTGTTGTCGGTGAAAAGATGAGGATACTTGGGTCGTATTGGTTCGTCCAGTGTTTTTCTGAATCGCACCACGCCTTTCCAAGGCAAGATTTTGAACATAAATTCTGTTGCCAACTTGAAATTCTAATGGTTTTCGGCTTATGGGACATATTTCCAAAATTTGCATCGTATAACGATGTAGTTTATCTAGCTATATGTTGTTACTTGTAACTGATTCTTGATTTGTATGACTTCTTTGTTTGTTTCATGAATGAGTTATGGACTAATGAATTGGACTTTCCTGATTTTAACCCGTGAATCAGTGATTGATACCTCAACCTTAAAGGGCCTCAAATGGTGTAGTCAATATGTTCATGAGCTAACTATTGTTGTAAAGAAACTTGTCGATGGAGAATGATTTGCCTAACCATTTCTAGAAAGTCACACTTGCTTGAGCATATTATCTAATGTGGGAATTATTCTCTCGCTCTAACCATTGAGCTGAGGATAGTAGGCGGTAATCATGTCCTAATAGGTTCCATGGAAATCCTGAAATGACTGTCAGCAGTCTAAGGTGGATCGAATAGCTTATAATAGGTACAACTGGAATTGATACCACGTGTCTTGTGTTAGATTTCAAAATGTTAAATCTGTCGGAAAGGACCTTATTGAAAAGAATAGATTATAGGTAACAGATGTGATTCCTCGTGTTTCTAGTCCTAGCAAATGTCATGACTTGAGTCTTACTTGCCTACGGTGCTTAGTCTCTATGACTAAAATGTTTATTGTTTGATTATCGAAGTGTTTCCATGCTCCATGTTGTAAAGTCACAAAACCTTAAATATTCAAGTGAGGTGGTGTGATGGTTGGTTTTCAAGACTTGTTTCAATATTGAGTACTTCTAAAATAATTCATCTCTTATATTGCTATCATGCTAGCAAGAAAAATAGATATCAGCTCATACTATGTCGAAGAATGTTTGTTCTAATTTCACTTGTAGATGGAGAGTCATTGATTGTCCGATATGTTCAAACCTGTTGCATCTCTTTATGTGAAAGTAAAGTTATCCGTAATTCCTAGAGAACACAATGCCTTAGGGAAAGTTTATATCGATAACCTTAATCTAACCAAATTTTCCTTTAAGGAAAACTCATTGTAGGGAAATTTACATATTGTTGAAGCTATGTTTAGTGAAATGTTCTGTAGTCTCGATTAGAATATTTGGTTTATCCCTATAGTGTTGCTTAGTGTGTATTCGCTTCATACTAAATTTCGTGACTCGGTCTAGCTAGTACTTTTGAAATGATGTAATTTGGCTTCTAATTCAAGGATAGTGATTCGGATTGTCTCGTGATGTCTTAAGATTTTTATTGAGTTGTGAAAGATCTCGCTGCTTACTTCTAGCCCTTGTTGGTAATTCCAAAATCCTTTCATTGTTTTCTTGTATCGAGGAATCCTCCTCGTAGATGGTATAGAAAGCCTTTCCTAGAAAGGTCACTAGTAAAAATTTCAACTTATCGGTTGAGTGAGTGACGAATGACGTAGGTATCTATAGAGTGTTAACAAAATAAATGTTTATGAACAATTTATTTGATTTCAAAGTTTTGTTTTTGAATGAAGATTGTCTTAAGAAATTTGAAATGATACTTGTTTCTTTCATGACATAATTCTTCCTGAATTATACATAGGTGATCAGGTTATGTATAATCGAGGACAAATGATGTGTTGCTTGGTTTTGTTGAAATGGTATTATGTTTCTCCGAAGTTTTAGATGGTATTCAACGTTTTGTTTTGTAAGACAATGGCTCAAACAATTTTTCAGGGTAACATGAAAATCGTTTCGCATGATGATATTAAATCGTTGATAAAATGACTGAAACCAATTGATAGGGTGGTAACGAAACAACTTGTTTTAAAACTTTAGGAAACAATGTTTCTAAGATAGTGTAGAATAGTTTGAAATAAAATTAAGTTAAAAAAATGTTATGAAGTAGTAGTAAAGTATCTTGAAATATAATTTATTGAATGGTTTGTAGGATACATGGGAGAACCTCATAGAATGGTAATAGTCTCCTAGTTAGACAAGAATAAAGTTGGCCTAACCCCTAGTAAGATAGTGAGGTATCATCGCGAAATGATTGAAGAATTAGGCAATCGGAATAGGGAATGAAGTAAACAAAGGTTGTGATTATCGTGGAGATAATAAATGATAAAGATTACATCAGCTAAAAAGGTACTTATTATCTGTTCCTGTTGGTAGTCTAATCATGTCTCAAGTGTAGGAATAGTAGACGGTCTAGCATCAATAGCCCTAGAACTCTCACAGTCCTCAAACCTATGAGATGGTGTAGTGTTTGTAGTCTTAGTGGTAGATGGTAATGGTGTGTTAAATCATGCACACTTCCCAAGCTGCAAGTCAGATGTATGAGTATCGTGTATGAGATGTGATGGTACGGATGGTGCTCGAAATGATAATGATGAAAATGATAACAATGATGATAATGGAAATCCTTGTGGTGAGTTAAGAAAATAGGTTCATTAGGACTAAGCCTATAAGTTCTACCAAATGGTATAATCTGTTCCAACAGAATGATAAAAATTGTCCTGATCCTACAGTGAATCAATGATGATCGTGATGGTGTAGGTGCAACTTCTCCCTTCTCAAAGGGTTCAGTGTCCACATCGGATAATATGTGTGGTAAGGCTGGTGTAAAGTCAACTGATGTTAAAATTGTGTTAGGGAATGACAGGGCATTCTCCACGTTAAAGTATGATGTGAGTATAATGGGATGGGTATTTGAAGGCATCTATTGTGACAATCGATTTCGAAATGAAAGTAAATAACTCGTAAAATGTGCGTATGAAACCGCATGTATAGTGACTATGCACTTATGATGAAATGATGAGATGCTATGATGATGTAGTTATAGTCTAGGGTCAATGATGCAACCTAGTTCTCTATAACCGAAGCTCTGATGCCAATCTGTCACACCCCCAAATTACCTGTTTTGCAGCGGAATGGAATTCCTGGGGATTGACTGTCATAGCATCACAATCGCAGTTATATTGAACGACCTAAAGTGTCGTTTAAAAACACATCGTTGGATATTTAATAAAAGCGTTCAGAGTTACAACATAGGTCCCAAAAGTTTATAAAGTTTGCGGAAATATAAATATATTACAAGTCCAAACGATGTTTTGAAAGAAAGTGCCATAATGTACAATGATATAAGTCGACGCCGCGACTCAAAAGGTTCCTTAACCATGCCATGATGAGTATGTCTTAGTTACCTGAAAATACATTGGTAAAACGGTCAACAATAATGTTGGTGAGAAATCATAGGTTTAGGTAAATGTTTTATACGACTACGCAAGTATAGACCAGGTATGACAATCATGTCACAGAAAAATGTTACAATTGCTATAAGTCCATGACACCGAAACTAGACTGTTCATAATGTATGCCCCAACAGAGTGTTTGCCAGACAACTCAATAATGTTATTAAATGAAATGCATCCGTATGACTAGTTGGGATTCACCAACCCGGATGGAGGCGTCACCCTCGATAGATCTATCCACTCACCCTCGCTTCTATGATTAACGGTTCATGTTCAGGAAATGGGGACTTTCAATTGGCATGTGGTAACTTAAGCAATGTAAATGAATTTAACATACTTGGTATCGTAATAAAAATGTTGTGCAATGTATTCTCCCCCGTAGGTTTGAAAATAATTAAACATGTACGACGGGGCTATGAAAACTCACCTTGGTATGCAGAAATGTAAGACATCACAACTAATATCAAGTAATAAATGTGCACGGCTCCGACACGCAACCTAGATAAGTATGGTATGGGTTTTAGTCTAAGTCTTGTATTCAAAAACAACGTTTGTAAGTTTACAAGTATTTATGTTTTTGAAATGCTTGAAGTTCAAAAGCAAAAGTTTTCAAGTATTTGAGTTATTGTAGCTTATGTGGATGTTTCACAAGTTAATTAGATCATCGATGTACGTAAAAATGTAGTTGTGAAAATATTTGTAAGTTTTGGCTCTTGGAATAAATGTGAGAAAATGTATACGAAACTTTCGTATTGCCTCAAGTATTATCGAGGAGCAAATAAATACAAGACGTATTGTATTTATTAATTTTGTTTGATCTTTGAGTGGTGGAAATATATACAATATATATTTATTTGAGTCGTAAGTAATTAATATTTTTGGACAAATATATACATATATTATATTTTTCGCGGATGCGGTCGTCGAATAAAAATAAGTATTAAACGTATTTACTTAACGAAGAGTGTAAAATATAAGTTTATAAAGCTTATAAAAGTTTTAGGGTGAAAGAGGTCAAAATATCAAACTGAAGGGGCTGAAATGTAAAAATTTCTATAAGTTATAGAAAGTTTTTAAGAGAAATTTCAAGTAGTTCAAATCTTTGAGGGCTGTAGTTGTAGATTACAAGAGTTATTAGAGTGTTAATAGAATGTGACAACTGTTTGGAATTTGAGGGGCTAAACTGTCAAAAGGTTAAAGTGGAAAAATAGCAAAAATGAGTAAACTGATCCTGCAAGGACTCGAACTTGGGACCTTTAGTAAACAAACCAAACGCACCACCATCTGAGCTAAGGATCTTTCTTGTATATCCCATACAATAGACTATATTTAACGTCAAGTTACTGCATGTTATTTTCAGTTAATATTTCACCAAGTGAACTATGTCGTGGGTTGCATGGTTTCAGTCGTGTAATTCCCTTGAACAAGTAGTCATATTTCATTAAGTGAATAGCTTATTAGGAGTCCAAGTGCTTGATTTAAGGTGACGAAATGCTTATTACTAATAAGCACTCGTGTAGGTTTCAAGACGAGTTTCGTAATTGAGTTGTGTATGCAAATGTCAAGTACTTAAGAGAGTTCAAAAGCAAACATGAAACCGAAACGAACATGAGACAGATCAGTAAGCATCATTCCAATATGCGAGCCAAGATTTAATACGTGTCTAATAATCATTTTTCCTCGTTTAACTAGATCGAAAGGACTAAAAAAAAAATTCATGAATCCATTTTTAAACTCAAATAAGCACAAGGTGCTTATTTGCTCGAAACAGGTTGTCGAATGTTCCATGTTCAAAGTTCAAATGTTCCACATAAGCTTAGAAAAAAAACTACTAGTTCATAGTAGTTGAGAAAAACAAGTGTTTTGATATAGATTTCATTTTAACGAGAGCATGTAAGGATCAAATAAACATGTTTTGCAAATATAGAAGTTTATAACGAATGGAATAAATATAAACAAGGTGTGTTCGAATTTGCTTACAAGTATTGAAGGGTGTACGAGGGAATGAAAAGACCAAAGAACCAAAGAACCAAAGAACTCGACTAGCTTCTCCAAAACTTGAACCCGATAATTTCCAAAGCTCTTAACCCGTTATCCTTGCTTTCCAAAAGCTTATACCCGTAAATCTCTTAAGTGCTTGAAGTTGATATGTGTGAGTTTGAGCTAGAATCGAGAAAAACTATTTTCGACAAGTATATAAAGTGTTCTGTCCTTATTTTGTTTTTCTGGAAAATCCGACAGTAGGCACGAAATTTTGGCCTTGATATTTAGAATATATACTTTAAAACGAATCCGTGGCCGCTTGAACGGATTAAAACGGAGTTATAACGAAGAAGTTATGAATTTTTCAAGTTGACGACGAAATATATATTTTCTGAAAAATTTCAGCAACATGTTTTTGTTTTATTCGAGTCAAAAACGAGTCCTAAGCTTTACAAATTATTTCGACTTATCAAAAATATAATAGTATACTTTGATACGAAGCTAAGGACGTAATATACGTAGAAAACGGATTTGAAACGACAAAGATATACACGTTTTCATAAAATTTCCGTAACTATTATTTTCAGAAAAACTATATTATTTTTACGAGACAAGTGTTACGGTAACTAAAACGACCATGTTGAAGGCTGTTTTTAACGTGGATGTGGAACTTTTTGGAACGAAATGTCTTCTAAAGAAATTAAGATCACCAAGCATATTTTCTAAAACGATCAACCGTTTGTATAGCGGAGTTGTAATAAATTAATTACGGTTGTTTAAACTTTGCCGAAACTCACTTTTTACACAACAATTAGACAAAATCACCATCTTTAACCCTTATTATCTTTATGTTCGAGACCTTTATGTCGAAAACTCCTGAACTGAAACTTCTAGATTTTGATACAAACTTTCTAAAACTGTCGAGTTCGTTTCCTAACGATCGACGCACACCATTTTACGACTAGTTTTTCGAAGCCATTTTTGTCAATTTCATGAAATTTCCGACGACATTGTTTTACGACGAAAAGTGATAATTTCACTATAAATCATTACGAAACTATTGTAGGATGACATTTTGACGTAAACACTTGTAAAGTAATTTAAGAATGGTCAAGACGTCAAAAGAGTATTCTTCGACGATAAGTATTATTTTCAAAACTCGCAAATGGTATAAATAACATACGAAATGCATGCATAACATAACATCATAACTCATTACATATCATAACATTCATTCTAGGTCGCGGATAGTTTCCGAGTCTCACTTTCGTGCACTTCATTTTGTTAGCATATCAATCACACCAGGTGAGTTCATACCCCGCTTTTACTCATTTAAATTCCTATAAAATATTTGGGGCGAGATATATGCTTATTTATCCAAACATTTAAACTCTATTGCCAAACAACATTACATATACTCTAGACTTGGTGCGTGTAGTGATTAGACTTAAACAAACATCCCAATATTTATATGTTGGAAGGCCATTAATTTGGATACAGCCCAACGTGAGTCGTTGGAGGAACATCCCGGCATTTATATGTTGGAAGGCCATTTTTATGGATACATCCCAACGTGAGCGTTGGAGGAACATCCCAACACGAGTTGTTGGAAGACCCTTGTGGTGACATTTATACTATTAGCTACCATATTGCGCATATTCATGATTGTCATTCTATTTTAGGCAGTGGGTTGTGAACACACAGGTTGCAAGTTTTGTATGGGCGGAACTTGGAACTGAGTGGATTTACAATGCCTTTGCTGTGTGAACATTTCTCAAAGTATTTCAAATCATTTTATTACAAACTTATGAACTCACCAAACTTATGAACATTTCTCAGGTCTTAAGGTGATAGCATTTCATGGAGCTTTTGGGTCGCATGGCATACATTGGAGTCTTGTGCTTTTAACAATTACCATTCGATATGTTTTGTAAACTCATACCCCAATGACACTATCGTTCCGCTGCGATATTTTGGGGGTGTGACAGATAGTCCATTCATGACATTGCATTTCACATTAAACGCGTAAATTTTATATTACATAAACGTTATCGCGTGAGTTATTATTTTGAACATTTAATCCGTTACTTCTAAAAATGATCCCGATATATTTTTATACTTACATTTAGTTTATAAAAACTATATTTTGAGTTTACCTAGTGTTTTAAATTTATTTTGTATATAAATCGTTAAATTTATATTATTACGACGTGTTTCTTAAAAACGATACGATAATTATTTTAGCACTCAAATTTTACAAGGAATGTATTTTTACAATTTTTATGATTTCATTATAATCTATTTTGATCTATTAAAAATTACTTTCACCTAAAATTTCCTTAAATATACAAATGTATATTAAACCTTACAAGTTAATTCTACCTACACAATTACTTACACCTTTTAACAAATTACACAATTATATATATATAAATACAAAAAAAAAAAAAAGATATTTTGTGGACAAATTCCCCCAAAAACCGGCAAGGGGGGGGATTGGCATTAATTTGATTGGTAAGTTTTTCTTTGATTGTACATACTTATACTCCAACTTCATTCATCTCATTCACTCTTCACCAATTATTCATCAAGTCAAGTAACACTTTCTTTTTCTCTTGGTTCTTCTCCATAACCGGTTATCATCAAGGAGTAGCAAGAAATCACAAAATTTTTCAAGTTCAAGTTTATCACAATCTAGTATACACTCTTGTTTAGGTTTTGAAATAAAAACCTAGGGTGTTTAGGTTTAATCCTTTGTTCTAATCACCTCATCATATTAACTTGTAAGCATCTCATGTTTATTTTTCATCTTACATATTCATTTCATACTCATCTCATCATTTTTGAGCAAAAACATGCAAGACTTGTGTTGTTTATACCATTTTTACATGATTTTTAGAGTTTTATATATACAAAGTCATCCTATAATTATTCCCTTGGTATATGTTGGTCTTGATGATGTTTAGGAACCCATGACACCCTAAGAAGGTGTATGGTAGGATTAGATTAGCTTTGGAGTTGATTTGAAGGGATTGGAATAGGTTTAGTACGAGAAAAACTATTTTCGATAAGTATAAAAAGTGTTCTGTCCTTATTTTGTTTTTCTGGAAAATCCGACAGTAGGCACGAAATTTTGGCCTTGATATTTAGAAAATATACTTTAAAACGAATCCGTGGCCGCTTGAACGGATAAAAACGGAGTTATAACGAAGAAGTTATGAATTTTTCAAGTTTGACGACGAAATATATATTTTTCAGAAAATTTCAGCATACTATTTTACTTTATTCGAGTCAAAAACGAGCCTTAAGCTTTACAAATTATTTCGACTTATCAAAAATATATTAGTATACTTTGATACGAAGCTAAGGACGTATAATACGTAGAAAACGGATTTGAAACGACTAAGATATACACGTTTTCAAAAAATTGCCGTAACTATTATTTTTAGAAAAACTATATTATTTTTACGAGATAAGTGTTACGGTAACTAAAACGACCATGTTGACAGCTGTTTTTATCAATGATGTGAAACTTTTTGTAATAAGATGTCTTCTAATGAAATTAAGATCACCAAGCATATTTTCTAAAACGATCAACCGTTTGTATAGCGGAGTTGTAATAAATTAATTACGGTTGTTTAAACTTTGCCGAAACTCACTTTTTACACAACAATTAGACAAAACCACCATCTTTAACCTTTATTATCTTTATGTTCGAGACCTCTATGACGAAAACTCATGAACTGAAACCTCTAGATTTTGATACAAACTTTCCAAAACCGTCGAGTTCGTTTCCTAACGATCGACGTACACCATTTTACGACTAGTTTTTCAAAGCCATTTTTGTCACTTTCATGAAATTTCCGACGACATTGTTTTACGACGAAAAGTGAAAATTTCACCATAAATCATTACGAAACCATTGTAGGATGACATTTTGACGTAAATACTTGTAAAGTAATTTAAGATTGGTCAAGAAGTCAAAAGAGTATTTTTCGACGATAAGTATTATTTTCAAAACTCACAAATGGTATAAATAACATACGAAATGCATGCATATCATAACACCATAACTCATTACATATCATAACTCAAGTCATAACATTCATTTTAGGTCGCGGATAGTTTCCGAGCCTCATTTTCGTGCACATCATTTTGTTAGCATATTAATCACACCAGGTGAGTTCATACCCCGCTTTTACTCGTTTAAATTCTTATAAACTATTTGGGGCGAGATACATGCTTATTTATCAAAACATTTAAACTCTATTGCCAAACAACATTACATATACTCTAGACTTGGTGCGTGTAGTGATTAGACTTAAACAAACATCCCAATATTTATATGTTGGAAGGCCATTAATTTGGATACAGCCCAACGTGAGTCGTTGGAGGAACATCCCGGCATTTATATGTTGGAAGGCCATTTTTATGGATACATCCCAACGTGAGCGTTGGAGGAACATCCCAACACGAGTTGTTGGAAGACCCTTGTGGTGACATTTATACTTTTAACTACTATGATATATGCATACATGATTGACATACTATATTTTGGCAATGGGTTGTGAACACACAGGTTGCAAGTTTTGTATGGGCGGAACTTGGAACTGAGTGGATTTACAATGCCTTTGCTGTGTGAACATTTCTCAAAGTATTCCAAATCATTTTGTTACAAACTTATGAACTCACCAACCTTTGTTTTGACACTTTTTAGCATGTTTATCTCAGGTCTTAAGGTGATAGCATTTCATGGAGCTTTTGGGGTCACATGGCATACATTGGAGTCTTGTGCTTTTAACTAGTACCATTCGACATGTTTTGTAAACTCTTTATGTATTATCAAACTTTGTGAATTCTTGTTGTGTAAACTTTAACTTATGAAATCGAATGGTAAACTTTTCAAAACGTCTCATTATAGAGGTCGTTTTCTGTATCCATACTTTGTGCTATGACGTCATACCTCAATGACACTATCGTTCCGCTGCGATATTTTGGGGGTGTGACAAACACAACTCAAAGACTATGGTTACGTATTTGACAGAATCCCGATGTACTGCGACAATCAAAGTGCTATTGCAATCTCGTGCAACTCCGTCCAACATTCGAAGTCCAAGAACATCGATCTTCGATACCATTTCATAAAGGAGCATGTGGAAAAGGGTACAGTTGAATTATATTTTGTGGGTACTGAATACCAACTGGCAGACCTTCTCACCAAAGCCTTAGCTCCTGCTAGGTTTACTGAGTTGGTCCACTGGATTTGTATGAGGTGTTTGACTCCAGAGGAACTGGATAAACTTTTGACACATTCTTAAAACCAGTCAAAAACCAAAACCTCTTTTGTAAATATTTTTCAAAAACAAAATACAAAAATATAAAACTTATAAAATACAAAAATATTCTTCTATCTAAATTTCTTTCAACATGGCAAGTACAAATCTTCCGTCAACATTTTACTCTTTCAAACAATTCAATTTTTTCAAGATCAAGTGTTGAGGGGGAGAACGTATATATTTTTTTGTTTCATAAAACCTTGTACTTGCATGTTACCCAGAACTGGTTGTATCTTTGATAATGGTGGATACGTTTCTTGTTTCTAAACAATCCTCGGACTCAAATTTGTAAAATGTCTCTATATTTTAAAGTCGAGGGGGAGTGTCGTCATATTTCTTTCCAAACCTACACTTCATACTTAACCAAAATGGAAGTTATGGGCTATGGATGAAAATGGTTGAGGTGGAGGGGCCATTATTGTCAAAAGTTAAAATTGAATTTATACAAAACTCCCCACCTAATACTTTTTCACATTAATTACTATCATTTAATATCTCAACCACTTTCATCTACGCCTAAGATCAAAACTCAAATCCGTGTTTTAATCATCGAATTTGTAAGTGTTAAAAGCTTCTTTGATTGATTACAAACGTTGGTTTTAAACCTTATTCAATGTTAACGGTTAGATTTTAAACAAACGATGATTTTGTGTTCTACGCGTATGCGTATGAACATGAAATCACCATTGGGTGTTTTGGATGAAAAAGGTTGTGTCAAAGGGATTAAAACCATGTTTTATAAACACTTTCATCAAAAATATCATCCCAGAAATTGTTTTTGATCCTTACCGTGACTTAGGGTTTATGCGTGGGTTTTGGGTGTTTTCTATTGTGAGTTTCTTAGGTCAATTAGAGGCTTGTAATTTGTTTGAAACATGTTTAATTAACCAAGTACACTCTTGGTTCTTACCCAGAAACATGAATTTTGTGAAATTAAGGATTAGGGTTTAAGACTCGTTAAATTGGGTACTTTTGAATCTTGAGGTGTTAGATGTTAAAACTTGTGGGAAACCTATCACATAGCTTCTAAGTTGTCCCAGAATTAGTTTGGTGCAATTTCCATGGTTAAATCTCTTAGGCGTAGGATTTGAATAATTAGGGTTTCAACCTTACGCTTAAGCTTAATCTACGCGTAACCATATTCAATGTGTGATACCATGTGTTCTTTGAAAGAGGATTGAATAAAGTGTTAATGGAAATGTTGTGATGAATTTATTTCAGGTTTTACGCGTGCAAAATCAGAATCAAGGTTAAAATTGGAATCCTACGCTTAAGGAATACCTTACGCGTAGATGTTACACGTAAGAGAAATCTTACGCGTAACTCTTACGCGTAAGGGTCTACATGGGGACTACGCGTATCCTGTGAAGGATATGCGTAAACTTGGAGTCTTACGCATAAGGTTCACTCTTACGAGTAAACCTTACGCATAAGCTCCCACACACGCTTACGCGTAAGCCTTATGCCAAGAGCTTTTTCCAACGCGTAAGAGGAACTCCTACGCATAAGCTTAGGTCTACGCGTATGGTTACACACTGTTTACGCATAAGCTTGCATTCTTACGCTTAAGCCTAAATTTTAACTTTACCAATGAATTGTTACGCGTACAAACTTGTAAATAAGTTACTCATAACATCACAAAACCAAAATGTCACTAATAAGCTATGATGGTTAAAATGTTGTGTGAATGAGTGAAAATTTGGACTTTAAAATTCAAAATTAACATACTCACGAAACTTATCACGACTTCTTTGAATTGTTGGACAACAAGTGACATTGGACTCGTAACATTCATTAACATAACATATTCAATAAATTGGACAATAAAATCAACTTTTGACTAACGTAATGTCTTTCGATATGTTGGTTCTTTTGGCTCAATATATTTCAGATCACGATATGGACATCACAATGGAAAACATTTACGCACCAAACGAGCTCACAATAGAAGACATTTTCCCTACTGGTTATAGTATGAAGATTGGAAAGAACAACCTTAAAGTTGACTTTGAGAACTTCACATGCTCTGAGTCTTCATGCCGCATTTGAACATCAAGATTAACAACACATCTAACAGTAACAATCTTAACCATAAGAGAAAAGGTTTCATCAAAGTCAATACCTTCCTTTTGACTGTACCCTTTTATAACTAATCTACCCTTATATCTTTCAACCTCACCTGAGGATTTATACTTAATCATATAAACCCACTTATTTCCTATGGCCTTTCTACCAACAGGTAACTCACATATTTCAAAAGTATCATTACTATAAAGAGCATGCATTTCCTTATCCGTTGCATCTCTCCAGTGTTGTTCCTTATAAGCTTCCCTAAAAGTTTTTGGTTCCACAACTTTATTAAGCTCAACAACAAAACAAAAGTTTTCAGAACTAAGTTTTGAATAACTAACAAATTTTTCAAGACCATATTTAACTTTGGAATCAATAAAAAAATCTTTATATTTATTTGGAAAAACAGATGTTCTATCAGACCTTCTTAAAGAAGGCTGATCATTATTATCAAAAACTAACTCTTCTGTCTGGTCTGGTAAGGGACTACTGACACCCTCAGAAGTGTTCACACCAAGAGGTGTTGCAGCCATCTCACTTGCACTGGCAACCTCATTGGAACCAACAGAGTGCCCCAAATCACTCTGTTCTTGATCAATAGTTGGGCTGCCAAAATGCAAGGAGTTGCTGCCATCATCCTCATGATGATCATTATGACTGTTGTTACTCAAAGGAGTACCAACCTAAGTATTATCATCATTGGGTGTGTCAGGGTTATCACATATTACTTCATCAAAGAAATTAACATGTTCTAAACCCTGACTGAGAGGGTCAGGAGTAGCAGAAGAGTGTTTTATCTTGAAAGAAAACACATTTTCAAAAAATTTAACATCTCTAGAGAAGATAAATTGTTTCCTCTTAAGACTATATAATTTATAACCCTTTTGAAAATTAGAATGGCCAACAAGAATAGACTTCTCTGCTCTACTACTAAACTTATCATTGCTGGTAAGAATAGTGGCAAAACAAAGACAACCAAAAGTTCTTAAATGACTAAACTCAGGTTTTCTACCAAAAACAAGATTGTAAGGAGAGTTTCCACTCAGCACTGAAGAAGGCAATCTGTTAATCAAGTAAGTGGCAGTTAGAATGCATTCAGACCATAAAAACAAAGGCAATCCCCCCTGAAACATAAGGGATCTGTCAACATTCAAGAGATGCCTATGTTTCCTCTCAACAACCCCATTTTGTTGAAGAGTTTAAGCACAAGAGGTTTGATGTATAATACCTTTTTCTTTACAAAAACTGGAAAATTGATTATTAACAAATTCAGTCCCATTATCACTTCTTACAATCTTAACACTTTTATCAAACTGTGTTTTTATAAGATTATAGAAGACCAATATACAATCAAACACCTCATGTTTACTTTTAAGTAAGTACACCCACACAGCCCTGGTGAAATCATCCACAACAGTTAAAAAATATTTGTGACCTTCTTTACTTTTGATTTTATAAGGACCCCAAAGATCCAAGTGAACAAGATCACCAAGTTTTTTAGTTTTATGATCACTTAATGGAAAAGGCTCTCTTGTTTGTTTAGCCTTTTGACAAATGTCACAAGGCTCAATTTCATTTTTATCTTGAAAATTGATTTCATCTTTAAGCACTGCTAACACTTGGTCAGAAGGATGACCAAGCCTGCAGTGCCAAGTTTTCTTAGGCAAACCACAAACAGACTCAAAATTCTTAACACCTAGGTCAGTACCTTGATTTCCATCAAAGTAATATAAACCATCCACTTGTCTACCAATCCATAGAACACTCATCCCCCTCAAATCCTGAGGTAACACATAACACTTAGCTTCATCAAAAGCAATAACAATTTGCTATCTCTAGCCACTTTATGAACAGACATTAAACTGACACAATATTCAGGAACAACCAACACATCATACAGAGTCAAATGTTTAGTGAGTATCATATTCCCAACTGTGGTAATTAAGGCTTCAGTACCATTGGGGTGTGAAACCTTAATACCAAGTTTGGAAATGTCAGTGACATTTACTAAGAATTTGTCAATGTATGTTAAATGTTGGTTGGCTCAAGAATCAACAATAACACCAGCGGTAACCAGTGTAGCCCTCATTTTACTATTATGACAGAAAAACTTATGAAAGTTTTGATTAAAGAATTTGATTTTGTTAAAAACAATACCTGCCATATCGGCATGAACATTTTTCCCATTTCCAACATTATTAACAAAGGTTTCTTTGATCAAGGAAAGAAGCTTTGAAATATGTTCATCAGAGAAAGCTGAAGTGGAACTAGATCCAACAGAATTGTTATTGTTAACAAATCTTTTATTAAAGTTTTGAGCACCTTGATTATTACCAGTTCTTTTATTTTTACCAAAATCGGCAGGGTAACCAATGAGCTTAAAGCATCTATCCACAGTATGACCATTAAAGCCACAATGCTCATAAACTAAGACAGGACCACCAACAGTCCTTCTATTATCACTATTCCTAGGGCCATTAGTAGGTCTGAAAGAACCTCTAGAGGTAGCAGACCTATGAGAGTTCCCTCTATTGGGCACACTGGAGTTAAACAAAGATGACTGAGACCTTTGGGAAGCCCCAACACCTGAACCAGTGACCACAGACCTATGAGACTCCTCACTAGAAATCACAGCAAAAGCCCCTTTAACATCAGGGAGAGGATCCCTAGACAAAATGTGTAACACCCCAACCCGATAAGGGTAGAAGTATCACAGTATGGTGTCATATCAGAACATACATAATGAACATAAATCACACAGCGGAAGTCTTAAATTAAATAAATCAAAAATTTAAGTCAACAAGACTTATCAATACATAGATACCAAAGGAAAACTCCGAATGAAAATATAATAACAAAATCAAATGAAGTCTAAGATGACTGGGTATGGTCTCTATATAAGCTCATCTCTCAACCCCAGACAATCCCCAGCTCCTAGCTTATGTACCTGTCGCAGGAAAAGAAATGCGGCTGAGCTTAAAAAGCCCAGTGAACAGATATAACGATACAATAATAATAAAACTGAACTGAGAACAAAGTAATGGAAGTCAGTCAATAAATCTGGTATATCAAAGGAACAGAGTAGGGTAAATGAAACATAGGAAAAGGGGGTCAGTTATCCACCACGAGCCAACAAAACAAATCAAATCAAATCATATATCCATAGTAGCCTGTAGTAACCAATAGTAACCATAGCAGATATAACAGACATGGAGTGATCAGCTCCCAGATTGTGAAGACGCGTATTGCACACGACATCATTCACCAGACAAATCATAACATATCAGATAACAGAACAAATCTAGGATGCATCCATACGCCCCTGCAGACAAATAGTGGCCATACAATATCCAAAGCGCGCATAATCAGATAACATAAAGGGACGGTGTGTAACATCACTCGTACACACTAGAGTCATGCCATTGGTGCATCAATGACACGGACATGGAACCCCCATGCCTAGTGATAGCTCGGGTCTCAAACTGACAGGTCAAAGAAAGGTCATATCATATCAAGGTCCATAGCAAAAGTTCATAATCAAAGTCCATAGCAAAAGTTCATAATCAAAGATGCATATCAAAGGTTCATAATCAGAAGGTTCATATCAAACAGTTCACATAGGAGATTCAATCAAAGGGAGCATAGCAAAGTTATAGGGAAACCTTAATAAAAAGGCTCAGAGCAAAGGATAACAGTTCGAAACCAATATCGAAATATGTAAACGAATCATGAGAAACCCCTACTGAAAAGGGATAGTATATATGTACCTTAACGCCAATGAAAGGAAAGAAAACGAATGAATGAACACGCAGACACAACGTCACGTCTCCTCCAACGAATCTACACGGATTACGATTTGTATAATGCTTATTAGCTCATTTAAGTCATAACAGATTAATCGTATTAATATTTTTAGAGTTATAAGTGTATTCTCATTTTTAGTAATGGACGGAATTAAAATACTTTAGGGTAATGATCATTAATTAGCCAAACTTATGGGTTACAAATGATAAATGGAAAAATTAAATGTTTAATATGACAAATATTCTATTTTAAAGCTTTATTAGATAATACTTCAAAATATAGGGCTCGCATGGTAATTATCTCAAAGTTTAAGGTTTACATGGTCATTATCTCAAAGCATAAGGTTTATTTTGTAACTTATCTCAAAGTTTAAGGTTTGTAATGTAATTAAAGTAATGATTTCATTTAATTAATATTATACGTCAATTATGAAAGAAAGTAGTAAACTTCATTTTGCTATCTTTTTTTAAGGACATATTCGAGTATATTTAAGCTTGTTCGCGGTCCAAAATACTTACTAATACGACTAAACAAACATGCCAACGGACTAACCCCCGACTCACCTTCCCGAAACACTTTCAAACATACAAAACGGTTTAGCCATGAATCCGGCGATCACCCTTGAACATACCCCCTCGCAAGACCACGTATGTAATCTTTTTAAGAGAAAAAAACTAGAACAATTATACACCAATCATTAGCTCGAGTTCTATGCTTTTTTGAAAACAGTTTGTGTCCAAACTTCTTGATCCCATTTGATTCATGCACAAGCTTTTTCCTTTTTACTTATATCACGGTTAATAGTCTTTTGTGTATGCATATTTACCTTCAATTTTGACAATCAAATCAAGCACACCTATTTCATTTGACAGCCACAAAAAAAACGAGACATACAAATATGTTACTCATTTACTTCCATGACTCCACCATCTATAGACTCACACTCGACACAACCAGTCCAGATTTGGATCGTATACATATCATGATTAAAGGGTAACGACTCGCATTCTTGACAAATCAAAACTTAGACTACACAAACATTAACACCCAAGAAGAAAACGTGGCATGGCTTACTCCCAAACCCGATGCATGCGATACGAAAACCATACGTGAAATTACATAGACAAGAACTAAAACCCTTTTTATTAGTTACATGCGAAACAAGAAGGAAATCAAGATTTAAGTGTGCATATGCGACTCGTTTTAACTCGTTACCAACTAAGTAATCATGCCAATGGTCGAATGGTCATGGGGTCGAGAGGTTTCACAACAGAAAGCATAAATGGGTCGAATAAATGGTCATCCATATTCAATCTATTTCATGGACAAGATTATGACTTTGTGTATTATTATAACGAGACATGTTTGTGACGTGTATGTGGTCGACAATAATTTATAACAGATTGCTTCTGGTCGAATAAAATGACCAGTATTGATTTCATGTGCCCTTTTTATTACTTATGTGATATTATAGTTGATCCATGCATGCCTCCTTGGCATACCCACGACAGAAAAAAAAAGGAAAGCAATGAAGAGATTATTGAAACATGTGGAGGATACAACCCTTACTTGTCGAATGGAAGAATGAGGGGAAAAAAACGACCAACCTCTTGGAACTCTCTTGCCTTCTGAATCGAATGAAAAGATGAAACAATTGCTTGTCTTGCATTGCCTTGATCGAATGGAGGAGCAGAATAAAGAACTTTGCCGCTACTTTATTTATGCTAGGGTTTAAGTTTATTTGTGTGTTATAATGTGCAACGTAGGAAAAGAAAAATATAGCATGAAATATATACTTGGGATTTGCAGATCACAAAATAAGGAATGGGCTTAGGTGATTTTGATTATTTTGAATGTGATATGGAGTTACAATGAGAGAATAAGTAGGAGTTATTTGAAGTAAATGTGAGTAAAATGGGGAATCATGAGGCGTCTATAATGGTGAATCAAGGAAGAAAATCATGAATCAAATCAATATTTTTATTTACTTACAATTATGTTATACTTAATTTAAATTTTCTAATGTATTAAATTAAGTAAAGTCCATGTAACTTTTTATGTGTTATATACGTTTGTATCATAAATGTAAGTTTTTTTTCAACGTTTCATGTAAATCAATTATCATTAAGTACTAAGCGTAATTACCGAGCTTGCTTTAGTTTACGGATTATTGATTGAGGGTATTATGGTCATTCAACGCGTTTACGATTTTAGGGTTTTACAAAATGTTACTTCTAATTTGCATGTAAGAATCATCTAACCTCATTAAGAATTGCATAAGCTTCATTAACTGATTATGTTTTTTAAAATCCTCAGCAACATGACAAGTGCATCTAGGTAACTGAATTAGAGCATCAAATTGTTTCCACAAAGTGCTCAATCTATTAAAATACTCAACAATAGAACTACCATTTTGAGATAAAGAGTTAATTTTATGATGCAGATTAAAGGTAACTGGACCATCAACTCTATCAAATGTTTCTTTTAACTCTGTCCACACATCAGAAGCTCTTTTTGAAAAACTTTGCCCCAAGAATAATACTTCTGATATAGAGTTCAAAATCCACCCTAATGCCACAGCATTCACCCTGTCCAATGTAAATTTTTATAAAATTTTGGGGGTTTTAATCAAAATCGATTTTTGGGGGTTTTAATCAAAATCGATTTTAGACCTTTCTCATGTAAAATTTGGGGGTTTTAATCAAAATTTAGGGGTTTTAATCAAAATCAATTTTAGAGCAAGATATAATAGACCTTTCTCTGATACCATGTAAAATTTTATAACAAAGCAGAAACCAGACTTGAATCTCAATTCAAGTCACTCTTATTAATCAACCAAAAGCAACAACAAGATCAGAGAGACACTGATCTCAATCAGTAAACCAATATAACAAACCAAGAACCCACAACTTGCCAATGCTACTCAGGTGCAAGTCTATTGACTATCTTGCCAATAGTTCATACAAACTCTCAACCTCACAATGAATACCAAGAACAACTTAACAAATCTTTTGATTGAATACAAGAGAGAATGAATATGTGTTTGCGTATGTAGAGAATGAAGAAACCCTAAGCAGAACTTTAGGTTATATAGCCTTGACCTAATCTTTCAGCTTGTGTCAACTCCAGCCCTTATACTTCAAGACCTTTGCTAACTTTCACCAAAAGACAATATCAGCCTATAACTGCAAAATACAAACATGGCAACATTAGCCCTTATACTTATTTCTAGGTTGGGGTTAATACTTCAACAGAAACCTTGCACCTAATACATAAAAAAAAGTTACCCATAAAGAAACATGCATAAAAATAAGGTGACATGTTTTGATTGGGTTAATAAAAAAGAAGAGATAGATATTATTTGAAAAGCCACCAATCAAACCACGTCATCTTATTTTTGTGGATGTTTCTTTATGGATGTAGCATAGCTCATTTGGGCATGTTGAAATTTGATGGGAAGTGTTTTACAAATTCACCCCTAAATCTCAAGTAACGGATTACTATTGTTAAATTCAAAAGGATTATTATTCACATGTATCTATCTCTACTACCTCTAATGCATCGATATGTATTCTTTAAACTTATAAAGCTTAAACTTTAAGTAATGTTGATTGCTTATAATACCTATTAATTTCAAATGCTTAAATGACAAGTTTACTATTTTACTTTCCGTTTCAAAACAACTTTAAGTCATAAAGTTGCTCTATCAATATCAATCTCTACTACTTTTAAAATGTTAACTTTTTAAATTGCAAGTTTTTAATATTGGTTAATCTTTACGTGTTTATCATTTTTTTAAAACAATACATTGTTTCTCTATCAATATCAATTTATACGATTGCTCTTATAAAAGATGAATGATATTTCTTAAAACTTAAAAGCTTAAAATTCGGTTATGTTAGTGACTATTATACTTTTGATTAAAAATGATAACACCAACTATAACTAAATTAATATTTTAAATATTGTTTAATCTTTAAATTTTTATCACTTTTTGTTTCTAACCCGTGAACTTTTTCTCACAGTGCTACCAATTGACCCCGTAAGTTGTGCATCAAGTGTCAAACCATAATTATGATTTCGCAAGTATAACTATTTGTCGTCATTCACCATTGTTTTGTGCGAGTATTCGTCTATTCAAGTAAAGAAAGAAAATTTAAGGTGGAAAACGCAGTAAATTTGTTATTTAAAAAAAATAATATACGTAAGTACAATTGAGGGTTGTTATTATTTATTTATTTATTATTTTTTTTTAATATCTTTGTATTTACCTTTTTTTTCTTGAATGGCGATTTATTATAAAAGAAAAATTAGCAAGGCGCTAAGAATTATAAAAATGATTTCAACCAATCATTCCAATTACTACAAATTTTACCTCAACCAAGAATAAGAAAAAAGACGAATATTATCAAAAATGTCACACTTCCTCATAACTTGAGAGTTGAAAGTGACGTCATTCAGAAAGCGCCAAAGCATCCAACATGTAGTAGCAAAAATGACATAAGCACGATGATATTTCTATTTTGTAGTATAGATATTTACCGAAGAAATACAAAGGTATGTATTTCCCGGGTCGTTCTCCCAACGAAGGATGAATGGAGATTATAACTCTCGTCACGTTCACGTGTTTTGAATAATGAAAATAGGGGGAATAATGGGATTCTACACTACGATAATGAAACATAAACTAAAACGAGCTAATTAAGCATATAAAACAATAACAAAAAGCACATTAAACCTAAAACGCAATCTAAGCCTAAAAATGCAACTACGGGAATTTAAAAACGCGAATTAAAACTACATAACAGGGATTAAAGCTAATTTTATGAAAGGTAAACTAAATTTAACTCATAAGAAATGTATTTAGACAAAACGAAGCTTTTAAAAGTAAAAACGAGAAAAAAAAAGGTAAAAACGGGTGCGCTCGGGTAAAAACCCGAGCCTAAAACGTAAAGTATTTGAAAAATTAACCTTAGAAATGAAAATTTATTTTTCCTACGAAGATTACAACAGAATACGAATTTAGGAAAAAGCGGAATATTTTTTCGAGCATTTTTCTATTTATTATGATTTAAAAACTAAAATGTAAAGATTAATTATTTAAAAATACTTAAACATTTGAGAAAAATACGAACTTTTTCAGAAAATTACTTTAACTAATTCTAAACCTAGGAAAATTAAGAAAACTGAAAAAGCTATTTAGATAAGCAGTAAAATAAGCAAACTAGATTATTTAAGCTAAATAAGGAAAACTGGCATAAGTAATTAACTAATGCAATCTAAAACAATAAAAGACCCAAAGGCGTGATGGTATTGGTGTGGTGTGTTGGACTGACATGTGTTCGAACCCAGGCAGTTACATTTTTGCTATTTCTTTTATTTTTGCATTTTTTTCAACTTTTTGGCTTTTGAGAAAATTCAAAGATGAGCTAGACTTCAATATTATATCCAATCTAGACTATATGAAAACACTGATAAGCAGATGAATCAGCAGAGATGGGAACAAAATCAAAACAGATTTAATAAGCACAACCAATCATCTCTAAAGGATCTAAGTAAGCTCAAGTAAACTACCAAGCTCCTAAAACGCTACTAAATGCTTCCATAAGCTATAACAACTGAGATTTAAATGCTAAACTGACTAAGGATAAGCAAATAAACAGTCATATAAGCAGTTAGAAACAGAAAAAAAAAAAGCAAAACCAATCACACTCTAAATGGGAAATAATGAACTAAAAACCTAGTGGAAACTTATGCAATCTATAATAAGCTATAGGGATAGCAAGTAACCTAAATAACTAACTAAATCTAATCTAAGAATAATCAAATAAGCTATAGTTGAAGCAAATTAAGCACTACATAGCCTACTAATGTACCAGCAGTCCAAAGGGTTTGAAGACTAAAAATAAGCAGCTAAATTAAACTATAATGTGATCTAAAGGCAAAACAAGTAAACCTTACACCTAAATCTACTAAATGAAACAAAAATCAAGCTAAATCAACAAGAAGATAAGCAGATAAGCCATTATAAACTAGCTATGTTGGGACAGAGCTGGGATATGACAGCAGACAGAAAGCAACATATTAGGGGACTGTTGAGATCAAATTAAGCAAGGTAAAAAACTACTGACTACAAAATAAGCTCAAATCAGACAAACCTAGGTTCACTAACAACATTTAAAACCAATTTAAACAAACTTTAAAGCACTTGAGGTCCTTGAAATTGACTACTGAAACTGACTGTTTGGAATATGAAGGAGAATGGATAGATTTTTGTAAAAAGCTTAAAACTCAATTTAACTTGATGAAACTGAAAACTATGATTGATAAAGTTTTAAAACAAGTAATTAACACCAAATAAACCAATAGCAACTAATCTATATGACCAAGACTATGAAAATGGCTTAAAACCAAACACTCCTTTATCTAATCAAAATGCATTTTAAACTTGAAAACTTGATGAGGCTAGCCTGTTACTGAATTAAGACGGCTAAACTAACATAAGACTCAATCAAACAACAATTTAAGAACATAATTTAAACAAGAACTGAATTGACTTTTAATTTTAACTTATGTTGACTTTTGAGCAATTTTTGAAATTAAAACCAGCTTGAAACTTAACAAGCTCACATAAGCTTATAAAACACTTATGTGAGCTTAAACAGACAGCATTAGAGCTTATGGAACAGTAATTATAGCATTTGAGACATAAAACTTAATTTGCATTAAATCAAAAGTGGACTTACAACTATTGAAATGAAATTACATTTTAAAATAAACAATTACACTACGAAAACGATTAAATGACAGAAATTAAATGGCCAAAGATTTTCTAAAAACATAAAAAACTGGACGACTTTCCAAACTGTGATGGAATGGGTTTTTATAGCTGAGCCAGGAGCATGGGATGATCTGAGGAAGCTTCAAGAATTCTCAATCTTGGCCATTGATTCCATCTTGCATCATTCCATTTGATTTCAGCCTTAGGATCACTTCCATGAGGTGTTCCATCCAATGAGATTGCTTCTTTTTGATACCTTGGCAATCCAGGCGTGTACACACCTCTGACATGTGTCAGAACCTTTTGGAAGTACACTAAGTTGGGTGAATTTGGGTGTTTCAGGGTAAAGTAAAATGGGAAGGATAAACAGTAAGTTTGGACGGTATTTTGGGCACGTTCTTTTCTGGGTTGGGGATTTTTTATTTTATTTTGACTTTGGGTAGATTTATTTGACTGGAATGTAAAAGTGAAAGGAGGGTCACGGTTATATTTGATAGGGTCATTTGGGTATAAGGGGTTCAAAGGCAAGGGAAAGGGGTCAGAATGGGGTGTTTTATTTATTTTGGGCTTGGGCTGATTTTATAGTATAAGGGGAAATGGGTTTTATTATTTTTTGGACTTCTTTTTTAGTGAATTGGTGTAATGGTAGTTTTATCTCATAAATGTGATTTTTCAATTATAAAGGACCAAAAGTGTAATTTGTGAGAGGTGAGGGTGTGTTTGGGAAATTGGTTATGGGGAAAACTAGAAAGGGGTAGTTGAATAGTTTTCCCAATTAAAACTTCCTTTTAAAATATTTAGATCGACTTATGTCAATCTATTTGGATGTGTGTTGGATGTTGATAAACAAACATATAGAAATATAAATATGTAATGAAAAGATAAAGAGTAAGAAGCACAAAACCACAACGCGAGTATTTATAGTGGTTCGGCTACAAGGACACCTTCCTTGCCCTACTCCATTCCCCGAGTCACCTACTCGAGAGTTCGTAATCACTACACAACACCGACTCCTTATGGTGGAGAAACCTTCACAACGTCGCCTACACTTTATCCGGTACAAGGCTAGATACCGGGTCCTTTTCACCAAGGAGAACCAATCCTATCACAACGTTGCCTACCCTTTATCCGGTACTAGGCTAGATACCGAGTTCCATTACAATGGAGGGACTACTACCCAACACTACACCAATCACCTAACCACAAAGGAGATCTACTCCTTATAACAACATCAACAAGGATATCAATATCCTTTGACCCAATACTAATCTATCTTTTACATCGAATCACACCATATCGAATGTACACCTTAGGCACCTTTTACTAATGCCTTTGACTCGATCTTCAAGACACCCTTCACTAATGTCTTGTGTCTTGACTTCTAGGCACCCTTCACTAATGCCTTTAGTCTTGACTTCTAAGCACCCTCCACAAGTGCTTATGATACGGACGATAGATACCCTTCACTAATATCTTCGTCTTGACACTTGAGACACCTTTCACAAATGTCTTCAACACTACACTTCTTAGGAGAAAGAAAACAATCATCAACAAGAGGACTTCAGTAGTCTTGATGATGAGGAAGCATGGCAACTCATGGACTTGAGCTTGCTTGACTTCAAAAGTGGTGATCTCGCCTTTAAGAGGAACCTAGAGGATCACACAAAAACAAAACTACATACATAGATCACTTGGATCTGGGGTTAGAGAGTTTTTAACTCAAAGGGAAAGTATGAGAGAAAGGGGTAAGAAACAATGAAGAAATGGCTCACTATTTATAGAGAGAAAATGTCTACTGTTCCACGGATCCCACAGATTCCTCCCTCAAGGGATCCGTCTAGTGTAAAACTAGGGATCCGTGGGAAACTCCTCTTTGCCCATGGGTATTTTGGTTATGGGTCATGTGTCATGGGTTATGGGTTGATCCATGGGTATTTTATTAGATACAATGTACCTAATGGGTGCAATGCACCTAGTCAAATGGGTATGGGTCAATACCATAGGTTATGGATATGATCCCTAGGTTGTAGTTTTTACCCATTATAATACATACTAGTTATGTATATATTTGCCCAATATGTAAACACTAGTTGTTGTACATATGTATTACTTAAATCATAAAATCACTTATACTTGTTTTAGTGTTTTATGTGAAAGCGTAAGTGTGTTAGAAACTATTGGCTCAAACCATTTACGTATTTTATTTGTTTCGTTAAAATGATTTTACGTTTGTTATCGACAAAACATTAGAGGATCGTAAAATATAAATAAACGTTTTTGCGGCTTATTTGTATTAACAGGTTATATGAGGGTACACAGGTGTAAATGGTAAATAAGGGAAAGATGAGGGGTATAATGTGTAATAATGGATAAGTTGAGGGTTGAAAATGTAATTCTGGTAAAGTGAGGGGTGTGAAAACGTCCAAAATATGATCCAAGATTCCGTAATTGACTTTTGAGCATCCAAAACCAATAAAATAGCATCCCGGCATCCGCTTTTGCACTGTTCTCATTCTCGTGCTCGGTTTTCTTCAGTTTTGGCTTTCTTTTGTATTTTTTGTCATATTCGTACCTGCACATGCATAAACTCAAGAAACATGCAAATATTAGGCATTAACGGCTTGTTTCCAGTTATTTTGGGCTTGTTTTGGTAAAGAAAAGGTATGTGTTTTCGCACATATCACACGATTTTTCAAATCCTTTGAAGCACGCCAAGACAGAAACCAAGATTCGGATATCGGAACGATCGGTCCTCCTCGACCGATAAGCGATGGACGATAGAAATCCTCCATGGTCCGAAGATCATGGGGATCAAATGGTGAAAAATCGAGCATTGTGGAGAATTAAACAAATTAGAGGGTGAGGAGATAAGAATTAAACATTCAAAGGAAAAAGAAGAGTATTTTTGGGTTTTTAAAGATAGTAAACATAAAAGGAAAACAAATTTTGAAATGGAAAATATTTTTGTGTTTTTATATTTAAGAAAACTTTTGAAATACAATATTTTTGGTAACCGTCCCATCAACCGGTTCTCGGTAGCTCTCTAAAGTACTCGCAGCGTGGCAAGAGATAAGAGTGGATCTTTCTTCGGTCTGCAATTTAATGTCAAGACCTCCTTAAACCCTGTGTATAGGTTGCACTTTAGAGGTGAGCCGACGTAACAATTGACGTTTCGATTTATTTTGTTGTTTTTTTTTGTGTTTTAAACACTTTAGGAAAAGTGTTTTGGTTTTTTAAATTTGTTTGGGTTTTTAAAAAAGAAAAATTTACAAAAACAAAACGGTAACTTCTCGGGGAAGGATCTTCAAAAATACGCGAATCGAGACGGAATCGGAAACTCACTTCACGCCCTTCCCAGCAACGGCGCCATTTTGATATTTCTATTTCGTAGTATAGATATTTACCAAAGAAATACAAAGGTATGTATTTCCCGGGTCGTTCTCCCAACGAAGGATAAATGGAGATTATAACTCTCGTCACGTTCACATGTTTTGAATAATGAAAATAGGGGGAATAATGGGATTCTATACTAAGATAATGAAACATAAACTAAAACGAGCTAATTAAGAATATAAAACAATAACAAAAAGCACATTAAACCTAAAACGCAATCTAAGCCTAAAAATGCAACTACGGGAATTTAAAAACGCGAATTAAAACTACATAACGGGGATTAAAGCTAATTTTATGAAAGGTAAACTAAATTTAACTCATAAGAAATGTATTTAGACAAAACGAAACTTTTAAAACTAAAAACGTAAGAAAAACGTAAAAACGGGTGCGCTCGGGTAAAAACCCGAGCCTAAAACGTAAAGTATTTGAAAATTTTACCTTAGAAATAAAAAATTATTTTTCCTACGAAGATTACGGAAAAATACGAATTTAGGAAAAAGCGGAATATTTTTTCGAGTATTTTTCTATTTATTATGATTTAAAAAATAAAATGTAAAGATTAATTATTTAAAAATACTTAAACATTTGAGAAAAATACGAAATTTTGCAGAAAATTACTTTAACTAATTTTAAATCTAGGAAAATTAAGAAAACTGAAAAAGCTATTTAGATAAGCAGTAAAATAAGCAAACTAGATTATTTAAGCTAAATAAGGAAAACTCGCTTAAGTAATTAACTAATGCAATCTAAAACAATAAAAGACCCAAGGGCGTGATGGTATTGGTGTGGTGTGTTGGGGCGCGGGAAGTGTGACTGACCTGGGTTCGAACCCAGGCAGTTATATTTTTGCTATTTCTTTTATTTTTGCACTTTTTTCAACTTTTTGGCTTTTGAGAAAATTCAAAGATTATCTAGACTTCAATATTATATCCAATCTAGACTATATGAAAACACTGATAAGCAGATGAATCAGCAGAGATGGGAAAAAAATCAAAAAATATTTAATAAGCACAACCAATCATCTCTAAAGGATCTAAGTAATCTCAAGTAAACTACCAAGCTCCTAAAACGCTACTAAATGCTTCCATAAGCTATAGCAACTGAGATTTAAATGCTAAACTGACTAAGGATAAGCAAATAAACAGTCATATAAGCAGTTAGAAACAGGAAAAAAAAAGAAAAAAAAAAAAAAAAAAAACCAATCACACTCTAAATGGGAAATAATGAACTAAAAACCTAGTGGAAACTTATGCAATCTATAATAAGCTATAGGGATAGCAACTAACCTAAATAACTAACTAAATCTAATTTAAGAATAATCAAATAAGCTATAATTGAAGCAAATTAAGCACTACATAGCCTACTGCTGTACCAACAGTCCAAAGGGTTTGAAGACTAAAAATAAGCAGCCAAATTAAACTATAATGTGATCTAAAGGCAAAACAAGTAAACCTTACACCTAAATCTACTAAATGAAACAAAAATCAAGCTAAATCAACAAGAAGATAAGCAGATAAGCCACTATAAACTAGCTATGTTGGGACAGACCTGGGATATGACAGCAGACAGAAAGCAGCATATTAGGGGACTGTTGAGATCAAAATAAGCAAGGTAAAAGACTATTGACTACGAAATAATCTCAAATCAGACAAACCTAGGTTCACTAACAACATTTAAAACAAATTTAAACAAACTTTAAAGCACTTGAGGTCCTTGAAATTGACTACTGAAACTGATTGTTTGGAATATGAAGGAGAATGGACATAAAACTAGTAATTAACACCAAATAAACCAATAGCAACTAATCTATATGACCAAGACTCTAAAAATAGCTTAAAACCAAACACTCCTTTATAGGGCTGAGCACAAAACCGAGAAAACCGAGCCGAACCGGACCGAACCGAACCGGACCGACCATTTTCGGTTCTATGTCTTATCGGATTTCGGTTTTCGGTTCGGTTCGGTTCGGTTCGGTCCGACCCAAAACCGACCAAACACGCACCTAAAGCATGTAAACCGGGCCGAACCGACCGAACCGACACAAAACCGTACCGAACCGATTCGGTTCGGTTTCGGTTCATGTTTTTGTGAATTTCGGTTCTCGGGTCACGTCGGTTCGGGTCGGTTCGGGTCGGTTCTGGACCTTTGCTCAGCCCTACTCCTTTATCTAATCAAAATGCTTTTAAACTTGAAAACTTGATGAGACTAGACTCTTACTGAATTAAGACGGCTAAACTAACATAAGACTCAATCAAACAACAATTTAAGAACAGAATTTAAACAAGAACTGAATTAACTTTTAATTTTGACTTATGTTGACTTTTGAGCAATTTTTGAAATTAAAACCAGCTTGAAACTTAACAAGCTCGCATAAGCTTATAAAAAACTTATGTGAGCTTAAACAGACAGCAATAGAGCTTATGGAACAGTAATTATAAAATTTGAGACATAAAACTTAATTTGCATTAAATCAAAAGTGGACTTACAACTATTGAAATGAAATTACATTTTAAAATAAACAATTACACTATGAAAACGATTAAATGGCCAAAGCTTTTCTAAAAACATAAAAAACTGGACGACTTTCCAAACTGTGATGGAATGGGTTTTTATAGTTGAGCCAGGAGCTTGGGATGATCTGAGGAAGCTTCAAGAATTCTCAATCTTGGCCATTGATTCCATCTTGCATCATTCCATTTGATTTCAGCCTTAGGATCACTTCCATGAGGTGTTCCATCCAATGAGATTGCTTCTTTTTGACACCTTGGCAATCCAGGCGTGTACACACCTCTGACGTGTGTCAGAACCTTCTGGAAGTACACTAAGTTGGGTGAATTTGGGTGTTTCAGGGTAAAGTAAAATGGGGAGGATAAACAGTAAGTTTGGAAGGTACTTTGGGCGCGTTCTTTTCTGTGTTGGAGATTGTTGATTTTATTTTGACTTTGGGTAGATTTATTTGACTGGAATGTAAAAGTGAAAGGAGGGTCACGATTATATTTGATGGGGTCATTTGGGTAGAAGGGGTTCAAAGGCAAGGGAAAGGGGTCAGAATGGGGTGTTTTATTTATTTTGGGCTTGGGCTGATTTTATAGTAAAAGGGGAAATGGGTTTTATTATTTTTTTGGACTTCTTTTTTAGTGAAATGGTGTAATGGTAGTTTTATCTCATAAATGTGATTTTTCAATTATAAAGGACCAAAAGTGTAATTTGTTAAAGGTGAGGGTGTGTTTGGGAAATTGGTTATATGAGGGTACAAAGGTGTAAATGGTAAATAAGGGAAAGATGAGGGGTATAATGTGTAATAATGGATAAGTTGAGGGTTAAAAATGTAATTCTGGTAAAGTGAGGGGTGAGATGTGAAAACTTCTAGAATATGATCCAAGATTCCGTAAATTGACTTTTGAGCATCCGAAACCCATAAAATAACATCCTGGCATTGGCTTTTGCACTCTTCTCATTCTCGTGCTCGGTTTTCTTCAGTTTTGGCCTTCTTTTGTCTGTTTTGTCATATCTGTACCTGCACATGCATAAACTCAAGAAACACGCAAATATTAGGCATTAACGGCTCGTTTTCGGTTATTTTGGGCTTGTTTTGGTAAAGAAAAGGTATGTGTTTTTGCACATACCACACGATTTTTCAAATCCTTTGAAGCACGCCAAGACAGAAACCATGAATCACAATCCTCAAAAGAGTTCAAAATCGAAATACTTGAATCACTCCAAACATGAACTAGCTTCCAAACAATTGAAGTTGTATAACAAGAAAAGAAAGTAAGGACATTCGACTCTACATGCTCATTGCATAATGGACACATAATCGAATCAATATCCAACCCCCGAGATAAAAAGTTAAAACGATGAGGAAGTCATATTATGTTGTCAAATAATGTCATACTATAATTTTATATTAAAATTGTTCAATATGATTTCAATATAATTTACACTTAACTAGAAAACTTCATAAAATGCGCTAATGTTAACTCACATGTGATTTACCTAGGTAATTTTTTTTTTCATGTTTCGTGATTTTCTGAATTAACTTAAAATTTCGACCCAATTCTAATCCCACATCAACATTTAACTTTTAATAATAAGTTATAAAGTTGTGTATCTCTACTCCGTAAAACATATTTTCTCCGTAAAACTTATAAAATAAGAAATTTTATATTATTATACTACACCTGATCCTTATTTATTATTAAGCAAGTTGACGATTTCATATGTTTGAGTATAAAAAGTATAAATCATTAGTATATGGTCTTTCATTTAATAGTTGGTAGTATTATTATATATAATATTGTTGTTATCTTGGTTCCTACCCTCCCAACACTGTTAATGTATTTTATTTTTATTTTTTTTAGACGGCATCACACTTGAAATCCAGCCACCGAGTTAAACCATCTAAATGGGCAGGTCCCGGAACCCGAACTACTAGGAGAGACCCGCGAAGGGAAACTCCTAGAACTCACGGCTGCGCACTAGGAGGAAAACCTTGATTTTTTTTGTCTCTTGTGAGACTCGAACCCTATGTAACACCTTCTCCAAGCTCCAGAAGCAGCCCAGGTGGCCTATTATGTCTAGGTCCGTTTGTATTTTGTTGGGAATCCCAGCACATGTTTATGCTTATTAATATTGTATCTAACTACTATTCAATCCAAATCATTATTTTTTCAAAAATATTTGTGAAGGTTTCGAGGTTATTAAACATATTAAAGGTGAATCTACTAGCGATGCAGTTGTTGCACCTCATACTGTTGAATGGTTAAAAGCTGGCACGATCGTGAAATCGTGGATCTTTTTTACTCTTTCTTATGCTCTCCAAGATTGCCTTGTTGTGGCTGATCACAAAACCGCCAAAGAGCCGTAGGATCTTCTCGAGAAGATTTTTTTGATAATAAAAGGACTTAGACTATTGCTTTGAAGGGTTCATCACGGCTGATCAAGCTTGGTGATCAAACCATTGATGAATACGTTCGTAAGATCAAATCTATCACTAAAATGTATTTCTCGGTTTTTGGTAAATCTTTCTCCTCTTGCCTTAATAATTTATCTATAATGCTTGCTAGATGTGAAGATACCAACCTAAATTGGGAAAAATGTCATTTTATGGTAAAAGAAAAATTGTTTTGGGACATAAAATTTCCCAAACTGTGATTAAAGTAGATAAAGCTAAAGTCGACGTTATTTCTCGACTCCCTTACCCAACTAATCTTAAAGGGATTAGGAGTTTTCTTGGGCACGCTGGGTTTTATAGAAGATTTATAAAATATATTTCAAAAACTGCTAAACCTATGAACCAACTTCTCATGAAGGATGCAAAATTTGACTTTAACGATGAATGCAAAAACGCTTTTGATATTTTGAAAGAAAAATTGACTGCGGCTCCTGTTATCATTGCTCCGGATTGGAACAACGATTTTGAACTAATGTGCGATGCTAGTGACTATGCTGTGGGGGCTGTTTTAGGACAAAGGATAGACAAAAAATTCAAACCTATTTATTATGCTAGTAAAAACTTAAATGAAGTGCAAGAACATTATACGACCACCGAAAATGAACTCCTTGCAGTGGTCTATGCCTTTGATAAATTTAGGTCTTACTTAATAATGTCTAAAACTGTTGTCTACACTGACCATTCTGCTTTGAAGTACTTGTTCAATAAACAGGATACCAAACCAAGGTTAATAAGATGGGTACTTTTGCTACAAGAATTTAAAATAGAAATCAAGGATAAAAAGGGGGCAGAAAATTTGGCAGCTGATCACCGGTCTCGGTTAGAAAACCCTGAGCTTGAGGAGCTTGACATAGAAACTATTCGTGATTCGTTTCTTGATGAGCATCTTATCTCAGTAAGAATTAAAGTTCCTGTTCCTGAACCATGGTATGCAGACTTCGCTAATTATCTCGCCGCCAGAGTTCTACCAAGCAACAAAACTTATGATCAAAAGAAAAAGTTCTTCTCAGATTTAAAATATTACTTTTGGGATGACCCCTTCTCATTTCGATCTTGCCCTGACGGTATAATTAGGATATGCTTTTTCGGAGATGAACAACAACGAATCTTGGAACACTGCCACAACGGACCCGCTGGAAGGCATTACGGGGCCGACACTACTGCTAGAAAGATTTATGAAGCAGGATTCTTTTGGCCTAGAATTTTCAAGGATGCCGCAAAATATGTAAGAAATTGTGACGCATGTCAAAGGGCAGGTAATATCTCTTCTGGAAATCAGATGCCGCTCAATAACATTTTGGTATGTGAAGTATTTGATGTCTGGGGATTTATTTCAGGGGACCTTTCACCCCATCGAAAAACAAAAGTTATATTTTGGTAGCTGTTGATTATGTTTCAAAATGGGTTGAAGCCGAAGCTCTACAAACTTGTGATGCTAGAAGCGTCACTCGATTTTTAAAGAAGTTATTCTCCAGATTTGGGATTCTTAAAACTATCATAAGTGATCGGGGGACACACTTTTGTAATGCAATTATGGAAAAAGTGCTGAACAGATAGAGAGTAGTCCACCGGAAGTCTACGCCTTACCACCCCCAAACTAATGGGCAAACAGAAAACACCAATCGGGCACTCAAGCAAATTTTGGAGAAATTCGTCAGTAGTAACAGAAAAGATTGGTCCGACAAATTAGATGAAGCTTTGTGGGCATTCAGAACTGCCTACAAAACCCCTATAGGTAGCACACATTTTAGGATTGTATACGGAAAGGCTTATCATCTCCCGGTAGAATTAGAACATAAAGCATATTGGGCACTTAAAAATGCTAATTTTGAGACTGACTTGGTCAAGGAACACCGATTTTCTCAAATCAATCACCTTGCTGAATTAAGAGGCGAAGCCTAGGATCATGTCAAAGCATATAAGGATAGGACCAAAAGATGGCACGAAGCTCGGATAAAGGATAAAAAGTTTAAAGTTGGGCAAGAGGTGCTCGTTTTTAACTCAATACTCAAACTCTTCTCTGGAAAAATGAGATCTCGCTAGGTTGTTCCTTACACAGTGAGTAAGGTGTTCTATTATGGGACTATTGAAGTTTATAATAATGCAGGGGAGCTTTTCAAAGTGAATGGGTACAGAGCAGAAATTTATTATGGAAAGGATGTTAGTAAGCTTTCGGGAGATGAATTCTTTGCTCCCGTGTAAAGCCCTTTAGCTTTGAGTCTAACTTAAAGACTCGGTAATAAAGAAAAGTGCTCTTTCGGGAGACAACCCGAATTATCCTTTTTTATTTCTTTTATTTCCATTTTTGTTCGGTTTTGTGTTTTTCATTTTTGCAGGAATCGGAGAAGATTGCATCAGTAACTTGAATGGGGACAAGGTCTGTCCATCAGTTACGGCGTAACTCATCCCAATGATTACGCCGTAACACATCACCAGTAGCGATTCTCTCCAGAGCATTACCGATTATGGCGTAATCCCATGCTATGGTTACGCCGTAGCTATCCTCCAGTAGCGACTGCCAGGTTTTGCCATAATTACGGCGTAACTCCTTCAATGAGTTATGGCGTAATTATCCTCCAGTTCGAATTTTTTCTATAATAACACAATAACTTTGTATTAGTTTTTAAATGTACTTTGTGGGTACGTTCCTTGTAACACCCCCAATTTCGTGATACGCAGCGGAATTCAAACTGGGTGTTACTTCATGGCACAACAGTCATAACAATAGAAAACGATCTCTAATGGAGTCGTTTTAAAAAATTTATCATTCGATTTATATAAATATCATAGTTTACAAAGATGAGGTCCTAGTAGTTTCACGGTTTACAAAATACATTAAATGGGTTTTTGAATGATAATAAAATTTATAGCCTTCTTGAGTATTCATGCTCCTCCGTGCCAGCCTCGTACAATATGGACCTGAAATACATGCTTAAAACTGTCAACACAAAGGTTGAGTGAAATTCATAGAGTTTGTTTGATGGTTGAACACATTATGTTTGTAGTGTGAGCTATAGACTCACACCAATGGTTTGAAAAAAAATAGTTAATATTAGACTAAGCATCATGCAACCAAGGCGTTAACGTGTTCCAAAATTAATTGGTGAAATTGTTGGTAAGAGCCCTAATAGGTAAAAATTGCCATTTTTACCTAATGTTACTCAAATATAGTGCGTTTGTTTGCCTACCCGGTCAACAAAAACGGGATCCGCCAATCCCAATAGATCTATTCACAATATTCGCGCCCACTCTCACTAGTGATTAATGATTCATGATTTAGGGACTTAAGTTTGGCAAATGCGGTAACTTAGTGCTAATAAAACAATCAGATAAGCATACATTTTGAAAGCAATGTGTTCGGTTTAAAATAAAGCATGTATCTCCCCAAGGGTTTGTAAAACAATTAAGTAATAGAAAGTGGGGCTATGAACTCACGGTAATGATCAGCAGCGGAGTGTAACGATATATTGTATGTCAACAATAGAGTATGGCAAGACCACGATCTTTAACGATTACCTAAGAAAGCATAGTATTCGTGTTTTAGTATATTGTACAATATAAGTGTACAAGTATATGTAGTTTGTTGGCTTATGATGTTGTACATGAATCCTTAAGTTAAAGTATTCCTTAAATGTTGTTTGGCTTATAGTCCTTTTATAAATAACCTCGTACCATCGTTCAGGCTAACAAAATCAAGAGGTCATGAAGTAGTTTAACATGTCATATAATCAAGACCATATTAAGAATGTGTCTAAGTTAGACAACCTCAAGACAACAATCTTGACTCAATATTGGCTTTATATTAGCCTCAAATGATCAATATATCACTTAAAGTTCTCACTAAGGTTGTTTGCTAGTCAACAACATGTCAGCTTAGTTTTTGCCGTTTTTAGGTTTTGTCGTTCACTTTCTGCTTATGTGCACCCGAGTTTTTGTAGAAAAAGTCATTCTGAGAAACTTTTGTATTTTACACTTTTGCTGATTCGGACCATAAAAGGGTCGAAATTGTGATTTAAAATCGTATCAGCAAGCTTTTGTTCCAACACTATATTTTCATCTAGTAAAACTTAACTAGACATAACTTTTTAACCACAAGTCACTTTTAAGTGATTCAAAATCTCAAGTTTATATTTTTATATTCTCTAACACCTTCTTAAGCTTAATAAAGTCTATGGTCCAAAGTTTACCTATATCAATGGTCTAATTACAAGAATATACTTATATTTCATGGCAGAAAGTTTGGCTGCATATTCAGTCCTGCCAAAACGACCATAAGTTGAGTTCTACAACTTTTTCTGACACTCGGCTTTCGCCAAACTTCAAGTTTAGGTCTTGGCTACATTTCATAAAACTGAGTCGACTTCCAAAAATGAACAAAACCGTAGGCTTTTCCCAAATGAAATCTGGTGTGCAGATTTTGACATGTTTTGCCATTTTGGCTCTCATTTACTCATCGGGATGAGTTATGAGGTGCGCCACCCGGCGAAATGACCGTAAGACATAGTTCTAAAATCCTATCTTACTGAATTAATCTCAAGGTTTACTGAGATGATCATTTTAATCAAACTTTGGGACTGTTTCAGAATTCATGTTCATAGAACTTACCTAGGACTTGTTTTAGCTTGTTTTTATGGTCACAACCATAGTTTTAAAAAGCGCGCCTGAGGCGCACCTCAGCTCAAGGCTCAAGCTCTAGGGATTTTTTTAGATCGAGGCTCACGACAAGCATGAATCTCATAATAAGCCCAAGGCCTTGGGGCTTTTTGCGCCTTTGTGCCTTGGGGCTTTTTGCGCCTCGGAGATGTAATAGGTTTTTGGGGCTTTTTTCTAAATATTAAGATACGATACATGGGCCTTATAAGTTATATGCATGAGCCTTTTAAGTTATATCTAATAACCCTCATTTGGAAAAGAACTAAAACACACAATCAAGTGGATAACTATAGATTCTGTTCATTTTACAAATATGTAATCTCTCTCACGTCATAAGTTTATATCTTGAACTGATGTTTATTGATTGCTTATTTTATTGATTTGTAAATAACGTCATAAGTTTATTTTATCTTCAAGCATCACATTATAGGGTGAGTATTTGTATGATTGGTAATATTGATGATTTTATGTTTATTTTATTGATTATTATTTTTTAACAAGTTACTTTGTTTCATTAAGTATTTTCTTTATGACATATTATCATGAAAATGTGGCATTATGCCTTGAATATTAATATGTTGCTTGCTTGATATTTTGGGTTAAATTGTGAGCTTTGTTAGATGTAAGTCTGCAAGTGTAGGACACAAGCATATTTAGTCTGATATGAATTTTAATCTATATGTAGTTCATCGAGCGAAAGAGTTGATCCATTTGAGAAGTGACAACAGATCCATTTTAATCTTTCTAATAGCTATATGTGACATGTGTTAAGTATTTAATGTTATTTTATGTTATTTAAGCTAAATAAATGGTCACATATATTATAAAAAAAACTTAATGTATTTAGTGCGCCTCGTATTCGTGAATCCCGCGCCTTGGTATGTGCCTCGCTCGAGGCTCTTTGGTCCCCTTCGCGCCTTAGTGCTCCTTGAGCCTTTCAAAACATTGGTCACAGCCTCATGTACAACATCAATTAAGCCATATTACATATACTACTTATATCAAATTACATCAAATAATTATAGAGATTATTAAAATCATGTTGAATGACAAGAAAATAAACTCAAATCTTACAAGGATTAGAATGACAAGTTACTAGTACAACAAGAATAATTCAACCCTTAACCCTTCTAATCTCTAATCCTTGTCTTGAATCTTCAACCAACTTGATTCTAACCCTTGTTAATCACCCAAGAATACTCTTAACCTCAGCCCTTGAACTCTTGATTATCTCCTAAACTAACCATGGAATCACCAAAACAACACTTGGACTATGTAGAGTTCACCTAGGTCTTCATCTTTCTAATGTAACTTATGATATGAATCAAAGTTATGGATGGTCATTTGGTGGTGAAGGTGGACGGCTAGGAGGAGGGAGATGAGAGAGTTTGGTCACTTTTTGCATGTACAAGATGAGGATGAAGAGATATTGTTTCAAGTGGGGGACAAAAGTAGATATGGGTAAGAGTGAATGTGTTAGACAAAGACACATGGCCTTGTGGCTAGCCATTGCACGCCACCTCAAAAGAGAGGTGGTAGTGTGTGTATTTTGTACCTAGTTTTTGGTTTATGAGGTGTAGTTTGGTCCCGGTAATTACTAATGTAAAGCCCTTAAGTCAAGAAACTTAAAATCGGGTAACATAAAAATATAATACTTATGAAAATGTCCAAACTTACCAATATACTCTAACTAAGTATATTAAATGTGTGATAAGTCTAATTGGGTGCGTTTATGTTGTTAAATCCTAATAACGTATGTTTGAGTATGCGTCTTACGTAAAAAGTAACATATCTATTTAAAAATGATAAAGTACTAATAGTTCATATAAATTATGATTATTGGTGAAAATAAAGTATTTTGAACATATAAACTTATCGTAGTCTTGTGTTGGTCACAAAGAAAATTACCAGTTACTACTGGTTATCGTATTTGCTTTTACGTTACGGCAAAAGTCAAAGTCAAAAGTCAACTTTAAAAAGTCAAAGGATAAAATAGTCATTTGACCTTATGAAAAATTACGGGTTTCTACATTACCAGTAAGCTCTCACGAGACTACACTCGTCCATTTGGGACACAAAGTGGTTTAAAAGGCTTGTTGCATACGCTAAATGCAATTGTGATTCCTACCAAAGTGAGTCAGATTTCTTTTAGTTTTTCTTTTTCTTTTTTTAGAATTATGCTTGTTGGTAGTGTGATTTCAGGGAATGAAGTTTGCTCGTGGATGCTCAAGCGATGGCATGATTCTCTATCGTGAGCCTTCTTTCTTTTAGGAGCAAATTTCAGGGAAGTTCTCGCTCTAATTCTACTTTCTCTTTACCTTTATTTAACGTTTAGTACAAAAGGGACTTTGTACATTTCAAGTGGGGGGACGGGAGTAGAATTATCTCTTGAACTTTATTTTTCCCTCTTTTTTCTAGTTTATTTTGAAAAATTATGCCATTTTTAAAATTTTGACATGTTTTTCTTTACCTAACTAGAGTATACCTTAGCGAGCAGATTATAACCCTTGATATTATATAGTAAGATTAGCCTTATCCGTTTCCTAATATTTACCCAAATCCACCAAATTATGAGTGTGTCGGTAGCTTGTAAACTTTAGAACTTGGCCTTTGCATCATTTCAAGACCATAGACGAGGTATGTTGAGTTGGCTTAATGTATTTGGAATACTCAGTTTAAAAAGGCAATATTATAGAATTATCACCCAAAAAGCCTATCCTTATGTGTCTATCGATTAGTCACATCGACTTCTCGACCCCCATGTTAAACCCTTTTGTTGCACTCACCTTTAGTGCAAGATACCCCTAGATACACCCGTCTGAGCCATTCCTTTCATTTTGTTCACCCAATATATATTTTTTCGATACACCTATTCATCTTAGCCTACCGTGTAGTCTTAATTTGTGATCGGGAAGTCATTATTTGCCTAAGTTCAAGGTTCAAGTAGAGAGGTTTGGAAATCACGCTTTCGTCAAAGACATATATTTGAAGATCATTGAAGACCCCCCAAATTCTCATATTGTTCATCTCAAGTGGGGGGATGTTATGTTTAGTTATGATGTAAAAAAAATGGATTCGAAAAAAAAAAGTTTTAGTTATTTATTTTAAAGTGCAATGTTATAAGCACTATATTTGGAGCTCATCAAAGACTTAGTATCGAGGAGGCCACCTCGGTCACATTTGAAGAATTAAGTTGGTAATTATTGCGCCAACAGTTGAAGAACAAATAATTTGCTCATCATGATGTCCGCTAATGGCACATCTACTTGGTATATCATGATCCGGTTTCTTAGCCTTAAAACTTGAACTTTGGATGAACGGTAAGCGGTGATGACTTGGTTATAGGTTTAGACTATTTGCTTGTTATTTTCTACTTTACACCAATTAAATCCTATGTCTCATCCTACCCTTTAGTCATAAAGCGTGTCTAGGTGATGAAGCGAGCAATCTTTGGTGTCTTAGCCATGGATTTGATCATGTATCATTGATTTTGTCCACTTTTCCGTGGCATGTTAGTAATGACAATTCACCCTTAACCCATGTCGTGTCTACCCATATTGTCTTCAAGAATTGTTTAGTCCTTAACTCTAGTGGTGGAGATTTGTGTAACCGCCAAGCTTATGATAGAATACATGCTATGTGATTCACTCCGGAAAGAGATCAATAATAGAAGTGTGTAGTATATGGGTAACTCAAACGTATTAGGTTTGAGCACCGAGATCGTTCCGAACGAGGTTTGAATGGAATTTTCAACTCACGTCGCGATTATCGGGATTTGAATGGGAAAAGGGGATAATTTGATGTTTTCTAAACTACGGGGCAAGGGAAATAAATGGGAAGCAATTAAGGGAGCTAAATCTATAGTGCAAACACGAAATTACAACTAATAATGCAAATTTACGCTAATATGCAAATTACGAATTAAACGAAACGCGAATTAAATGTAAATTACTCTAAACTAAGTCCTAAAAATGATCTAAAATTAATTTAAAGAAAAATTGAAATTAAAAAGTTATCTAAGATTTAAAACTAATTTTTATGATTTTTCTTGAATTTATTTGAATTAAAATCTAGTTTTTAACTTTTAAAATTAATCTAAATTACTAAAATTATGAAAATGAGTGAGAAAATTAAGAAACTATTTTTTCAAAATCTAAAATGACTAAAAAGACTTTTCAAAATTAGATTTGTATTTTTTCTGAATTTTCTTATAATTTCTATGAATTAAAAACTATTTTAAACTAATTAAATGTCTAAAAAATACTATTTGAACTAGGAAAATTATGGAAAAATATTTTTTTGGCTTTTTATACTTTTCTTAATCTAGGAAAATTGAAAAAACATATTTTTTTGAACCTTTTCTGATATATTTGTATTAAAAACTAATTAAAAAGTATTAAAATCTAATTTAAAATGGGAAAAATAGCAAACAGAACTGGAAAAATATGAAAATTTCAGGGAAATTCTAAAATGTTATTAGAAAACTAGGAAAATGAAATAAGCTACTCTAGTATGCTGGAATCAAAAGTTATAACGAAACTACTTATATATAAGCAAACTAAAATAAGCAATAAGCTAATACATTGCACTATAAGCTACCAGAACATGAATTATACTATAACTACTTAAAATAAACCTGAAACAACTAGTCTACACCTAAGATTAACAAGCTTCACTGATTTGGTGCAATATCAACTATGAAGCCAAACAGGCTCAACCTTTCTACTTTAAGCTTATGCAAAAGCTTATCCAAAAAGCCAATGTGAAAACTAGAAATTGGAACCTCTAGTCAACCAACCAGAGAGTACAAGGACCAAATTTGAGCCAATTATCTAGCCTAATGAACCCAAAATCAACTCTGCAACAAGCCTGTGCACACTCAGTGAATACTGAAAGACTGCACAGGGCAATAAGGGTCGTTTTCAAACACTGATTTTAGCCTTATAAAAATTCCACAAAAATTTAACAAAAATACACTTGAATAGATGACCACCAAAATTTATTAAATCCAAATTTTCATGAACATTGGACCAGAAATGATTGAGTTATAAATTCAGAAAGAATAGTGTTCAGAACATGAAAACTCTATTTTGACTTTTAAACACAGAAAATGATTTTGACTTATTTGAAATTTGATCTTCTAAAACTGATTGGATTTGATGATTTAAGATGAAATATGACTGAATTAACCTTAACTTATATGATTTTAACCCTAAAATGCAAGTTTGAGCAAACCTATACTACCTGTTATGATAGTTTAAGCAGATTTGAGTGAATTTTGACTTCCAGTGCTAACAGTTGCAAACTAAAGATTAAAATGACAATACTACACCTAATTGAAGCTAAATCAGCTAAACCTAGATACTAACTACTCCTCTAAATCAGAATAATGCCTAGATCCAAACACATCCAAACACCAGTTATGAGACTTAAATGCAAATTTTCAACTATCAATCTATAAATCCAAACATAGACTACTTTAAGACAAATTCAAATCAAGATAAAATTCCTAATATATGCAATATAATCAACTTAAACTAACAAATGAACAGCAAATCTGATTATGCAGAATAGACTCAGATGATGCAGAATGATGACAGAAACAGATTTAAACAGAAACAATCTAAATTATTCTATAATCTACTCATTTTAACAGATTCAAACAAATTAAACACAAAACTTAAACTAAATCAGATAGGAAGAGTAATAACTGTTGTCCAACCACAATGGTTTGCAACTAAAGATCAAATAACCACTATCCTAAAGCTGATACTCAACCCAAATCAATTCAATGAACACAAATCCATGATTATATCAGCAATTCAGAACCAATAGAACTTATTATCTGCAAATTGACTTTTGTTGACCAGAATGTGATTTGAGAGTAGGATCTGAGTAGGATAGTAAGTAATCACTTAATCTATACTACTTATAATACACAAACCACTCTCTCTCTTCATTAAATTTCAGACTTTTCAGACTTGTAAATGGTTAAGCATGATGTACAAGACATTAAAGCCTAAAAATTCAGACTTGTTAAATATAGAGATAGATAAAGTTTTTCTTGTATTGTGTTGTGGCCACCTCTCGCCGGAAATACCTGGTCCCACCGTTGACCACCTTAGACCACCATCACCATCTCAATCTATGGTGGCGGAGATGGCGGAGTAACGACAGGTAGAGGTGATAATGGTGGTAAAATGAAAAATAAAATCACACGATCTCAGTTTTTGTTTTGTGGTATACAAAGATACATCAAGACCCTTAAAGGTCTAAACTCATGAAATAATATCATCATCGATCTACTTGTGAAGCTACGCTTCAATTATTATCCGAATCATATGGAAAGAATCATAACAATTATGTTAGATTCTTATCCTTGGTTCGTTTATAACGAGAAAACACAAGAAATTAAACCTATCCGAGAACCATGAAGGATCTTTAAGTCTTTAATGTGATCTCTCGATCCGGTTGTACTTGTGGTCATGTTCAGTTTGATAGTCGGTTTTGATTGTGAATGACTGAGACATAGATAAGTTATTGATGTTGATGATTAGATGAGATATGATATAGGAAAATCAGGTGAGTAATTATGTGGTAGGCGTTATTTTCCAAGATGTGCAATTAGGGGTATGAAATTCTTAGGTCTGCTTTATATCCGTGATTAGGGATAAATTATTGGATTGGATATTGTGATTTGGATTAGATTTGTATGATACCGGGCTTTAATTCATTTTTCAACTCTTGGGCTGAAATGATATATCAACTCTTGGCCTAACCATTTTACATATTAGGTAGATGTATAAAAACTGAAATAAATTTTCGGTTCTCGGTTCGATCATGGTTTTTGGCACAATAAACCAAAAACTGAATTCACATAATCTATATATCTTTTTATATATTTATATAAAAAAAGTTAAAATTCTTTCATAGTATATAAAATAACATTTTTTAGGCTTGAACTTTTTTTATGCTAAAGTTTTATATAATTAATTAAATAAATAATTAAAATTAAATAATTCACGTTATTTAGTTCGGTTTTCAGATCGGTTTAATTAAATTTGAATTCGGTTCGGTTTTCGGGTTAACTCAGAAAGAAATTAACCGAACTAACCGAATCGAATAAACCAAACAACCCAATAATCAAACCGATGAACACCCCTAAGGATTTTGATTTAAGGGAAAACATTTGCTCGCCACAAAATTAGTCATCGGGTACACGCCACCGCATTGCGCGGGTACCCTGCTAGTAAGATACTAATGAGCTTATAAGAGTATAAAATAACAATAACATAAACTGAAATCCACTTAAGACATATTTGATATTTTCTTAATTTTTAAAGTATTTTTTTATTTTTTATTGTAATTTTTATTTAAGGAGATTAACAAGCTTAAAATTGATTTAGAATAAGCTAATTTAATCAAATGAAGTACAATAAAACAATAAAAAAAAACACATTAATTGGATTTTAATGAGAATTTAAACTAAAAACAATTTTATTAATCAAAAACTGAGTACAACTAAAAATTTGAAATACAGAAATGAATTAAAATATTGAATACACTAATAAGCTACACTACTCAGAACTACTCTACTTCTACATGTCTATCTCTGTGAAATCAGAGGGCCTTTTATAGGCGAGCTAAGGGTCTTGGAAGGATCCAGAAACTCAGCTTGTGCTTTCTCTTGAGTCCTTTCTCACCATTAGATCAATCCCAATGCTATCAAATCAATCACATCCCTTGGATCATGTATACCACGTAGCTCTGGCCAATCATAGGGTAGTATGACACACGGATTGCCAACCTGGCATTCCGTGTGTCAGTGTGTGTCAGTACATGTACTAATTTACCCTTAATTGAAGTTGATTGTACCAATTGAGTGAGAGGATATTTTTGGGCTTGTAAAGTTGGGTTTGGGTAAAAAGGGGGAAGAACAAAAAGGCGGGTAAAGGTAATTTTATTTTTTTTATTGCGTTTGATTTAGTTTGACCGAATAAATGGGGCTTTGACTAATTGACCTATTGACCGGGCAGTAATATAAGGGCTTGGGCTTGATTTGGATATTGGGCCAAGGTGTAATTATGGATTGGATTTGGACATTTAATGTAGCCGTGTATTACCACAAGGACCATTCTTGTAATTTCTGATTTTTAAGGGACTGAAAGTGTAATTTCTAAAAATGCAATCCAAGGGATTTTTTTATCAATCTCAAATAAACCAAGGACCATATTTGCCAAATCTGAATTTCCACGGGTAATTCTTGCCAATTGCTGATTTTTGAGGGACTGATTCTGACATTTCTTTAAAGTTGAACAAATCTTTCATAAATCATCCTCTCAGCATAAAAATCTTCACAAATGCTCACTTCTGACCTTCCGGCTCAACTTTAGCACTCTTTCTCTCTCGTGTTCGGGTTTTTGTCTAATTTGGCTATTTTTTGCTTGTTTTGTCATATCCGTACCTGCACATGCATAAACTCAAGAAAACAACAGATATTAGCAATAAACGGCTCTTTATTGGTTATTTTGGACCTGATTTTGGTAAAGAAATGGTATGTGTTTTAGCACATACCAAAATACCCCAGACGAGACGATTGTCGTGTCCCCACGCAATGCAATCAACTCACGCTTCTAAAACTAAGGATTTCAATCTCTTTCTACTAAACCTATGAAAAGTAGCAAAGATTCCTCAAAAGAGATTAAGAAACTCTTAATTCTAAAAACGCCCCGTTTACCTTTTAATTCACATATAGATATTACGATTAAGCACATTCTGATTATGAGTGACGGTTTGTTGAACTTTCATGTCGATCAATAACTCCAACATTTTTCAAACGACATTTTAGGATCACGGAGTAGGAAACACAACCTAGCGTGAAGCGACCATACAGATAGAATACATCGTCCCTGATTTTTCACAAGTTCCCAAACTAAGCATAAAATCAAAATCATTGTTAAATATGACTTTAGATGCTAACACTACCCATGGAAGTTACTTGTGTAATTACCTTTTGCTCCCATTTTCTTATTTTCCTTTATTTATTTTATTTTTGTGAGAAATGAATTTCTTTATGATTCTCGTTTTGATAATTTTTAATCCGATAAAGATATGAAGCTAAGTCGATAATTAGTTATCCATCTTCCCTCGAAAACCGTTGCACACAAGAATGAGGTCCACATCAAGGTCCTAATTTAACACAATTTAGGAAGATATCCTTTTTATGGCGACTGAAACAACTCATCTACGAGTCCAGAGACAGAAGCTTTATTTAGATATCTCCCGGATCCAAAGTTTGGCTTAACACTATTTCAGCACTTTTGCAGTTTTGCAATTAGGCCCTTGGTCTTTTCAACCACTAACTCAACGGGATTACCATTTTATCAGAAGTCTTATTATGAATTTGGATTTTCCTCCACCTTTTTGAAGTCCATGACAACGGGGGTACCGTCGGACATAGAAAACTTTTATGGCTTTGGATTTTTCACTTTGATACATTTGGGCTTTATTTCATGTTAATTTTTGTGCCAAACTCCGAATCCTACGGTTTTTATACCGCAACACTGACAGTACCTCGATGTGTACCCAACTCTCATGGGCAAGGATTCTCTAAAGAAGATAAAGAACTAACTATCGTCAAAAACTCAACATCTCTAATTATTTATTCACAAATATGGGGTGAGACAATCTTGTGGGAACAAAAAGCCATAAGTACCTTCGATGGGCTCTAAAGAGAACCAACTACTCCACGCTTAGCATCTAAACTCATAAGTAACTATATCATTCCTCGATCTCCGCAAATTTAAAATCCCAAATAATGAGATCCACGGATGCTTAGCCGATAATTAAATTATCTATGGTTAAGGGAACAAGCTAGGGCTCAACACGCCCGGTCAAGTCAGAATTCCATTCCTACTCTCACCAGCGGAAAGTCAACAAGGTGTCAAAACATATATTAACTTAGCTAATGCTTCGTAAAATAGTCTCAAGTCTCGCATTTTTAAAGTCACTTATTAGAAACTAGCAAATTATTGTTTAAGCTTTGCATATTTAAAATCACTTAGGGAAGCTTGCAAATTCTTGGCCATGTGAGCTAGCATTGCATTTTATAGCCTCTTGTCTAAGCAATTAGCAAAGACTTTTTCAAGAAAACGTATATTTAAAGTAACTTCTAAGAGACTAGCAAGGACTTTTTAATCATAAAACTAGCAAAAGCTTACGAAAAATTTTTAAAATTTTCTCATTTTTACACAATTTTTCATTTTCTAAGGAAAAACAGGGTTGCGAGAGTACACGGCAGAGAATAAGCAAGTGCGGTCAAATCAAATCGAAGATTACCCACCCCAGATTAAAACGAAACATTGTCCTCAATGTTTAAAGGCAAGGGTATCAACGAAAATCTAAAAGCCGTTTATTAAGTATGCTCAAAGATAAACGTTAGTCGATAAGATTAGGATATTGGATTTCCATCAGCATCGATCATGAAACTCGAGTGGAGAAAAGACAAACTTCAAGCACGAGAGTCTTCATATCGGGAAAATCCTAGACAAGACATCACAAACAACCAAACAAGAGAAATCGAATAGGCTAACCCCTTCACGTCACTTATTAGAAAATAGAAAGAAGATAGAGATAAGTATGGGGTGCCACCCACGAAGAGCTAATGTTTTTTATCACCGAGTCGCTAGCTTGACTCGTCCCCGAATTCATTTGTCCTTGGGGAAGCAAGCGGGAAAGATACCCAGATCAAAGATGGTATCCTCACTCCGGAGGGAAAGAGAATGGGTGGGTTGGGAGGGGAAGAAAATGTCGGGCTCAAGCACATAATGGATAACTTCTCCCAAACTCACATAAGGTATATGAAAGAATGATCCATCATCCAGCGGTTTTGCGGGTAGACGAAGGGATGATGGATAGATAAAAGAATACTCCAAAGAAAATAGGAGCTTATGGTAAAGGATAAGAGGTGTAGGCTCACAAATGAAGGCATCCATCGGAGGATCCTTATCTCGAATGATGTTTTTAACAAAGAACTCATCAATGCATATCCTGGGTTTAAAGATTTTATCTTCACATGTAGGCTCATCGGGATAAGTGATGGTGGACTCATCAGAGAAAGGGGAGTCAAGAAATCCATCACATAACAACACATCCCCATCGGGGTCATCATCAGCATCCTCAATACCCGGTGGTATCAAGTCATCAAGAGATAAGTTGATTTCTTCCATATCAGAATCATTTGGAGGCTTATCAAGAATATCGTCTTCAACCTCTTTAGCTGATTCAATCATCTCGGGCTTTATTTCGAAATCAATCTCCATAATATCCTCAGTGTCAGATTCATTACTTTCTTCATCTTGCGTAACATCACATGATGGGAGAGAAAGGTCGAAACACAGAGATGGGACAAGTGGTGTGCTCTGAGAGCTAGAAATATCCACCACTTCCGTTGTGGTCTCTGAATCGGACTCAAAATCTTTGTCGAAAAGAGGATTAACTTCGCAAAAGGTATAGTCGTCCTTGAATTCAAAAAGTGGATTTGAGAAAATCCCTGAAGTAACCTCGGAGATGTCAAGAGAATCATATAAAAGCGAATCACAATCACTGTCAGATACATCCTCGGAATCACTTGGAATTGGGTCAAGGCTCTCAACACTAGACGATTCCGTTTCCGGAATAGTGCTAAGAGGCTCGTCCCCCATTATGAGAGAGTCAATGGGATTGCCACTCGAAGGCGTATATTCGTCATCAGAATCGTAATCGTAATTGTAATAGGAATTTGGACGATATTGGATCACTTTAGCGGCCTATTCAGCTAATAATTCATGATAAGTCTTCTGATTAAGATCTTTTTCCTTTCCGTGGGCAATTTTATCAATAAGATTCTTACAATCAATTATCATATCCAGAAAATTTTGACGAAATTCTTCAGACCATGACGAAGATTGTGGTTGAATTTCTTGGTATTGTAGAGGTGGTTTATAAAGATAGTTGTAATTGTTACAAGGAATTTGCTCGTAAAAAAACAGGTTTTGTGTTTGACAATCGGAATTAAGGTGCAGACCTCCACAATACTCACAACAGTATGATTGTTGTGACGGATAAGGATAAGGTTCATAACCAAAGGTTGAGTTGTTAAATTGAGCTTGACATTGAAAACCTTGGTGAGGACCTCCACAATACTCACAAGAGTATGTCTCCGGCTCATGGTACGGAGGTTGGTTATGGAAATCGGTTGTCTCATTGTAAGGATGTTGATAATTATCGATTCCTGAATTTCCATTGCTACAACCGGGACAATTCCCACCATATTCGGGTCCTCCGCACCATATGCAAATGAGCTGATAAAACGAAGACATCAAAGAATTATCAAGATAAGAGCTAGCGATTTCCACCATTTCCGTGATGGGCTCCGGTTCTTGAACTTTCGTCTCCTCCATAAATCGCGGAAGATTTTGATCGATTCTAGACGGTTCAGGGATAGAACATATCTCAGGTTGTGGCGGATGGTCGGAAAAACTTGGAGAATCATCGAGAGATTGTTTGTCGGCTAATTCGCACCAATAGCAAGATTTGCTAGCACCAGCCCTTCCACATTGCTTACATATACATTCGAGATTGAAACAATCATACTGATCCTCTTCCATACGACTTTTGCAGTGAAAACAACGACGATAATTGATCGTTTCCATGATAATTAAACATTTAGAGGGTTAAGAAGAAAGAATTATCGGCTTAGAGGATAAAGAAGAATATTTTTGGGTTTTTATAAATAGAAAACAAATTTTTGAAAAGGAAAATCTTTTTGGGTTTTTAAGAAAATTTTGAAAACACAATATTTTTGTAGCCGTCGCGTCAACCGGTGCTCGGTAGCTCCCAAAAGTACGCGCAGTGGAGCGGGAAAGAAGAGTGGATCTTTCTTCAGTCTGCAATTTAATGTCAAGACTTCCGTTTACCCCGTGTATAGGTTGTACTTTTGAGGTGAGCCGACGTAACAATTGACGTTTCGGTTTGTTTTGTTGGTTTTTTTACTTTTATGGTTTTGTAAACACTCTAGGAAGAATGTTTTGGTTTTTTAGATGTTTTTGGGGTTTTCAAAAAGATATATATACAAAAATGACGGTAACTTCACTCGGGGAAGGATCTTCAAATGCACGCGATTCGAGACAGAAATACGAAAATTCACTACAAGCCCTCCCCGGCAGCGGCGCCAAAAATTGATTCACTCTGGAAAGAGATCAATAATAGAAGTGTGTAGTATATGGTAACTCAAACGTATTAGGTTTGAGCACCGAGATCGTTCCGAACGAGGGTTGAATGGAATTTTCAACTCACGTCGCGATTATCGGGATTTGAATGGGAAAAGGGGATAATTTGATGTTTTCTAAACTACGGGGCAAGGGAAATAAATGGGAAGCAATTAAGGGAGTTAAATCTATAGTGCAAACATTAAATTACAACTAATAATGCAAATTTACGCTAATATGCAAATTACGAATTAAACGAAACGCGAATTAAATGTAAATTACTCAAAACTAATTCCTAAAAATGATCTAAAATTACTTTAAAGAGTAAATTGTAATTAAAAAGTTATCTAATATTTAAAACTATTTTTTATGATTTTTCTTGAATTTATTTGAATTAAAATCTAGTTTTAACTTTTAAAATTAATCTAAATTACTAAAATTATGAAAATGAGTGGGAAAATTATGAAACTATTTTTTAAAAACATAAAATAACTAAAAAGATTTTTTGAAATTGGATTTGTATTTTTCTGAATTTTATTCTAATTTCTATGAATTAAAAACTATTTTAAACTAATTAAATGTCTAAAAAAATACTATTTGAACTAGGAAAATTATGGAAAAATATTTTTTTGGCTTTTTATATTTTTCTTAATCTAGGAAAATTGAAAAAACATTTTTTTTAACCTTTTCTGATATATTTGTATTAAAAACTAATTAAAAAGTATTAAAATCTAATTTAAAATGGGAAAAATAGCAAACAGAACTGGAAAAATATGAAAATTTCAGGAAAATTCTAAAATGTTATTAGAAAACTAGGAAGAATGAAATAAGCTACTCTAGTATGCTGGAATCAAAAGCTATAGCGAAACTACTTATATATAAGCAAACTAAAATAAGCAATAAGCTAATACAGTGCACTATAAGCTACCAGAACATGAATTATACTATAACTACTTAAAATAAACCTGAAACAACTAGTCTACACCTAAGATTAACAAGCTTCACTGATTTGGTGCAATATCAACTATGACGCCAAACAGGCTCAACCTTTCTACTTTAAGCTTATGCAGAAGCTTATCCAAAAAGCCAATGTGAAAACTAGAAATTAGAACCTCTAGTCAACCAACTAGAGAGTACAAGGACCAAATTTGAGCCAATTATCTAGCCTAATGAACCCAAAATCAACTCTGCAAAAGCTTGTGCATACTCAGTGAATACTGAAAGTGTGCACAGGGCAATAAGGGTCGTTTTCAAACACTGATTTTAGCCTTATAAAATATCCACAAAAATTTAACAAAAATACACTTGAATAGATGACCAACAAAATTTATTAAATCCAAATTTTCATGAGCATTAGACCAGAAATGATTGAGTTATAAATTCAGAAAGAATAGTGTTCAGAACATGAAAACTCTATTTTGACTTTTAAACAAAGAAAATGATTTTGACTTATTTGAAATTTAATCTTCTAAAACTGATTAGATTTGATAATTTAAGTTGAAATATGACTGAATTAACCTTAACTTATATGATTTTAACCCTAAAATGCAAGTTTGAGCAAACCTATACTACCTGTTATGATAGTTGAAGCAGATTTGAGTGAATTTTGACTTCCAGTGCTAACAGTTGCAAACTAAAGATTAAAATGACAATACTACACCTAATTGAAGCTAAATCAGCTAAACCTAGATACTAACTAATTCTCTAAATCAGAATAATGCCTAGATCCAAACACCAGTTATGAGACTTAAATGCAAATTTTCAACTATCAATCTATAAATCCAAACTTAGACTACTTTAAGACATATTCAAATCAAGATAAAATTCCTAATATATGCAATATAATCAACTTAAACTAACAAATGAACAACAAATCTAATTATGCAGAATAGACTTAGATGATGCAGAATGATGACAGAAACAGATTTAAACAAAAACAATCTAAATTATTCTATAATCTACTCATTTTAATAGAATTCAAACAAATTAAACACAAAACTTAAACTAAAGCAGATAGGAAGAGTACTAATTGTTGTCCAACCACAATGGTTTGCAACTGAAGATCAAATAACCACTATCCTAAAGCTGATACGCAACCCAAATCAATTCAATGAACCCAAATCCATGATTATATCAGCAATTCAGAACCAATAGAACTTATTATCTGCAAATTGACTTTTGTTGACCAGAATGTGATTTGAGAGTAAGATCTGAGTAGGATAGTAAGTAATCACTTAATAAGATACTAATGAGCTTATAAGAGTTTAAAATAACAATAACATAAACTGAAATCCACTTAAGACAGATTTGATATTTTTTTAATTTTTAAAGTTTTTTTTTTTGTGATTTTTGTTTAAGGAGATTAACAAGCTTAAAATTGATTTAGAATAAGCTAATTTATTCAAATAAAGTACAATAAAACAATAAAAAAAAATAAAACAGTAATTGGATTTTAATGAGAATTTAAACTAAAAACAATTTTATTAATAAAAAACTGAGTACAACTAAAAATTTGAAATACATAAATGAATTAAAATACTGAATACACTAATAAGCTACACTACTCAGAACTACTCTACTTCTACATGTCTATCTCTGTGAAATCAGAGGGCTTTTTATAGGCGAGCTAAGGGTCTTGGAAGGATCCAGAAACTGAGCTTATGCTTTCTCTTGAGTCCTTTCTCACCATTAGATCAATCCCAATGCTATCAAATCAATCACATCCCTGGGATCATGTATACCACGTAGCTCTGGCCAATCATAGGGTAGTATGACACACGGATTGCCAACCTGACATTCTGTGTGTCAGTACATGTACTAATTTACCCTTAAGTGAAGTTGATTGTACCAATTGAGTGAGATGGTATTTTAGGGCTTGTAAAGCTGGGTTTGGGTAAAAAGGGGGAAGAACAAAAAGGCGGGTAAAGGTAATTTTTTTTATTGCGTTTGATTTAGTTTGACCGAATAAATGGGGCTTTGACTTGGCCTATTGAACGGGTAGTAATATAAGGGCTTGGGCTTGATTTGGATATTGGGCGAAGGTGTAATTATGGATTGGATTTGGACATTTAATGTAGCCGTGTATTACCACAAGGACCATTCTTGTAATTTCTGATTTTTAAGGGATTGAAAGTGTAATTTCTGAAAATGCAATTCAAGGGATTTTCTTATCAATCTCAAATAAAACAAGGACCATATTTGCCAAATCTGAATTTCCAAGGGTAATTCTTGCCAATTGCTGATTTTTAAGGGACTGATTCTGACATTTCTTTAAAGTTGAACAAATCTTTCATAAATCATCCTCTCATCATAAAAATCTTCACAAATACTCACTTCTGACCTTCCGGCTCAACTTTAGCACTCTTTCTCTCTCGTGCTTGGGTTTTTGTCTGATTTGGCTATCTTTTGCGTGTTTTGTCATATCCGTACCTGCACATGCATAAACTCAAGAAAACAATAGATATTAGCAATAAACGGCTCTTTCTTGGTAATATTGGGCCTGATTTTGGTAAAGAAATAGTATGTGTTTTAGCACATACCACTATGACTGTGCTTTGAGTGATCACCCCAAAATTTACACTTAGACTAGTTGAGAGATTTTGATTGTTTTGTTCCCATTTTGTGAGGTGTTCGGCTTTGATTTATTCTAGCATAAGAAATTTTTAAACTTATATTTTCCAGGTAATGGGAGATATCTTTTTAGGAATTTTTCTAATAAGGTCTACTTGAGGGCAAGTAGAGTTCAAGTGGGGGGATATTTGATAACATCAAATAGTCCTGAATATTAAGTTTCAATATCCCCCGATAATGCTCGTATTTTATATCATTTATATGGATTTACGCTTGTTTTCCTTTATATTTCACTTTCAGGTAAATTACGAGCATTGGAGCTAAAGAGACGCGAATTTGGAGATTTTATAAGAGATTTACGATAGTATGCCCACTGTGAAGAAGCTACGGCATAACTCCACTCTCACATTACGCCGTAGCTGGTGCGTGACTCAGAAGGACAACTCAGCAACAGATTACGACGTAACTCCCAACTAAGGATTACGCCGTAATCAATTAGGTCAAAAGATGTTCCACGCCGCTATCAGCTACGCCATAACTCCTTCCAATGATTACGACATAATCATGTCGTTTGTAACCTGTATTGAAGATACGGCGTAACTCATCCCATGTGTTACGCTGTAACCAGCTTTATGAGAGCATTATTATGGAAATATTAAGGTTACGACATAACTCTCAACTTAAGTTACGCCGCAACTAGATCATGCCTATAAATACAAACCCTAATTTATGCATTTCACATCATTCACTCCACACCAAAAAGCAGAGAACGTGAGTAGGGGTCCAAAGGAAGATCTTGAAGAGCATACAGAGCCATCTCCAAAGGAGAAATCACTCCCTAACGATAAGCATTAGCGATTATCTTTTCTTTCACTTTCGATTCATGTATTTCAATATGTTAAACATTGAATTGGTAGTCTCTTTTACTATGATCGGCTAAGCACCTTTGGTGCTAGCCTAGTTATGATTCCTTAATTGTTTTGTTTACGTTTACATGCTCCCGTATAATTGTTTTTAGTGTATGCATGCATAGTTCGTTGGTAGCTAACCTAGTTTTGGTAGTTTTGAATGGCGGTAGTGTCTAGTTGCTTAGGAGAATTGACCAATTGACCCTAAGTAGGTAGACTGATTGGGAAGGGTAAGAATTGACCAACTGGCGACCCTTCTTCGCTTGTGCGAACTGACCAAATGATCACCTGCCGTTTGGATGAACTTAAGAAGTTAGGGATGAGTGTCTAATATGCTAGCGCCTGAGAACTCATTGTTACGAATCTTGCATGTAGCGGAATTTAATGACTTGGCTTAGGAGACTAAAAACAACTGGACTTTCAAGGGTAGTAGCTTGATCTCCGGTGGAAACCTTTGCTGATAGGTTAGGAAGAACTGACCAAATGCTGTCCTAGCGACTTAAAACCCCACTTGAATCAATTAGAAGTAATTAGACGTGAACATAACTTGATAGGATGAGTAACTAGGTTATCACACTTTACCCCTATTGATCACAACTTTATCCTTTATTTGCTTTCTTTCATTTCTTGTTTATTAGTTTAATAATCATTTCAAACCTTAGAACAACTAAAACCAGTGACACCTAGACTTAATTAGAATCCGCTCACATAGCTCTTTAGAGGACCTCGGTTTTAGCAATTACTACACTACACACGACCAGGTACACTGCCCATGAGTGCATAAGGTGGACCATTGGTAAACGAGACTTTATAAATATTAAACCATGGTCAGTAAAACCTGCATCAATGTATGTAGTGTCTTTCATGTGTCATGTTAGACGTTAGGCTATGAGCTCGTGGCAACTTTCTATATGATTCCTTTTGATTCTTTATTATTATCTGATTCGCATGATCTTAATCTCTTATTCTTGTTGACCCATTTACCTTATGATATTCTTCAACTAATTCATATGATTTCGTTTCGTTTACTTATCTTTGTAGCTATCTATTTTGTTATATATCTGTTCACTGGGCTTTTTAAGCTCAGCCGCGTTTTCTTTTTCATGCGGCAGGTAATAAGCGGGGCAATGGGCATGAGTGAGAGAGTAGGAGATATAAGAGCTACCTTGATTAGACTTCTCATTGTTTCTGGATTATGATTAGACTTATGTTTTCGACTATGTCATTTTTGTTCATTTCAGTTTCAATTCTGTTTAGACTTATGGATTTATGTTATCTTTTGGAAGTCATGATGTTCTTAACTTTATTTTATTTATAATAAGTATTCCACTTGCGTAATATGCTTTGTATGACACCATAATGTGACATTTTGACCCGTGTCGGGTTGGGGTGTTACAAACACTCACATATGCTCTTAATGGGTTAAGTGATATATATGATCAAGTTGCGGGGATCATTGCTCATAGGGATTCCTTCCCGGATCTCGATACGGTTCGATCTATGATTACTACGGAGGAGATGCGGTTAAACTCTGAGTCTCAGCCTATCTTAACCGACACTTCTTCCTCTTCTCCTACTATACTTTTGGCCAAAACCCTAGTGCTCTACGTGGTAATGACACTCATGATCCTCGCTCCTCTCAACGCTCGAATAAGCCGCAGGTTTGTTTTAAATTTGCTAAAGGGTTTTATAGATTTGGCGGTGATTGTAAGTTTGTGCATGATACAAATTCTCATGCAAAACATGTTACAAATTCTTTTGGTACTGGTCAAACTTACAAGTCGTCTATGTGGTCAAATAATACCCTACGTCCCAGTGATCATATTACCAATTCGTCCACTGTCCCTGTGCTTGTGTTTAATTCTCATGACACACACAATTTAACTTAAACCCAAATGTTTGCTCTTATTCAAGCCTAACAAGAGATGTTGGTTCAATGTGGCATTAATGGTAATATGGGACATCATTCTTATGGTACTAGTAAAAATTACACTCATGCCTTCTCTAGTAATGTGGGACAAATTTGCATAAACTGGTATTGGGCCAAGACCTATTTCACAACTTACTCGTCCACCAGGTTTTCACACATAAACTAAACAACTTGCTTTTTCACACAACTACTAGGCTTGGCTAGCCCAATGCTTCTATACAGCCTGGTACTGGTCCAACAATAGTTACTACCACAACTTCTTTACCACTTTTACTTTGGGTCAAAAGACGGTTTTGCCTCATGCGTTTAGCACTATGACTCTTCAAGATCCAACTAAAGGTGCGTGGAACATGGATACATGTGCTAGTTCTCATCTCAATAAATCTGTTTATTGTCTTATTAATGTTTATAATATGTGAATATATCCATTTGTCTGTGTTGGTGATGGTTATTTGTTGGATCGATGTACTCTAACCAAACTAACTTAAATAGCTTGATAAGGTTTAATAACCTCGGATAAATCCTAAGTTATTAACAATGAAAACACTGAGCAAACTCTATTAAGTATGCGGAATTTACTTAACAAAGCTAAGAAGAATAACTTTAACTTTGAACAATTTTATTAATAACTCTAACTCTGCTTATTATGCAGACTCTTTAACAACTCTAATAATATCAAACTTCTCTAAAACTCTAATAATGTCGCGTACATCTAATGCCAATCTAGGGATCCTTTTATAGGCTCAAGGATAACCCTAAACGGTTTACAATTCTTATCCTTGTACGTCAAGTAAACAATACTTAGAAAGTTCTAGATAAACATTACTTTCTATCTTTAATCTAATACAACCGACTTTAAACTTTGCAGTACTTCGATGAATAAGCAGTACTTTGACTTTAACTTAGCAGTACTTTGACTTCTTGCAGTACTTTGTCTTTCTGCAGTACTTTGTTAATCTTCAGCACTTTAACATTCTGTATCCCAACAATCCTCCCCTAACTTGAATTCTACTTGTTTGATTTCAAGTTCCTTTGTAGATTTAGCTTTAGCATCTTTATCATCAAAGAGGAATTGTGACTTTATCTTCAGATTTTATCTTTGTAGATTCTCTGCTTATATCATCATCAAAGTAGTCTTGATTTATATAATTCTTTTCAGCATCAATCAATAATCTTATTTCTTTTCAGCAACATTCAGCAAGCTCCATCTTTTTCAGCAACATAAGACAATGTGTACATTTAATTCAGTTAAGTTTCAGTCTATTCTCATCACTTCCAGGTGTGTAAACTCCTGTGAGAGGTGAATCATTGAAAATTTAATGGATTTGAGTTCTCTTTACCAAAGCCATTAACTCTGGAGTAGCCAAACGTTTTGATGTGTAAGATCATGGTACACTGATAACCATATGATTTTTAGCAAATCATCAGCTATCAACAGATTTGAGTTGTCTTTACCAAAAGCTGTACTCTTTTGGACTAGTTAGTTCTTTCATCTATGGTGAACTAATTACCATATAATGGTTTTTCCACAGCCTTTACCACAAGCCATTTTCTTGTGGGCTAGCCAACTCTTCACATTACTGATATGGTGAGTTGATGACCATACAACTTATTAGCAAGTTGTTAACTAAAAATGGATTTGAAATATCTTTACCAAAGCCGTTTGCTCATGGATTAGCCAATCCTTTTGTAACCATGGTGGATTGATAACCTATTGATATTGTGGAAAACTAGAAGGGGGGGGGGGTTGAATAGTTTTGCCGATTTTACGTTAGTTTCAAAAACTTTAGATTCGTTAATATGTGAGATCTTATGGATGTAGAGAAAGTATAGATCTAATGATAAAGCAATTAAATAAAGTAAAGCGAAGGGAAAGAAAAGACACAACCGATGTATAGTGGTTCGGCTACAAGGACACCTTCCTTGCCCTACTCCACTCCCCGAGTCACCTACTCGAGAGTTCAAGCACTATGTCAACAAACTCCTTCACTTGGCGGAGAAGCCTTCACAACGTTGCTTACACTTTTTCCGGTACAAAGCTAGATACCGAGTCCGTAACACGGTGGACCAAACCAACATGACTATTACACAACAAATATGTGAAATATCAAATACAAGATCTTCGCTACAGAAATCTTGCGGAGTGACAAATCAATCAAGGACCCCTTGTTTGGATGACTTGTAGAATGCTCGTGATCTCGCCTTAGAGAAGGACCTATATGAGGATCACAATAGAAAGAAAGAAGAACAACTCTCTAGATCAAGTGATCTATATGTTAGAAGAGAATGAGAGTGTATGAGATATTTAGTAAGAAGAGGGGTGAGTTAGAATGAAGAAATGGCTCTCTATTTATAGGCAAAATTCTTCACTGTTCCCCGGATCCCACGGATCCCTTCCACTTGGGATCCGTCTAGTGTAATCCTAGGGATCCGTGGAACACTCCTCTTTGCCCATGGGTTTTTTGGTTATGGGTTATGGGTTATGGGTTGGTCCATGGGTTTTCTTTAGATTCAATGTATCTAAATATACATTGCATCTAGCCAACTTGGGTATGGGTTATGATCCATGGGTTATGGTTTATGGGTTAAGGTTTTTACCCATCCTAATAAACTATTACAACAAATGCTTAATTATTACATTTTTGTATTTAAATGGCTATATGTAAATGCTTTACAAAAATAACATGTATCCTTATAATTATACTTAAGATAACATTATATTTGTTATCAACAAAACACAAAGAGATCACAAAATATTAATAAACGTTTTTACGGTTTATTTGTATTAACAATCTCCCCCTTTTTGTTGATGACAAAACATAATGTTATGATGAGTAAAACATAAGAATAGATGTGAGTTTTGAAAGCCCCTAAGTTTTAATTCTTCTCCCCCTTTTTGTCAAAACAAAAAGTTAACCCTTGAAAGAAATAAACATAAAAGCGTGGAAAAAGTAGTCCACATATTTCTTACTCCCCCTTGACGGTAGCTCCCCTAGCTTGGGGCGTTAAGTGAAGAAAAATAAAAATCCTACAAAAAGAGAGGTTAGTAACATGCTTAAATAATCTTGTGATTGCCGAGAATCAAGATTGGGAGCCAAGGTATGTAAACAAAGCCTTGTAATAAAACAACAAATTGTAGTGGTATTTATGCCACTTACAAGCATGTAAAAATAAGAACAAGACTTGTTCTTGAAAATGACATCAAAAGAAAAAAAATACTAAAAGTAGAAAATAGTAGTAGTAATTCCTTCCATGCTTGCATAAGGTTATGGATGGAGGTTTTGATGAGTAATGGTATTGATGCGATCAAGGATGAGGTTAAGTATGAAACGCATTTCTTCCCTAACTTCTATTGCAATTTCCCTAGTGGATTGGCAATGTTCACAATGTAAATGATGTGGGTAATGAGTGCGGAAGTTTTCCGGGTTGTTTTGATTAGAGTTATGCGGAAGATGTAGTGGAAAAATAGGAAAATATGGATCAACATCCGGAATATTTGTGAATGGTGGTGGAAAAGAACCTAGATGCTCTTGTAATGTGATGGGAGCTAATGGTGGTGATGTTTCAAGATCTTGAAATATAGTATTTGGAGATGTGTGTGGTGTTGAAAAGACTATTTCTTTTTGTTTAGATTGTTTAGATCTTGTTGGAGTCTTAAGGAGTTCCAAAAGAGTGACTTTAGGTGGTGATGAGGTTGGTGTACTTGTTGGTGATGAGGGAGGTGCTATTATGGAAGCATCTTGTGGTGAGTTATTTGTTGAGGATGAACCATTTGAGGTTGGTTGTGCTAAACAACAAGATCGGATACTAATCCGTGCGGATATCCTAGCATTTGATTGTGGTATTTTGGATGGTGGTAGCACAAAGGTTTGGGTATCATGAAGATGATTGTTTGTACTAGGTGATTCATCTAAAGGGTTTGTGGAGGACATGGTGTATTGTGTTTGTGAGGATGAGATGGATTATGCAAGCATTTTGGGAGTTCTATATATAGAAAAACAAAGCATTGTAATGAATGCTTGACTCAAAATGTGGATTAAAATCTAATGATTAGATATGAATTTAAGGCATGTGATAATGAGAACACAAGCATTAAAGAACATACTCCAAAAAATAAAACAAATGTGGATTTTTCATCCAAAGTGAGAAGAATAGAAGGTAAAAACAGCTTCTGTCTCACGGATCCCACGGATCCTTCCCTTGAGGGATCCGTCCAGCATGAAGGCTGGGATCCGTGGGTCTGGTGATTCAGGCAGCACAAAATTTTCCTTTTGGAAACATTTTTGCCTATTGTGTGCCTATATGCAAACTATTTGGAGTTGCGGTTATCTCGACCTCTAAAAGGAAAAATAAAAATAAACTAGAAGTAGAAAAAGCATCCTATTAAGATAACCCGAAAACACATATTTAGTACACAAGTACGTAATTGAGTGTTATCAATGCTCCTAATTCATTGTTGCTTAAATAAATGTACCCGAAAACACATATTAGCTATGTGTCCCCTTTAGCATTCAAAAGACATGAGATGCAATGAAAACGGGTTTTTACTTTGTATTAATAATGAAAAAGTGATTTGTCCTAGACGTGAGACATTGCTTTTGTGAAATTGATACGGGAAGGTATCATTCTTTTAGAAAACATTTTGAAAAGAGTTTTTCTTTGAAAATGTGTATGTGTTTGAGAAAAAAAATAAGAAAGCTATAAGTTGAAAAATTATCTTGGGTTTTGAAAATTCCCGTATTGTTTGTGAGTTGTGCGTGAAATAGAGATCCTAGACTCAGAAAGAAGAAGGCTAGTGTTTACATACCTTGTAGAGTCAAATAATTTACGACGTTTGTTCCATTAGACCAAGACCAAGACGAAGTAGGTTGAATTGTTCCCGCTTCAACGGTTTGGTGAGGACGTCGGCTATGTTGTCTTCGGATGCTACCTTCTCAATAGAGATGTTCCCCTTTTGAACATTGTCTCTTAAGAAGTGATGTCGAATCTCTATATGCTTTGTGCGAGAATGCAATACCGGATTCTTGCTTAAGTCGATGGCACCTTTGTTGTCACATAGGATGGCTCTGTCGCTTAGATGAATGTCGTAGTCGACTAACGCTTGTTTCATCCATAGTGCTTGTTGGCATGCTTTGCCGGCGGAGACGTACTCGGCTTTGGTTGTTGATATAGCTAGTGCCGTTTGTTTCTTAGAAAACCAAGACGTTAAACAACATCCCATGAAAGTACACACCCCACTTGTACTTTTTCTATCAACGTAATCACCTGCATGGTCAGAATCTGCATATACAATTGTTTCTACTCCCGTGCCCTTAGGATACCATAGTCCTAATTGTGTTGTAGCCTTAATGTATCTAAATATCCTTTTTACGGCTTCTAGGTGTGATGTTTTAGGGTCTTCTTGAAATCTAGCACATAAGCAAACACTAAACATGATATCCGGCCTACTTACCGTGAGGTAGAGAAGACTACCTATCATGCCACGATATTTAGTATTATCTACGGATTCGCCATCTTCATCTTTTGTGAGTTTGGTGTCGGATGACATTGGTGTCCTAATTGGTTTCGACTCTTCTAAACCGAATTTCTTTAACATCTCCTTTATGTATTTAGATTGATTAAAGAAGATACCATCTTCTACTTGTTTAATTTGTAGACCAAGAAAGAAACTAAGTTCTCCCATCATACTCATCTCGAACTCGTCATGCATGATTTTAGAGAAATTATCACACATGTCTTGACAAGTGGATCCGAATATAATATCATCTACATATATTTGCACTATGATTATATGTGACTCTCTTTTCTTAGTAAAAAGTGTGTTGTCAACTAACCCCATGGTATAGTTGTGTTTAATTAAAAATGACTTGAGTCTATCATACCAAGCTTTTGGAGCTTGTTTAAGACCGTAAATGGCTTTCTTTAATCTATATACATGTTTGGGTTTTTCAAAATCGATGAAGCCCGGAGGTTGAGCTACATATACTTCTTCATTAATGAGACCATTTAGAAAAGCGCTTTTGACATCCATTTGATAAAGCTTTAGATCATTAGCACAAGCATACGCAAGAAGTATTCTTATAGACTCTAATCTAGCCACGGGGGCATAGGTCTCATCAAAGTCTATTCCTTCTTGTTGGTTATACCCTTGGGCAATGAGTCTAGCCTTGTTCCTAGACACTACTCCGTTTGCATCTAATTTGTTCTTATAAACCCATTTTGTTCCTATTATGGTTTGATTACTAGGTGGAGGGACAAGTGTCCAAACGTCATTTGAAACGAATTGATTAAGTTCTTCTTGCATAGCCATTACCCAACTTTCATCTTTTATGGCTTCTTGTGTGTTCCTAGGTTCTATGGTTGAAACGAAACAAAACAAGCTACTTTGATTTTGAACTTGAGACCTTAATGTTCGTTCGTTTAGCTTTCCTATGACTTTATCTACAGGGTGATCTTTGTACTCTTTAATGTTTATGATTTCATTATTTAAAGGTTCTTCTTCTTCATTTATCTTTTTCTTTATTACTATAGCATCACTTTCTATGATCTCGTCATCGACAAGAGGTGGAGAGGGTTTGGGTGGACTTTCATCAAATTTTATATTTAATGACTCTTCTACCTTCATTGTTTCTTTGTTTAATATGACGTAAGCTTTGCTATTTGGCGAATAACCTAGAAAGATACCTTCGGTTGATTTAGGATCAAATTCTGTAAGGTAATCTTTAGTGTTAAGAATAAAACATTTGCTTCCAAAGACTCTAAAGTGATTTAACGTAGGCTTTTTGCCTCGGAGTAACTCATATGGAGTTTTTCCTAAGATTGGTCTAATTAAGACTCGATTGAGTATATACGTTGAAGTATCAACGGCATTACACCAAAACTTTTGAGGTATGGATTGTTCATTAAGCATGGTTCGACTCATTTCTTGAAGGGTTCTATTCTTTCTTTCTACTACCCCATTCGATTGTGGAGTGCGTGGAGCCGAGAAGTTGTGAGTAATACCATTAGCGTTACAAAAGGCTCCAAATTGCACTTCATTATCGAATTCCCTACCATGATCCGTCCTAATGGATACTATAGGACTTCCTAGTTGTCTTTGGATCTTTTTGCTTAATATTTCAAAATAATTAAAGGTTTCCGTTTTGTTCTTTAAAAATTTTGTCCATGTATACCTAGAGTAGTCATCAACTATTACCAAAGTGTAGTAGTTGCCTCCATAACTTTGGATAGCGGATGGACCAAATAAATCCATATGTAGTAATTCTAGACACCTAGTTGTTGACACCATGTTTTTAGCTTTATGACTATAATGAGCTTGTTTTCCTACATTACAAGCATCACAAAAGTGATGTTCATATTTTAACTTAGGTAGATCTCTTACTAGATCTTTGGATGATAGCAATTGAAGAAGTCGCATATTGGCATGACCCAATCTTCGATGCCATAAGGTCGAAGTATCATCCATAGAGGTAAGACAAAGTTTGTCTTTAGGTTCATTACCAATTTTAATGACATAGACTCCATGTTTCCTAATTCCTCTTCCTATGGTTATGCCGTTTTTTAGTATCTTACTACCGGTTTCGGTAAAAAGTACATTGCACTTTTTATCACATATTTTTCCTATACTTAAGAGATTAAAGTTTAGGTTTTCTACGTGACACACATCGTTAATGGTTAGAGATTTTTTAGAAATCGTACCTTTACCGATGATTCTATTTTTGCTATTTCCAAACACCACATTACCTCCATTTACGGATCCATATGTGGAGAATAGATCCCTATTACCGGTCATGTGCCTCGTGCACCCGCTATCCTTGACCCATTCATCGGGGTCTAGATCGACCTTTAAGCATACCTAAAACAATAATAAACTCAAAAGTTTGGTCCCCATTTGTTCATGGGTCCATTAGTGTTAAACATTCCATTCATGTTAGACATGTATGGATAAGATGAATATGCATTCCATGGAGCAAAGTTTTGAAAAGGAAAACCGTTTTGCATATTTGGGTTCCATCCCATTTGATGGTTACTTCTTGGATAAACGTTATTAGGTCTCCTAAATGAATTAGGTTTTGATAAAGATGGAGCTTTGTTTCTTGCAAAAGTAGGATTATATTTTGGAGGTAGTTGTCTAGTGGTGACGTGAGTTGGTTTCTTCCTATTAATGATAACAAAATCAGTTCTAGATGAAGACGCTACGTTATTACTACTGTTTGCTACAGCAGATCCACAGATCCCTGTCTGTACACTAGCCGGTTCCATTTTTAGGGGATCCGTGGGATCCGCCACAACAGTGGCTGGTTTTTCTAGCGCCTTAACAAATTTTGTTTCTTTACTTTCACTAGTTGATGGATCAAGTTGTTGAATACCTAAGCCTTTTAGGTTGTTACCGGTTTTAACACCATCTAGTATTGTATCTAAGGTGTTCGTACTCATTCTAGCAATTTTAGAATCTAGATGATCAACTAGTGTTTGAAGTTGAACGTAAAGTTCACATTCACCACTTGCTATTTTACCCTTTTCTAAACGTTTTAGTTTCGCTTTTAGTTCTATGACTTCTTTATCTAAACGTTGGTTTTGACTTTTTAAAAGCTTATTTTTGTTAATTAGTTTTAAGCTAATGTTGCATAGTTTGTCATATTCATTATGCAAAGAGTCGTCATCAAGTGATGAACTACTATAGTATTCGTGACATACGTCGTCATTTGCCATGAGACAAATTTCTTCATCCTCCTCGTCGCTCATTCCCCACGTGCCGCTCACGAACGCTTTATGATCATCCCGTTTGGGACACTTACTAATAAAGTGGTTTGGGTCCCCACATTTAAAGCAAGTACGATCATCCTTTGGCTTCTCGTCCTCTTTGCTTTTCCGAAAGCCGTTCTTATCGTCATATGGTTGTTTGACGTATCTTCCCTTTCTTCTAAAGAACTTTTTAAAGTCCCTTGCCGCCATAGCGTACTCCTCGTCATCACTACTCGAAGAGGAGTTCTCTTCATCGCTTGAAGCCTTTTTGGCTTTAAGGGCAAGAGATTTGTGTTTCTCTTTTACCTTTGAGGCTTCGGAGTCTTTGGCAAGGACAAGCTCGTAGACTTTTAGGTTGCCTATGAGTTCATCGAGGGTGAGGATTGTCAAATCTTTTGACTCTTCGATCGCCGTCACCTTGGATCTCCACTTCGATGGAAGTGCCCTTAGATATCTCCTAACATGGTTACGGCTAGAAAAAGATTCATCAAGTGCTTGTAACGATGTAATAATAGTATTAAAGTTAGCAAAAGAATGATCTATAGTTTCCTCATCCGATATTGAAAATTGTTCATATTGTTGAACAAATAAATCAATTTTATTATTCTTAACTTGTTGGTTGCCTTGATGAGTTACAACTAAAGAAGTCCAAATTTCTTTAGAGGTTTTAAGCATAGAAATTCTTTCGAATTCCTTTTTCGGTAAAGCATTATATAAAACCATTTTTACTTCACTATTTTTAGAAAGCTTTTTCTTCATTTCATTATTTAGTTTATCATGAGGTATGTTAACTAAATTCCCTTTGTCGTCTTTTGAGGTAGCCTCAAAGTCGCCTTCAACAATAATGTACCAAAGATCAATATCTTTAGATTTCACATATGTTTCGAATCTATTTTTCCAATATATAAAACCATTAGTTTCAAGTAGTGGTGGTCGTTGCATAGATTTCCCTTCCTTATAATTTTCAGAACCCATAGTGATCGAAAAGTTTTTAAAATACAATTTTACTTTAAAACTTTTACAAACTTAGCTCTTGATGCCAATTGTGGAAAACTAGAAGGGGGGTTGAATAGTTTTGCCATTTTACGTTAGTTTCAAAAACTTTAGATTCGTTAATATGTGAGATCTTATGGATGTAGAGAAAGTATAGATCTAATGATAAAGCAAGTAAATAAAGTAAAGCGAAGGGAAAGAAAAGACACAACCGATGTATAGTGGTTCGGCTACAAGGACACCTTCCTTGCCCTACTCCACTCCCCGAGTCACCTACTCGAGAGTTCAAGCACTATGTCAACAAACTCCTTCACTTGGCGGAGAAGCCTTCACAACGTTGCTTACACTTTTTCCGGTACAAAGCTAGATACCGAGTCCGTAACACGGTGGACCAAACCAACATGACTATTACACAACAAATATGTGAAATATCAAATACAAGATCTTCGCTACAGAAATCTTGCGGAGTGACAAATCAATCAAGGACCCCTTGCTTGAATGACTTGTAGAATGCTCGTGATCTCGCCTTAGAGAAGGACCTATATGAGGATCACAATAGAAAGAAAGAAGAACAACTCTCTAGATCAAGTGATCTATATGTTAGAAGAGAATGAGAGTGTATGAGAGATTTAGTAAGAAGAGGGGTGAGTTAGAATGAAGAAATGGCTCTCTATTTATAGGCAAAATTCTTCACTGTTCCCCGGATCCCACGGATCCCTTCCACTTGGGATCCGTCTAGTGTAATCCTAGGGATCCGTGGAACGCTCCTCTTTGCCCATGGGCTTTTTGGTTATGGGTCATGGGTTATGGGTTGGTCCATGGGTTTTCTTTAGATTCAATGTATCTAAATATACATTGCATCTAGCCAACTTGGGTATGGGTTATGATCCATGGGTTATGGTCCATGGGTTAAGGTTTTTACCCATCCTAATAAACTATTACAACAAATGCTTAATTATTACATTTTTGTATTTAAATGGCTATATGTAAATGCTTTACAAAAATAACATGTATCCTTATAATTATACTTAAGATAACATTATATTTGTTATCAACAAAACACAAAGAGATCGCAAAATATTAATAAACGTTTTTACGGTTTATTTGTATTAACAGATATTACCATCTCAAAAACCATTTATTTCTTTTAACCTTTGTTTCAAAACATTTATTACTTAACAAAAGTTTTTCAAAATCAGTAACTGGTTTAGAAACAACTGCAAGCAGTACTTTGATGAAAGTACTGTTTGATCAGCAGTACTTTGAATAAAGTACTGATATATCAAAAATTTAATCAATTAAGATTCATACCAGTTATTCATCATCATCAGCAATTGTAGTCCATCTGATAAACAACTTGATGACCAGACGTACTATTTCATTATCTTCTTCTACTTCCATTCCATGCTCCAGCATCCTCCTCATAAGTTCTGGTGTAAGAGGATATCTTCTATCAGCTAACATGTGAATCATCATCCCATCTTCTAGCTCTAGAACATGTACTCCAGATTCTTCAAAGAATCTCCAACAAGTAATCTCCCAATCTTCTTGGTTTTTCCAGATCTCAGCAGTACTTATTTCTTCAGTTTCCCAAACAGTTATGAGATCTCCAAGCAAGACTAAACCATATCCTTCTGATGTATTATGTTCATAATATTCTTTTACCACATGATATAAATGAAGTAAATCCACTCTATCAATTATATGCAATAAATCCCATAGCATATTGAACACTTTGAAACTTTCATCTTCTTTATGAAACATCAAATAATTTCCATCTTTTGACTCAACAACTTCAAAAGTAGTTATTGGAGATTTGTTCATCTTGAAATCAGCATCATCTTTAGAATACTCAAAATCTATTACTCTTAAGTAATTCCTTAGCTCATCATCAATATCAGACCTTAACTCAACTTTCTTTGATGACTTCAGATCTTTAACTTCAGTTTTTCTTTTTCTTTTTAAGCTTTCTTTTCTTTCTTCTTCTTTGTAAGCATCATCATCTTTATAATCTTTGATACTATCAACTTGTCTTTTATATTCTTCTCTAACAGCATCATATAACTCTTTCATATTAACATAATTCAGCTTGTTCAAACCAACATATCCCATCTTCTTTAGATAAGCCATCATAGCATTTCTTTCCTTTGCAAGATTTGGTCTTCTTGGTAGAGAAGAAATAGGAAGTGGTGATGGTATAACAGCTTCAGCATTCAATTCTTCTTGTAATTTCCTAGCTGCTTCTTCATTCATAGCTTCTTCTTTATCAACTTCAGCATTTAACTCAGCTTGTATCTTTCTAGCTGCTTCCTCATTCATAGCAACTTGAGCAGCTCTTATCTGTACTAAAGTAGGTTTCTTTTTCTTCTTTGTCTCTACCAACTTGCCCTTTCCTTTATCTTTTGGATCAATAACAGATTGAGAAACTCTTGGTTGTTCCTCTTCTTGCACTCATGGAATGCTAACACCCCTTGGTTTTGATAAATCATGCAAGATCTCAGCAATGGTTTCATCATCACTTGCAGTATGAATAGGCTTTGGTGAATCAGCTTCCTTTTCTGATATGACAGTTGAAGGACCAGCTTCTTCTTCAAAATCTAACAACCTTGGAGTAATCAATTCTTGTCTGTAAGTTCCAGGAAAAGCAGTACTTTGATCAGCAGTACCTTGATCATCAGTACTTTGAACTTGAACATCAATAACTTGCTCCTTAGTACTTTGAATAACCTGTTCTTCAGTTTCTTGTGGCTGAATATTTGTTCCTTGAGGTTCAGCTTCAGATTCTTTATGAAATTCAGCACCTTCAGGTTCATTCTCCTTAACAACATCTTCTTTCAAATTCTTTTCTTCTAAATTCCTCCCCAATTGGAATGAAGATTGTTTTTGAACCTTTTGACGTTTTGTCTTCTTAAACTGCCTTTGTTCCTTCTTTTTAGATTTGACCCATAGACGATGATGCTGAACCAAAGGCCAGACAAAATTCTTGAGTCTTCTAAACTTGAGCTTCAACTTCTTAATCTGGTTAGCTTGAGCCGCAGTAGTTTTCTTTAACTTGACTAACTCCTTTGTTAGAACATAATTATCCAATGTCAAACCTTCAGAGGGTATAGTATGTGAATCATCTCCTTGAATTGGTGAATGTTCCTCTGGTTGAGAATCAGGAACAAATATTTGAGGAGATAGAGAAGGTGAAACTGCAACATCATCTTGAACTTCAGTACTTTGCGAAGCAGTACCTTGGGATGCAATACCTTCTTGAGATGCATCACTCTGAGAAGTAGTACTTTCAGAATCAGTACCTTCTCTATCTTCATCTTTTGCAGCATCAGCTCTGACAGCTTGAACAACTTCCATCGTGGAAGTAGTTAAGGGAGTGTCCCTTCCAGTGAATAAATCACTCTTCCTAGCCATGAAAGTGAAAATCTTGGCTTGTTGTACCACAACAGGTAAAAGACTTGTAGGTTTAGGTACATCTGAAAGTTGTTTATTGAGGAATACTTGAACAAACCTTGGATAAATCAACCATTTTGAACCATGAGTGATGTGTGAAAGCATTCCATCTAGAATTAGCCTTGAAAAATTGAAAACACGAACAATAGCCAATCCTACTATAGCAGATGCTATGTTAGATCCAAATTGCTCCCATGATGTACTTTTAGCACTAATACAATGAAGCAACACATGCACTAAAAACTTCCAGTGAGGACAAAATAAGGGTTTCCTGAATGTTTGTTCAGTTAAGGAACCTTCATAACCAATGTGCCCAAAAGTATCCCAAATCAGCTGCTTATCAAAACGAACAGCCCCATCAGCATCTTCAAACAATAAGTCTTCACGAATAGAGGCTTCAGTAATCTTGACATTTTTCCCAGCAACCATAGCATGAATATATTCTTCATCATTCTCCATATGAACCCTAGAAGTTTCCTAAAATTGTTGAATCCAGGGCTCAATAACATCTGGTTCTACTAATAGTGCATAACTAATTGGCGATCCAGTAAGAAAATCGATAATATCATGAAAGATTACATTCGCTTCAGTCTTGTCTAAATTCGCCACCATGTTGTGTTTGGAAATAGTATTATGACTCGCCATAGATGATGATATGATCACAGTAAGAAATAGAACGAATAATATAGGTGAAAGTGAGAGAACTATGGAAAAGGTTAGGAGATATCAATATAAGAGGGAAATTCGGAGAGTAGTTATTTATAGGTGAGATTTAAAAAATCACAGCCATCAATAACAAAGTTACCGTTAGGTGAAATTTCCCCTCAATATTACCGTTAGAACAGTACTTTAATAAGACAAACAATACTTTCCACGTGTGCAGTACTTTCCAAGCAGTACTTTCATAAAAGCAAAAAGCAGTACTTTTCCATTCTCTTCCTTACAACATCAAATAAACATGAATATCCTCCCCTCAAGCAATGCATAGGACTATACTTACACTAAATAGTCCTCCCCTTAAATGTAGCTCAGTAATTGATCATGCCAATACTCACCACCAAGTGAGTAAATCTAGAAACATCAAATCCTTTGGTGAGTAAATCAGCTACATTATCATCTGTATGCACCTTGACAACATTAATGAGCCTATGCTCATAACAATCTTTGATGAAATGGTGCCTAATCAGAATATGCTTGGTCTTGGAATGATAAACTGGATTCTTCACAATGAAAATGGTACTCTCATTATCAATATTGATAGGAGTATTCTTGAAATTGAAACCATAATCCAAGAGTTGATTCTGCATCCACAACACCTGTCCACAACAGCTTGCAGCAGCCACATATTCTGCTTCAGTTGGTGATGTTGCTGCAATTGTTTGCTTTTTACACTGCCATGAAACTAATCTTCTTCCAAGATATTGGCATCCACCTGTGGTTGATCTTCTGTCATAGTTATCACCTGCATAATCACTATCTGAAAAAGCTTCCAAGTGAAAAGGTGAATCCTTTGGATACCACAACCCTAACTTAGGTTGTTGTTTCAAATAACTAAAAATTCTCTTCACTGCATTCAGATGGGAGACCTTTGGTGAGACTTGATATCTTGCACATAAACACACAGCAAACATGATATCAGGCCTAGATGCAGTGAGATACATAAGACAACCAATCATTGATCTGTATAACTTGACTTCAACAGGTTGTCCATCTTCATCTTTTCCCAGTGAGTTGATAGACTTGATCGGTGTAGTTACTGGCTTCATAGCATCAAAGTTGAACTTCTTAAGTATGTCAGATACATACTTGTCTTGACTGATAAAAATACCCTCCTTTGACTGCTTAACTTGAAGTCCCAAAAAGAAAGTTAACTCACCCATTGAACTCATTTGAAATTCATTCTGCATCAGCTGCTCAAACTCCTTGACCATGGACTGTTTGGTAGCTCCAAAGATGATATCATCGACATACACTTGAACTAACATGATATCCTTTTTGTCTCTCTTGATAAACAAAGTCTTGTCAATGGCTCCCCTTCTGTAACCATGTTGCAATAAGAAAGTAGAGAGCCTCTCATACCAAGCTCTAGGAGCTTGATGAAGACCATAAAGAGCCTTAACCACCTTGTAGACTTTGTTAGGATGTGTAGGATCTTCAAAACCAGGAGGTTGCTTAACATACACCTCCTCTGTGATCTTGCCATATAAAAAGGCACTCTTGACATCCATTTGATAAACCTGAAATCCCATATAGGATGCAAAAGCAAGGAAGATTCGAATTGCTTCTATTCTTGCTATAGGAGCAAATACTTCATCATAATCCACTCCTTCTTCTTGTTTGTATCCTTGTGCAACTAACCTTGCCTTGTTCTTGATGACATTCCCTCTTTCATCTCTCTTGACTCTGAACACCCATCTTGTACCTATGACCTTCTTACCATCAGGAAGATCACATAATACCCAAACTTCTTGAAGGCTGAATTGTAGCAGTTCTTCTTGCATAGCTTCAACCCAACTCTCTTTAGTCAATGCTTGAGCAATATTCTTGGGTTCCTCTTGAGAGATAAAGCAAGTAAACAGGCATGTTTGATGGTCCTTATGATTCATCCTGTTTTGTTTATAGACAAAGCTAAGTAAAGCATTATGAGGTTTAGTAAAACTCTTAGCTTTGTGTCTTGTCATCACTCCAGAAGTAGAAGGACCAATGATTTGATCAGTAGGATGATTCTTATAAATTCTTAAGTTTGGAGACTGTGGAACTCCATAAGTATCTTCCAAATTAGTAAAGTCAGCATCTTCATTGGAATCTGAGAAAATACCTTCATCTTCAAACTCATCATCAGTATCTTCTAATCCAGGCATGGTAGGATCATCCAAATCATCCAAAGTACTGGTAACAGGTGCAGCAGTACTTTGATCAAAAGTACTGTCCAAAGTACTATGAGAGTACTCTGTAGTCTTGTTCTTCTTCTTTGCCTCTTCATAAGCTCTTCTTTGATCATCAGTATAAGAATGTGCTAAAACATCTTGAAGAAGCATATGATTAAGTTCATCTTGAATAGATTGATCCTCAGCAGACAATGAGGATTTTGGTGCATCAGTACTTTTCTTTGGTTTAACAGAAATTGGTTCTTTATCAGGAACAACATCAGGTCTAATATGAACTCCATGAACAACATACTGTAAATCTTCTTCATTGTGTACAGGTTGATTTTCTTCTCTAACAGGTACATAGTTCATAGAAGGAGTTAAAACTTCAAGATCAAACATCCAATCAGGACCTTTACCTTTCTCATTGTCTTGATCTTCTAAAAACTCAACATGAAGACAATCTTGAACCTTCTTAGTGACTCTGTTGTATAATCTAAAGCCCTTACTGTTGGTACAATAACCCAATAAATAACCTTCTTCTGACTTTCCATCAAACTTACCCAAATTATCAATTGTATTCAAAATAGTAAGAGGGCATCCAAAAGGCTTCATAAATCGAATGTTGGGTTTGTTGCCCATCAGCAACTCATAAGGTGTCTTCATCTGTGGCTTAGTAACTGATACTCTGTTAAGTACATAGCAAGCAGCACTTACAGCTTCAGCCCAGAATTGAATAGGTAGTTGTGAATCTACTAGCATTGTTCTGGTTGCTTCAATCAAAGTCCTATTCTTTCTCTCTGCAACACCATTCTGTTGTGGTGTTCTTGCAATACTGAACTCCCTCTTGATTCCTTTGTTTGCACAAAATTCATCCATAAGCTTGTTCTTGAATTCAGTTCCATTGTCACATCTAATACCTCTAACCTTGAGTCTCAATTGGTTTTCAAGTGCTATTATGAGAGTCTGAATAGCATCAAAAGTATCATCTATAAATCCCAAGAAAAATACCCAACTGAATCTACTGCAATCATCTGTTACAACAAAGCAGTACTTTTTCTTGTTTAAACTTGCCACAGAAACAGGTCCAAACAAATCCATATGTAACAGCTCCAAAGGTTCTCTAACAGTCCTTTCCTCAAGCTTTTTGCAAGAAGCTTTGTGTTGTTTACCCTTCTTACATGCCAAACAGGAGTGATCATTCTTGTAAGTCTTTGAAGGTAAACCTCTAACTAAATTCCCTTTGACCAGTTTGTTGATATTCTTGAAATTGACATGGCCCAATCTTCTATGCCACTGATGTGCTTCTTCAGATGTTGCTTTTGCCACCAAACATGTGGCTTTCCCATAAGAATGAAGACTCTTCATATCTAAACTATACACATCATTTGTTCTTGGTACTCTAAGGACTACCAAGTTATCATCAACATGCTTGAATTCAGGAGAAAGGATGAGACATTCTGTGTCAGTGAATAACACAAGATGCTTTTTATCACAGATTTGAGAGACTGACAATAAGTTGAACTTTAGCTCCTTCACATATCTAACATTCTCAAAATCTATACGCCCTGCTTTGATGGTTCCTTTCCCAGTAATTCTTCCTCCATTAGGATCATTCCCAAATGCAACTCTTTCTCCACACATAGATCTAAAATCTGACAGAATCTCCTTGTCTCCTGTCATACTTCCAGAGCAACCACTATCTACAATCAAATGATCTTTAAGCTCCTCTTCTGGGTTGCCCTGCACAAAGATTTAGAGAGTTAGTTTCTTTTAGGAACCCAAGCCATTACTGACTTGTGTTCCCCTTGTGGAGTTACAAACTCAAATTCTTTGAGTATGTAATTCCCACTATTTTTTAAAACATGATCCAGAATTATCTTTTGATTTTTAGCATGTGGATTTTCAAAACTTTCAAAACTCTCTTTTACAAGTTCATTCTCTTTTTCTTGTATCACAAAAACATCTGATTCACTTTTTGTTGAAAGTATTGTTTGTCCCTCAGCAGTACTTTCTCTCTTAACCCATTCGGTTTTAACACTTGGTTCATGTGATCTAGATCCCCTATGTGAATTGTAATAACTTCTAGGTTGATAGTAATGAGATCTCCTAGGATACATGTTCCAAGAAGTGTTAGTAGTACCTTGTTTTGATGGAGCAGTACTTTGGGAAGGTACTGCTTGTGAAGGTACTGGTGGTTTAGAAAAAGGTCTTCTCTGGTGAGGGTACCTATGGTTTGGTGAGAAATTGCTGTGATTGGCACTATTTGAATTATTCCAGACTGGTTTGTGCTCTCTAGGTTTCTGATTGGCAGACCTATGCTTTGGAAATTTTCTATGGTATTCTGAATGAAGTTCACAATCCTTGATTAAATGAGTAGGACTAAAGCACACAAAACACATTTTTTGACCCATACTCCCAAAGTGACTTCTTCTATGTCTATGACCAAAACTATTTTGCCTTCTAGGTGAATGATTGAACCTGTTTTGACCAAAGTTATCCCAAAAAGGTTTAGCAGTACTGTTTTGAAAAGGTTTTCCTGAAGGTACTGCTTGTGGAGCAGTACTTTGAGTTGAAGGTACTGCTTGACTTTGAACATTGTTTTCAATAGTTTCTTTTGGGGTTTCAGACCTAGATTGACCAATAAGCTTTTTCCTAAACTCTAAACTGTCTACTCCAAAACGAGAAACATCAGGTCTTATGGGTTGATGACTACCAGTGGGATGTGGGACAGCATGATAACCCTTGTCTTTCTTATATTCTGGAGGTGGTTCACTAAATGATTCCTCATTACTAGATGTGTCAACATAATTAATAAGCTCATCATCACTAGTGGTTATATCCTCTAGGTCATCACCAGATTGATTCTCTTCTATGTTATCAAAGTCCATACCAAAACCTAAGCCAGTTCTAATGTAAGATCTTCTCTGTTTTTGAACATAAGTACATGTGACAGACCAGATTCTTTCCAGGTATCAAACTTTGCTAACAAATCATCTCTTTCCTTAGTCAATTTCTCAATTTCAGCAATTTTACAATTTAGTTTCCATTCACTTAGTTTTAACTGGTAATCCTGTTGTTCATACTTTTCAGCCCAAGCCATTTCATTATTTTCATGTGTTAATATTTTGGCTTCCATTGACTCTAAGGTTATTTGATAACCAGCTACGTCAGACCTAGCCCTAACACAATTATCTCTTTCAATCACATAACTGCCAAGTAATTTTTGATAAAAATCATGACAATTTGAGCATACCTCAGAGATAGGGGATGAACTTGGTGAAGTAGCCACCATTGCAAGTAGAACAGGATCATCTTCACTCTCCATGCTCTAATCAAATCCTCCAAAACCATCTCCGGATTCCAAAGCAGCATGATCAGATTCCTCATCAAAGGCAGTGCTCCAGTCCAATTCTTCCACTGAATCTTCAACTGCTTCTTCCACTACTACCATACAGTAGGTCACTGGTTCATCATCAAACTCTTCACTCCAGTCAACCTCTGATAAATTCTCTTGAGCAACCAAAGCCGTTGTTTCAGTAATAGGGATTTCTTTTAGCTCTAGCTTTGGTTTCTCAGTTATCCTGTTTGCTTGATATTTAGCAAACCTGCACTCCCTTGCAAAGTGTCCAGTCTTTTGACAATTGAAGCATTCAATTTTGGATTTGTCAAAAGTGATTCCCTGTTTTGGTTTGAAGTCAATGCTTTTTCCTGTCTTCTTCATATACTTCTTGATCCTTGCAGTGATCATAGCAACTTGCCACCTTATATCAATTTCTTCTAAAGCATCCTCTTCAATCTGTGAGAGATCTTCTTCATAAGTTACAGGTAAAGAAGCTTGTTGTGCAAAGAAAGAGCATACAACTTCATCTGAGTGCATGGTAGTAGTTGGTGGGGCTTGCTGAGCATAGGTGGGGGTAGTATACGAAACAGTACTTTGAGCCACAGTACTTTGAGTAGGAGAAGCAGTACTTTTGGTGGAAGTACTGCCCCTCTTTTCAGATGACAGAAAGGCAATACTGTGAGACTTAGAACTTGTTTGGCCATTCATCTCATGCTCATACACCTTTAGATGGTTGTAGAGATCATCAAAGTCCATGACATCCAAACCAGGTTGTCCTCTGATCATAGTAGCAATCACATGCCATGTGGATGGCAAACTCCTTAAGAACTTCAGATTGGCATCTTCAACAGATACTCCTACCTTGTATAACTCCAACATATTGAGGAGATTTTGAAATCTATCATATGCAGCATCAAGACCCTCTCTTTCACCAACAGTGAAAGTTTCAAACTGTTGCTTCAACAGATTTCTGTGCATCTTTTTAGAAGCCTCATTCCCTCCAAATCTTGTCTTGAGAGCAGCCCAGAGCTGCTTTGCATCTTTAGCATCATGAAACTTCAGTAGATGTCCATCAGGTATAGTAGATAAGAGTATGTTAAGAGCCTTCTCTTGATTCCTTATAGTAGCTGCTGGTAAGACGGGTTTGGGTGGTTTAGGTTGTCCAGGAATCTCCACCGGGTCTGGTACTACTTCATTATCATTGACAATTACATTCCATAGTGCATGGTCTGTAATAGCAATGTACTGCCTCATCTTCATACACCATAGGTCGTATTCTCCCTTCTTGATGATTGGAATTCTGAGTGAGGTGATTGATGGTTGTGGAACAGCTTCAGTTGACATCTTTAGGCTTTGTTGTAGTAGGGTTTAAGGGTTTCTTCCTAGTCAGAGTTTCCACACAAGCTCTGATACCACTTGTTGGATCGATGTACTCTAACCAAATTAACTTAAATAGCTTGTTAAGGTTTAATAACCTCGGATAAATCCTAAGTTATTAACAATGAAAACACTGAGCAAACTCTATTAAGTATGCGGAATTTACTTAACAAAGCTAAGAAGAATAACTTTAACTTTGAACAATTTTATTAATAACTCTAACTCTGCTTATTATGCAGACTCTTTAACAACTCTAATAATATAGAACTTCTCTAAAACTCTAATAATGTCGCGTACATCTAATGCCAATCTAGGGATCCTTTTATAGGCTCAAGGATAACCCTAAACGGTTTACAATTCTTATCCTTGTACGTCAAGTAAACAATACTTAGAAAGTTCTAGATAAACATTACTTTATATCTTTAATCTAATACAACCGACTTTAAACTTTGCAGTACTTCGATGAATAAGCAGTACTTTGACTTTAACTTAGCAGTACTTTGACTTCTTGTAGTACTTTGTCTTTCTGCAGTACTTTGTTAATCTTCAACACTTTAACATTCTGTATCCCAACATTATTCTATACCAGTCACCAACACTGGCAAAGCATTTTGCCTGCTTCTTATAAGCCACTTCACTTACATAATGTCTTTATAAGTCCTAACATTGTTAAAAACTTAATTTATGTTCGTCGATTCGTTCATGATAATAAATGTACAATTGAATTTGATGCGTTTGATTTTTCTATTTGGTTCAAGTATTTACTTTATTTGGTTACATATTTTTGATTTGCAAAACATATTTGTTTTCAAATAAAATATCTTTTTGATTGTTTTTATGTTTTTAGTATGTTTTTTAAGTTTTGATTTAATTTTGGTGCATACAAAATGGAATTGTGTTTTCGAGTTTAACTGAAAAGATAATAAAAAATCAAATAGAAAAGAAACAAGCAAGAGGGGTTTAAAAAGATGATAGGCAAAATGAATAAGATAGTCTTGTGATGAGGTTTAAAATGACCAAAATACCCTTAGTTGCATAGCCTTAACGAAATAAACTAACGTACTAACGGTCAAATGACTGGTCTGTTACCTAATGTCAAGTACAAAGATGAGTGGTGTAATTTTTGAAGTTTTAGGATGAACGGATAGATGATTTATGTAATTAACTCTGAGTAAATAAGGCGAAATTGTTAATAACAAAATTTTTATTGAGTTAGATAAAATAAGGAAACCCTAGCAAAGATGAAGGGCAAAAAAGGAAAACCAAAACCAAAAAAAAAAACCTACACCATCAGTAACCAATTAACCATAAATTCCCCTCCATCCGAGGACTCACTCCCCATTCATTCTACGACTTTACAGCCTTGTTATTTTCTCTCCTAATTATCACAAACAAACACACTCACCGCAATCAAAATCAACATCAATAACAATGGAAGGGATTACAGAAGCTGTTCAAAACATTAACATTAGCAACAACAACGATGCTCATAAGAAGAACCGTATTCAAGTCTCGAATACCAAAAAACCCCTTTTCTTCTATGTTAATCTCGCTAAGGTACCTGTTTATATATATATTATTTGTATATAATTATATGAATGTTATGTAACTAATATTAATTTGCAGAGATATATGCAGCAGCATAATGAGGTCGAGCTTTCTGCCCTTGGCATGGGTAATTTTCTTTTATTTATTTTTACTATTGATTAATTTGTGTAAATTTATTATTTCTTTAATGTAATTGCTAATTTATTCTTTATATGATGCATGTGTCTGTGTGTGTGTGAGTCTATGTGATTGGTTACTGTATATCATAATTATCGATCTGAGCGGACACATGAAATTATTATATATGTGTGTCGATAATTGTTTTGCTGTGCAAATTTAACTGTTTCATATGTTATTGGTTGTGGGAAAGTTTCTGTATATACATATGGTATTCTGGACGACTAATTGACGAGTTTTGTACTAATTGTGAGTGTGTCTAGTGATGCTGCAATTAAATAAATTGGTTATATTGTCTTGTGCTGTGATGAGATTTTTTGAGAGATGGTGTAAGGGTAAAGTGGATGCATCTAATCATTGTTTGGTTAAACTCGTATATTCTGAGTATACTATGGAAAATATAAATTTGGTGTTACCTTTCTCTTGGTAGCTGACTTATGGCTTTTAGAATGCGGCATTATTTTGTTATGCACTTACACATGTATGTCTATATAGAACATTTGATTTTGACGTTACTGTTACGTGGCATGCTTTAGCAGACGAAACAAAAGAATGCCCGGTCAATATAACAGTTTTGTGTCGTTGTTTGGTATAATGTGAAGTAACCATTTGGTAAAAGTATGGTCGTTCTTTTGCTAGCTAGCTTCTGTTTTTACGAGTTCTGCTATTGTTTTTGTAAACTTGTTCCATTTGTTGCCTGATAAGATAATCTCCATGGCTTAAGTAAGTGATAACAAGAGGTCCTGGTTTTTGGTTAGAATAAGAAAAAATCTTCGATAATATATGGGATCCTGAATTACCAAAGCAAAATTTATACATTAGTACTGTGTGCTTTTGTAATTGTGTAACTACTATAGATAAGCAAAGAAAAATTTCGGGTGACACATACTTCATGGATGTAAATATGTGTTATAGCCCCACGTGCTTTTAGTTCGTACTTGGCAAAATATGATTATGCTGATATATATTGGAATCATAGTTGGTGCTTGAGAACATATATAGATTTTAGTGAATGTGGCTCTTTTGGTCTCCTTTCGTGGTGCTCTTATACATATCCATTAGCCGCAGAAAGAATAGGAAGAACAGTATGCAGTAATGTGGATACTGATTGCAATTTTACTTGCCTCGGAAATTGGAATAGGGACTTCAGATCTTACCTGCATATTCAAAGTTTTCTTGGACTAAGTTTTTTTTTTTTTTTTTTTGAAAGGTAACTATTATAAACACACTCACATCAAATCGATGGAGCACCAAGAACAAACAAACCTCTTACAAGATATTGAAATAAAACCAATCTTTCCACTCTATCTCACGGTAACAATACCGATTCCTAAACCACAAAAAACTAAGAGATTTGACCTTCTGCACAATTTTACGGGGATCGACTCTCAAATTACTAAACCGCTTTTCATTTCTAGACTTCCAAATGCACCAGCAGGTTATGAACATAATTCCCTTCACAATCTCTTTTTTCTTCCTGTCCAAACCCGACGACTTGTGGATCGAAAAAATGTCAAGCCGATCAAACAAAAATAAAGGAGGCAGTTTGCACCATTTACCCACTATATTCCAAACTTCCATAGACACCTCGCACGAGCAAAAAAGGTGATCCACAGACTCATCTCCAGACCTGCATAAGACACACTCCACCGATTCGAAACCGCAATTCCTCACCCGAAGCGCATCCATAGTAGCGAGCCGGTCCAGACCAAGCCTCCACATGAAAATGTTACGCTTATTTGGTAACCATTTCACCCATTTGAAGACAAAGTTGTTGCTGTAGTCCCTTCCGCCTTTAAGAAAATCCTTAACCGCCCGAACACAGAAACCAACCTGATTGTTACCAAGCCATTTCCACCTATCGTTCCGCTCATTCAAAACAACCTCATTCATCAATCTCTCTAACCGATTGACCTCACCTTCCTCGGACAACGACCAGCCACCCCCATTAGCCAACCTACCTCGATCGAAATAACCAGAAGCAACGTTGAACTTTTCGTGAATCCAGCATTTTTTATCTTTTTCCTTCTTGAAAAGGAGCGGGAACTCCTCCTTAAGCGATCTATCAATCACCCACGAGTCTATCCAAAACCTAATACTTTTGCCATCTCCCACTTCCCCTTTAAACATCTGGTCAAGCTGAACATCAGCAACTGTAGCGACTTTCCTACTAACAGAATAACAAAGCTTTAAGTAATAGCCAATTAAGTCACCCAAATCATATAAGCAAGACTAAATAATATTCTTCAAGTTCTGGAGCCTTTAATTTCTTCCCATTGAAATTCTGGTCACCGACTAGTTAGATAAAAAACTTGTTGATTTGAATATTTGTTACTTCTGGATTATCAGTGGGATACTTGGATAGTGCATTCTGAGCTGGTTTTCTATTGGAATACTTAATTAACTATCGAAATAAGTTACAGTATATTGGAATTTGTAATTAGTTAGATGAAAAATGTACACTGTTATTAATTAGCTTGCAGTTCCTGCATTTTGTATTTTTTGTACATATATGTGAATTTTTAATGACATGGACTTTGTTAACAAGTTACTTCAATCATTCGTGCAGCCATTGCCACAGTTGTCACAATAGCAGAAATTCTCAAGAACAACGGATTTGCTGTGGAGAAGAGTAAGTATTCTTATGGATTGTTATTCTTAGGCTGTGCAAAAAAGTGAATATATTCTTCAATATTAATTATGATTAAAAACCATGCAGAGATCATGACTTCCACCGTTGACATGAAAGATGAATCCAGAGGGCGTCCCATCCAAAAAGCCAAGGTAAAGTTTATAAAAAAGTTATCTCTTATGTTAAAGCCTGTCTTGATTTTTTTTTTTAAGATTGATTGTCGTTTTTTATTAACACATCATCATGAAATAGTCTTGACATCAATTTTGAACATACAAATTCCAATTGGAATGATTAGAGTAGATGTTTGTAAATTATAACCAGTCATGTGACACTTCGATACTTTTTGGTCACTGGATTCAGATCATAAATTTGAATATTTGATGAACTGGTGTTCTCAATACACTTAACCACAATATTAGTGACATTTATACGGTTTATGTTTTTAGATTGAGATATTGCTTGAGAAGACGGATAAATTTGATGAACTGATGGCTGCCGCTGCTGAGGAAAGGGGGGAGCTTGCCGATGGTGAAGAGCAAAATTAACAATTTTAAAAGCATTTTATGAATCACTGTCATCTGTTTTGTTTTGAATGGTTGGTACTTGCTAGAAATAGTAGACATTGGCATAATCTGTATGCTAATTCAATTTTGTGCTGTTTAAATGGTATTCTTAAGATAGCAACTTGGCTATATGCATATACAGATGATTTACTTTTCTTCTTTTAATTTCTCAAATGAGTGATTGTTGTTTGTTGGAATTTGATGAAGTCTAGAATTGAGGATCTTGAGATCTTCATACGACTGATGGTTGGAAAACCAATTTTTTCGATTTCTGTATTGTTTGGGTTTGAGCGTTTATCATACAAAATTTACAAAACCAGGCTTCTGTAGTTCCATGTCGGCTAATTGAATGTTTGGCAATGGTATCAAGGCAATACTTTTCTGCCAAAACTTAGCATTGTTGAATTTTGTAGAGGTCTTGGTTCAGCTTGACTCGTTTGGTCCATATCTTTCTTTAAATATATTTGTTCGATTATACACGTCATATTGATACATTTGTTCGATCAATACACGTCATATAGACACATGTAGTTCTTCAAAGCCAATTAAACTGTCTTGAGGCTGTGAGTATTTAAAAGGAGTATACTAAATATTCATCACTGATCAATACACGTCATATAGATACATTAAGGGGCTGTTTGATAAAATAAAATGATTTAGCGCTGAATGATTTGTTCTCTGAATGACTTGAAGCTCTGTAGGATTTAGTTTCGCCTGTTTGATAGCTAGTATGAATCAACATTCTGAATGACTAAAATTACTATTTTTAATTATATCATGACTATCATTTTATGGTTATTATATGGGTATATTAAAACCATTTTTACACTTTAAGAAAACTAATAACCAAAAGTATCAATAAATAGACGAACTACACATATTCAAAAGTATATACATATTTGTCAACTATCTGCCAATCAATATTGTCATCTTTGTGTCAGTCACTCAAGCAAATCAATTATTATATACTTAAAAAAGAGCTACACAACAATAGAAATTGACCAAATGAAGTGGGTAACAAAGTAATAAAATAAGTTATAAGATGACACGTGAATAGGAGAATATCATCAGATTATAATTTCTATTGCTGAATGGTTTAGGGACCACATTTAGTAGAATCGGTCAGCATCTATTCACTTGCTCAGAGGTGACGAAATCTTCCAGTCAAACAAACTGTGTGCTGCCCGATTCAGCATTCAGTGCTGGCCCATCCTATTAAGTACCAATCAAACACCCCTTAAGTTCTTCAAAGCCAGTTAAACTGTCTTGAGGCAGTGAAGTATGTTAAAAGGAGTATACTAAATATTCATTACTGAACATTACTTTAGGCCTGTTGTATCTAACATTTTTATCTGTTGTATGCTCTACTGTGTCATTACTCACGAACACCTTCCTCATAAACACAAAGCTACTCATAAATACAAAACCATTAGCATATTCTTTCTCATGAATAAATTAAAGTAATATTCAGTAGCAGTGCATCTTCACATTGAAACCGTCTTGGCCAACTTAAAATTAGTTGAGAAGTCAGTGCCAGTAGGAGCAGTTATCAAGTTTCCAGTACCAGACATGTAAAAATTGTTGTAATTAATTTTGGTTACTAAATCTGCCAAATGTGGAAATTGACTCGTATTCAGCTTGAAAGATAGAATCCTGAGGAGGAAGGCCATGCAATCGTCAAACTGTTTCTCAATGCGATCTACTTCCTTCTCACATCTGGCTTTGATTGCAGAAACTGTTCCACTATTGGATAATGTCTGCTGGACTGAATAGAAGTCTAGTGCTAGTCCAAGTATACTGTTGATCTGGCTTGCAATTAATGCCCACAACTTATCTGGGACTACAAAGCATTGATGCTGAATTGAGAGTAAGTAGGCCTCGTGCACTTCAATCACTTCATCAAGAGATCCAGCTGCTGCCATGCCTTTACATAACTCGTGCCATGCACTGTGGTAGACTCTGTCCATAACATATTGATGAAACGCATCAACGAAATGAAGTAGTTTTTGCTCCACCAACAATCTATGCTTCCGGTTAACTGTCGCTGTGCCCGTTCCTTCCACATCCATCTTCGAGTTTTATCAAGGACATATTTTGCACGCTTGACCCTCAATAAGAAATTCATCACCTTGTTGTACTTGTTTAACGCTTCAACATTTGCAATGAGTTCAAGCGGCCAAGGGACATTGTATGTGAACTTAAGTGAGTCTAGATCATTGATACCAGCACAACTTTTACAGGGACTTGGCGCAAGAAGTGGTGTAGTCTCTTGAGCTTCCCTATTTGTTAAAGACACAACTAAGGAATCCGGCGAGCTAAGTACTGTCCTGTCAGCAGAGTTTCTAATTGATTCCTGTAACACCGTGTTCAACTCAAAATCATCATCCCGTGATTCTCCTTTGTCCAGCTTATTATAAACTACTGTCAAGAAATGTTGTAGTAGATCACCAGAGCCTAACAAATATAGATCACACATAACTCTTAACTCATCCATCAATTTCCAGTCATGTAGCAACTTTGACAGTATCTGATCGCCAATATGATCGACCTGCTTCTTGATGTAAAAATTAAGGCATTCCTGCAGAATTACAACAGGAAGTGGAGTAGATTTTGGTTCAACAATCTGAATCCAGCTGAGGACTTTGGACACAAGGGTGCTATTTTTCTGAAACGGTAAAAGCTCGGACATAATAAGGTCCTCCTTAAAAGACGGGAGAATAGTCGAAATGGAAATAATGATTCCACCACTTTGATGTCATGTTGAGAGCGAAAGTTTTCAGTATCACCAAACGGAAAACCAGAGGCATAATTTGTTCCTCTAGCTGTGGTTCCACCGCATAGAGCCTTTCGTAATTCTTCGTCATTTAAAGGAGGGAGAACATAGTTGTTAGACAAGTTTAATGAATTCCAATCACTAGTGTTTGCTTGAAGGAGCTTTTGGCATACAGTGATTGCAGGATTTTGAGGACAGAAGGAGCTAACACCAGATTCCACACTATCTCCTTTCCTATTAACACCCTGCCTAGTTGCAGGCAGTGCATCAACCAAAAACTTGTACCAAATCTTCTTTGAGCAGTCATTGCTTGTATCATTACCTTGTAACTTCTCTGTCCCCACATATGATTAATTTGCAGAAACAATTTTATCATTTTCCCAAAAGAACTGAGACATGTGATCTCCGTGACCCATAAGAGGTGTTAATGACAAACAAAATATCTCTGATAGGAACATGTTGGATCAACTGCAAAGACTTTCCAGCCGAAATAATTTCTTTAGCAATGTCCTTAAAGAACAAAGGACAAACCACAAGATCCCTTCCGTTTTGGCCCTTTGTTGATCTTATGAGGTAACTCTTGTCCCAGAATTCAGCCGTATCTATTGCAATCGCTTTATTAGCATAAAAGAACATCTCCTGAAAGGGGTCATCTAATATCCCCTCAAAGATCCAGGAATCAAGAAGCTCAATATACGGCAATAAGCATCCAACAAACATATAGAGCAACACCCTGTATGAATCTTCCTCGCCACCTTGGACAAGGAAAGCATGATTAGGTTTGTCATAAAGATAATCGAGGATGTGAACCGCATTTCAGATGATGAGAAACGAGAGTGTTTGGGGATGGCACCATGCACTATCTCCAATAAGTATTCAGCTCCGGCACAAAGGCTTGTTAACGAACTTGCTAAACCCAAAAGGGTAGGAACAGTGGGAGTGTTATTAATTTGAACTTCCTCTTTCAAAGCTATATCCCGTAACTTTTTAAGCCAAGCAGAAGCTGTCGAAGCAAAAGCTGATAAAGTAGGCGAAGATGTTGTTTTAATAACATCCTTAGAAGAGAGGGTTATCTCAACCAATTTCAAGCAAGTAGCTGAATATATGGATTGATCCAAAACCGTACGAAGACTGGTCTGAGAGAGATGGGCTAGATGTACATTATCATCTTTAGTTCGATAACACCGTCCAACCGAATCCCAATAAAACAAACAACTTGAAAACCCTTGAAGTATCTGCAACACACCTCTGATCTATACAGAAACATATGATATCTTCAGTAAGAGGGTGTTTGTTTTAGTTTATTTACAAGGCTTATGAACTTATGTAACGTTCACAAGCTCACATTTTCGGCTTATGAGCTGATAAAGTTGAGCGTATGACCTTAAATAAGTCACAAACTCAATGTTAGTTGATACGCTCATAAGTAAATAAAAGGGCCTATGAGCTCTTATCAAATTTACATATGTTTGGCAACAGAGATTTTTGAAGCGTGTAGGAGTGTTTAACTTTTAGCGTTTAGAATATAAAGCTTGTTTGGCAACAAGCGTTTAGCTTTTGTTTACACCCTCCTATTTGAAAACACTAAGGCTATGTTTGGCAAAAAGAATTGAATGAAAGAAATGAAAATAGAAAAAGAGAAAGGAAATACCAATTGAAATTCATTAGTACGTGAAGAGGGCAAAGGAGATGCGAAATGTAAGCCACCACCAGTATTGATTTTCTCGATCAAACTTTCATTTCTACTAGAGTAAACTGCAAAAATCATCCCTGTGGTTTGTGTATTTTCGCAAGAATCATCCCTATCTCAAACGTTCAGCATTAAACATCCCCAAGTCCACAAACCTTTAGCATTAATCATCCCTGAGCACTAACGTCGTTAGTTTTACCCGTTAAATGTTAAATAATATTTGTCCGTTAATCCCTCCGTTAATACTTTTTGCACCGTTAGTCCTCATTTTACATTTTTGTCCGTTTTTTACGTTCTCGTCCATTTTTTTACGTTTTCTTCCGTATTTTTATGTTTATGTCCATTTTTACTCTTTTTTTCCGTTTTTATATGTTTCGTCCGCTATCTATCCGTTTTTAATGTTGTTAGGTCACTAGTTTTACAACACAAGCTTAATAGAAAGAGATAAAGGCGATTGAACAACAAACCAAACACACACACACGATATACTAAGACGGTTACGCGTAGGGCATGAGTGAAAGGAATTAATTGAACAACCAACCCTCAAGTGAGGGTTATACAAGACTATTTATAGGCAAGGAGCTAGGGCAACACTCCCACTCCTTCCCTTTTCCTTATTGGACATGGGCCTAAGCTTATGGGCCTTCTACATAAGCTAGACCTTAAAAAAACATAAAGGCCATAATAAGCTACCTATTACATATGAGAAACTAACACTTGAATTAAGGTTTAGGAGTGATTCCAACAATCTCCCCCTCAAGTGTTGGTGATGAAAAACGGTGAAGGCGTTGATGTAATAGTAGCTTTGACGTCTCCTGACATTCTTCTTTCTTGTGAGAAGAAATGCCTTGATTCAAACAATCTCCCCAGTGTAGAGAGATAGTTTTCTTTGAACAGTTATGCTTTGACGTCATCTTTAACTTTGTTCTTTGATCATTGTTCTTTGTGATGAAAGTGATAGTATGTTGTTGTCTGCATCAAGTCTGTCTCAGGTCTGCTTCGCTGCTACAGTGTCTCCACGTCATTCTTCAACATGCTCACACGCTCTTTGACATTGGAATTCAGTACTGATGAAGTTCTTTAAGTCTTTAACTTTGTAGATTCTTTGATTTGACGAAGAATCATTCTGACTGTTGTGTTGCTTTTGGATAGAACTTCCATTAGTGTTGATGTTGGCGTGAGCATGAGAAGAATCTGCACGATCATCCCGCTCCGGAGCTTCCATAAGAAAAAAACATGTAAAACGGTTAGTAATAAGTGGATTCTGGCACTTACAGGTTCGAACTTCGAGAGTGTTAACAGCATAGTGTGAAAACACAACTCTAATTCTCACAAAGGCCGTTCCTGAACTGGAGTCCCACAAGTGAGATAACGCGATGTACCGAAGTACATCTACAGTTCAGATGAGTCGCTGAGGTGCACCGAAGCATCACCTCACGACTGTAGACCGTTTGAGACACACTAAGCGTAATCCACGGGGAGTTACCGAAGTGACCTGCTGTCAGGGCTGTTTGATGTTGACCCTGGCAGGAGTTTCCATTCAATCACTGAGGATCACAGTTGTGAATCTCTCATAAATGTTCTCGACAGATTGCTAAGATCTGTGAAGGACTCGATAACGTACCACTGATGTTCTTATTGTTGAACATCGAGTGATGAAATGTCAAGTGTACCTAAGAGATCTTTTGATGAATCTCGTGGCTCTAGACTCAATAGTGCATTTTGGTTTTCCTGAGCGGAGACTAGGGAGAGGGTCTCCTTCTTCAATACCAGCGATCTCTAAGAGAAAGCCAATAGTTTACGTAGGGTTCCCTGTGAGAATGAAACAAGCTTCTTTTGAGAGAAACTTGAGTGGCTAAGAAGGTATAGTGCATGCGTCACTGGGTCCATGACAACTTTTAATCTTCAATACCGGCGTCACTAAGTGACAACCAGTAGCATATGAATTGAACCCGGTGTCTGCCCTAAGTTGAATAATTTGGAGGGCTATTTCTTTTCACCCTTTTCTTTGCATTTCTTTTTAATTCTTCAACTCCTTCTTTCTCCGATTCTCATTTTCTCCTTTTTTATAATCGTACCTAAGGACTTCTAAGTACTAACTATTTGTGATGTCCTTGGGTAGATCCCTCCGGCTCTGGCGGATCATAGGACGGTTATTCCTAACCTTAGTCACCTTATAACTCCATTGCCATAAAACCATTTTTTTCATGAAAATCTCTCAAAGTGTTTGTGAATGAAAAACATGTTTGAACACTTCAAGAGTTTTAGATTTTCAGAAATACTCCCCCTCCACATGTGCTTAGGAGTTTTTACGGAAATTTGCACAGTGAGGAAGGAGCGCGCACTTTATGAATTGATCAACTCAAGATAGACAATCCCCCGCGAGACACAGTTACGTTGCATAGTTAAAGAGTTACATTGTCAGTTTTTAGGTGACAACTAGCTCTAGTAACTACCTTGAAGGTGTAGAAAAACCTCGAAAGGTTGTCAAACCCGTCAGATTTCATGTCTACCAAGAGTTTCTCGAATGGTACTTTCTACTTGGACAAGTCCTTTGCGAGACACGTTTACATTACTAGCGAACTAGCTTGAAATTATTACCCGTCCCGGACAAGTTTTTTCGAGTTACTAACAGTTTAGTACCGTCAATTCGTTGGTTAAGTCTGTTACACAAAGATTCATTTGCATTTACACAACATATTTCTTATCACATAATTTTCTCCCCCTAAAAAATGGCATATAAAATGTTATTTTTGAAAAGTTGAGAATAACTATGACCATTTCGAGTGTTGCGGGAAGATGACCACTATGAACAATTTGTGAACAAAGTTTTAACTCAAGTACTCCCCCTCAACAAGTGATATAAACGGTGGAGGTTTTGAAAATCATACGGGGAAGTACTTGTCCTTTTGAGCAAAACCTTGAGAAATGAAAGGTTTGATAGGTTTTACTCAAAAGTAAGAAGCTTTCGCTCCTTTTATAAGGATTGTGGCACTGAAGCGTACCACATGGTCCTTTCTTGACAATTACGGGTTGTACACTGTTATGTGTGCACAAGCCATGGTGATAATAAACCATACATCCAAAATATAATGAAAGAAGCAGTTCAAGGGGTACCAGGAAGTCCAGTGATGTTGCCAGGAGTGAGAACTGGGCGTTGATAGCCGGTGATGTTAATCCTGGGTTGACCACCAACAAAGCTTTCCAATGTTCTGAACTGATCCCTTCTATACAACCTTTCATCAATCATTTTGATGATCCTCCTCACATCCCTTCGATCCTGAAAATTTCATCGCTTAGGAGACCCAATCTTTTGACGTATATCCTTCAACCTATAAGCCAATCCGTCCCTAACCATCTTCAAAGTGTGATCCCCAAACTTGTGAAGATCACTACACGTCATTAACCAATTTCGTTGAAGTTCACTGCGGTAAACGACGCCGAATGGTTTGCTGATGAGTGTATATTGTGAGAGCTGGTTGATGTCGAGAAGATCAAGCTGAGGTGGAGTGAAGTTGACACGGGTCTGATATGATTCAACTGCGAGCTGGAGATCTTCTACACGTTCTTTGATGACTATGCGTCTGATGAAGATGAGCAGTGACTTGATGAATTCACGTTGTACTTCAGTTGAAAATTGCCTCATGCGACCCTGTACTTTGGCAAGGTACATGTCTTCAATGTCGTTGATAGACAAATTCTCAAAGTCAGCTTCAGAGAATGCATAATCCTGTTCATCTTGCCTTTTGACCACAATCTTCTTGAGAAAAGTGTAGTCCCATTTGGTCGAAAGATCAACGTGTTTGATGGCAACGATATCCTTAGTACTTAACACTGCATGTTGAGACTTCTGAACCTGGCAGCTTCTGTAGTAGATTCTTCGGCGTTCCGGCCAATGATGAATCCCGTACATTGCATCTCGGTCGTATGCTTCCACTTTTTTGGAGAACAAGTGATTAGCTCTTTCCTCGATAGCTATGCAGTTAGAGTATATTGCTGCCAGGAATGGAAGTGTCAAAGATGTAGCATATTTCCTTGAACCATCGCCACCGTGTAGAAGAAATTCCAAGTCTTTGTTGAAGAAATATCTGAATGGAATCCTAGGTTCATCTGGTTGGCCAATTGTTGGTAGAGGTTTAGACCAGTCGGTGTATCATGGAGGGTTATCCCGTTTGGTGAAGTCGATGTTTGCTTCTGGGTTGAGCCAATCCATGTTGTTAGACATAGCTCGAGCAATGTTTTCAAGGTGATATTCGACCTCGATGGCACTTTACGAGGTATCTTTTAACAGTTGAAAAGCTTCATTCTTAATTCGCCTCAACTCAGATTTCGTCATCTTCTTTACTCAGAATTTTTCTTGCAGTATCTTAGCATGCTCCAATGTATTACCGTCTACCAGATCTTGACCTTCAGCAGGGTAGGGAGTTGAGTTAACAAGTGTAGAGAACCATTCAAATTCCTCTATTTTATCGTCATCTAGCCATGATACGACGTCAACCATGGGCGCCTTCTTCTTCTTTTGTTTAGACCTAGATGAGGATTCTAGTTTCTGAACTTGTTTGGGAGAGGTGGGTTGTTGTAGGGGCTCACGGACTTCGTCATCGTCACCACCAGTATACTCAAAGTGATCACCGGTTTTCTGAGTCTCGGGTGGTAATTCAGAAGAATCCTGAGGTTTATCAGTAGAAGAACGAGGAGGTGACCTTTGTTGTGCTGGAGTCCGTTTGGGTGGAGGTTGCATAGAAGATGATTCACCAGACTTCTTCGAGCGTTTATGCTCGTCATTATTATCCTGATCCTTATCTTCATCATCGCGTGGACGCTTTGGCCTTTCAGCTTCTTCTCGGCATGCTGTTTTGAGTTGATATTCCAGCAATGCTTCAAGCAATTTACCTTCGTGAGAGGCAAGTGTTGCAGATCGTTTGGACAGTTGAGCTACCAGCCGGTCAACTAACTCAGCATCTGAGAATATTATGGGATCAACTGGATTGATGTTCACGTGCATCGGTGTTGATTTCATAGTCTGCTTGGCCAGGTGAAGTAGATTCGGATAGAGTTGTTTGGTGAACAACTCCTTTGTAACTTTCGGAACAATGTCAAGGAGGTAATTGTGAGTGTAACCTTTGATCATTTCGTCCATTTTCTCTTGAAGATCATCTTTCATGAGCTTCTGGACATACTCCCTTTCAACTTTCATCTCGTCATTCTCGTCATGAAGGTACTGTATTTGATCAGCATAGAAATTCATTTTCCTGTAGAGCATGTCTTTCTTTCTGACTTGTTTGACAACATTCACAATTCTTTTATGAGTATGAGAAATCCAAGATCGAGTTGGCTTCTTCACTGATTTGGATGTTGATTTTGTTGATCTTTTAGATGGTGATGGTGAAGAATGAAATGATGAATCTGATGATGAGGAGACATGAGGAGGCTCAGGGTCCTTTGGAGGTGCAGAAGTATCCTCCTTGGAACGAATTGGACTGTTGAGAAGATAATCATCATAATTCTCTTCGTTATCTTGTCCAGATTTAGCTTTTACTTCCGTCTGAACCTGGGCTTCTTCATCAGTCTTTTCTTTCTCAGACTTATCCTTTTCTGGTTCCTCAATGTTATAATCAATAGATTCCTCCACAAGCTTTTGCTGTTGCACAAGAGTGGTGGCACCAGTTCCCTTATCTGGTCGATTAACCGCATCAGGATCTGGTGAAGAGTGGACACCACCACTCGACCCTCCGGGGCCACGCATTTGATCTTATTCAAATTCTTTAGCCTTTTGAAGGTGTCTAACGATTTTAAACTTCTTCCTGTAGGATTTATCCAGTTGCTCTTCATCACTTTCAGAGCTTTCTTCATATGGCACAACTACAGGAGTCTTCCCTTTTCCTAGGTCAGCTGGAGGACTAGGAGGTTTTGCTACTGAGGGAGGTGGTTCGGTTGCAGATTCAGAGTAGTGGACCTCCTCATCTGATTGTGTATCTTCAGAGCTTTCGTCCAATAGCTTTCTTGGTGGTTCAGGTGTAGGAATAGGAACAGCTTCCTGAGAGGGAACTTTCTTCTTTGGAGTAGGTTTCCTCTTTGGGACTTTCCTTTGACTCACTGTGCTTACTGCACTTCCAGCACTTCCTCTTCTGGTTCTCCGAGTGGGTGTTCCAGAAGGCTTTTCATCGAGATGACCAACTTTGCCTTCTCTTACAGCTACCCGATACCTTTTGTACGTTTCAAGCTTTTTGATTTCGTCAGTCAGTAGGTGATCAGGTAACACCGCACCCCGTTTCTTTGTTGACGATTCCTTGATTCTGATAGATAGGATAGGCTCAGTCAACATGTCGTGATTGTCGGGGTCATTGAGCCTCTTGGGGATATCAGGATGAAGTCCAAGTGCTCTCTGGATCAACAGTTTTGTGTATCTGACATAGGGAATCTTTGAGCCAAGCTTTTTGAGAAATGTCATCATGTCATCCCATATCAGAGCTTCAATTTCGATGTCCTTCTTGTTGATTAATGACTAGAAGATTTGCAGTTCCATGATCTTGGGATGCTCATAGCCACTGTCACGACCAGAGACTGATTTGGTGATGATGATATAGAGGGTTCTCCACGGTTGAGGAATGTTCTTAAGCTCCACATGAGAATGCTTAGTGATAATTCCTGAAGCTTCATCATAGCCAATATCAATCAAGAATTGTATAACTGTCTCCTCAGTAGGTGTGGCATAGAAGTCGGTTGGCACGATTTCTGGAATGAGAAGAACAGCCCGTAAGTCTACATGAGTGATGGTGACTTGTTTGTGATTGATAGTCACAGTCACTGCACTTTGACCCTTGATCCTTTGCATTGAATTCCAGAATTGTTGAATGTAGATCTCCGGTACTGTAGCAGAGTGTGAGAGCATGTTCTGGTAGGGATGATTCTTAAGAATATCCACAGCAATGAGACAAGAAGATTCTGAGCATGTGAGGGTTTCAAAGTCAACCCTAAGGTTGTTCTTTCCAATCTTTCTTGGATAGCCATTATGGAAGATGTCAGCAATTGTGAGAACTTCTGGTGCATCCACATTCATTTGAGCAGCCATGTCGTGATCTGAAATAACATTAGCCAAAAGAACCAACATATCGAAAGACATAATGTTAGTCAACAGAAGGTAATTTTATTGTCTAATTATTGAATGTACAGTGTCAAAGATTGTTACGAGTCCAAAGTTACTTGTTTGTTCAATAGTCCAATGTCGTCGTGATAAGTTTCGTGAGTTAGTTAACTTTAAGTTTTAAAGTTTATGTTATCACTTATTTAACACAACATATTAAACGATTAAGTTTATTAGTGACATTATTGGTTTCGTGACGTTATGATTCATTTATTTACAAGTTTGCACGCGTAACAATTCATAACAAAGGTTTGATCAAGGCTTATGCGTAGGAATAGTAGCTTATGCGTAAACAGGAGAAGTATACGCGTAGAAGCAAGCTTATGCGTAGGATCCTTACTTACGCGTAAGAGATATTACGCGTAGGAAAAGAGGACCTTATGCGTAGAGCTTACGCGTAGGCGTATAAAAACCTTACGCGTAAGGCTTACTCGTAAGAGTAGACCTTATGCGTAGAGTCACTGTTTACGCATATCCTTCATAGGATACGCGTAGTCCCATTGTAGAACCTTACGCGTAATAGTTACGCGTAAGATTTCTCTTACGCATAACTTTCTACGCGTAAGGTGATCCTTATGCGTAGAGTTTCAATGACCTTGATTCTGAGTTTTACGAGTAGCAAGCCTGAAATAAAATCATCATAACATCAATTTTGACACTAACACTCATTATATAACAGATTTAATCACAATCACTCATTCAAACAGTTAGGCGTAGAAAAAACTTACGCGTAGCCTAAAACCCTAAAGTTCAAAATTTACGCGTATGAAATCTAGCCATAGGATATGCACCAAAGTGTTTCTGGTAAGTTTAAGATGTTGTGAGAGTGTAATGACCAAGTTTTAACACCTAATTCGCAGTGAATCACAAGTACCCAAATCTCAAGAACATTAAACCCTAATTTCTAATTCACAATCAATTAGTGTTTCTGGGTTGTTATAGAGCTTAGATAACATTAATTCATCATGATAACAACATCACACAACAATCTTTTTGACCAAAAACATTCACATTTGAAAATACCCAAAACCACGAGTAAACCCTAATTTTCAAAATCACTCAATTCGTGAATCTGGGTTCGTTTTGAGGATAGAAAAGGTATCATTGATGTTATTAAAGCATTTAGACACTATCCTTTTAGTCTCAAACACACAACCAAGATTATGTGTTCATAAGCATACGCGTAGAACACAAAATCGACCATAGGTTAATATCTAACCGTTAATTTTCAAAACGATTTAGAACCATTGTTTGTAATCATGTTAGGAACACAAAAACACTTACAAATTGAAGATCTGAAACATGGATTTGTCAAACAATTTTGGATCGTTGATGGTATTAGGTGAAATATTAATTTTGATGAATTAAATGAGGTTGGTGGGGTATTTTATTTAAAATAACTTTAAAGTTTTGGTCCCTCCACCTTTTCCTTTTTCATCCAAAGCCATTTAACTTCCATTTTGGTTACCAAACGAAAGATTTTTAAGAAAGAAACTTGACGACACTCCCCTTTGACTTAAGAAAATAATGAAAGGTTATAAATTTTAGTCCGAGGTGTCAATGAACCCGAAAATTTACCACCATTGATAAAAGAAACAATCGAGATAGAATAACATGCAAGTACACAAATGTTTTTGAAACAATTTGGTATTAATTTTCTCCCCCTCAACACTTGATCGGAAAAATACTGAATTTTGAAAGATTATAGTGTTGACGGAAGAAATGTACATGCCATGTTGAAAGAAAATTAGATTTGAAGAATATTTTTGTTGTTTTATCAGGTTTTATATTTTTGTATTTTGTTTTTGAAAAATTATTTACAAAAGATATTTTGGTGTTTGACAGGTTTTTTAAGACTGTTTTAGGAGGTCATCCAATTCCTCTTGAGTCAAACACCTCATACCAATCCGGTGGACCAACTCATTAAACCTAGCGGGAGGCAAGGCTTTGGTGAGAAGATCTGCCAGTTGGTATTCTGTACCCACGAAGTATAATTCAACTGTACCCTGTTCCACGTGGTCCTTCATGAAATGATAACGAAGATCGATGTGCTTTGATTTCGAGTGCTGAACTGAGTTGCACGAGATCGCAATGGCACTCCGATTGTCGCAGTACATCGGGATTCTGTCAAATACGTAACCATAGTCTTTGAGTTGTGTTCTCATCCAGATGACTTGAGCACAACATGCTGACATGGCTACATATTCTGCTTTGGTTGATGACAGTGATGTACAATCCTGTTTCTTTGATTGCCAGGACACCAGTTTATCACCAAGAAATTGTAGTGCTCCTGAAGTACTTTTCCTTGAGTCTAAGCATCCTGCGTGGTCAGCGTCTGAAAAAGCGATTAGTTCAAAACCAGAATCCTTCGGATACCAGATCCCCAAGTTAATGGTTCCCTTGATGTATCGGAGGATTCTTTTAGCCTCAGAGAGGTGGGTTTCAACAGTTTTAAACTCTTTAAGTTTGCGTTGCAAGCCGATAATTTCTTCAAGATGATCATCTATTCGTTTCGTGGAATGCTTTTTGTATGCAGAGAACTGTTTTTGACAAGTTAACAACTCAGCCTTAGCTTTTTGATTTTCCAAGGTGAGAGCGTTAATTTGCTTTTTATGTTCATGTTTCAGTTGTTCTATTTCAGACAACAAAGCATTCTTCGAAGCGGCTAGATCACGCATCTGTCTCTCTAAGTATTTTTCGTTTTGATGAGATTTAGTAAAGGCTGCTTCAAAACCTTTTTCACGTTTTTCTTGAGTTTTGAAAAAGTTGAGTTGCATTTGTAAACATTCAAAATCCTTGGTTAACAGTGCATTTTTACTTTTTAAGTCCTGATTTAATGCACAACATTCTTCAATTTGGGATTGTTGGTCTTTAAGTAAAAGAGCAAGATCTGGATGAGGCAAAAGTTCGGCTTGTTCAACGGAAGTCACCACATGATCATTATTTAGATCCTCAAGTATAACCACGGAGTCAATTTGATTGTCAAAGGAAACCATAAGGTCATCTTGATCGTCAAATGTAACTACGGGGTCTAATTGAAAATCGTCGGAATGAGATGTAGATGACTCATTTTGAACACTCTGAGCCTTGCCGGATTTAGATGTTGGCGGAGATATTAGATCAAAGATAATTATGGTTTGTTCGGGTACCTGAGACAAGCCATCAGTGTCATACACTGGGCCTGTGTCACTCATGTGTAACTCATGCATATTAGCCATTAACATAACAGCTGCATTAGCCTGCAAGTCCTCCATATCATCATCTGAGTCTGCATCTACCATAAAACTCTGTTCTTTGTTTGTGAGAGTTCCACCAGCTTCATCCTTAAGAGCCAAAAGAAGAGTGATGAGTGCGTATTCACTCATCATTTTAGGTCAAAACTGAACTGCAAAACATTCAAAAACACTCCGAAATGCATCGAAATACTGAAAATATTTCAAAATTGTGTTTTATATGTTTCAGATGCAAAACAAATGAAAAACGAACAAAGTTTGCAAAATTGGCAGTTTCAGTCCCCCGACTTTCAAAAATTGACAGAAACAGTCCCTGAGCACGTAATTTAAAAAGAAAAGTCACCAAAGGTCCTTTTGAAATCATAAGTTGTCATAATTAGTCCTTTGGTGAAAAATGTCAAAAGTTTGAGAAATCACAGTTTTGGTCCATGGGTTTTTAAAATTGTCAAGTTTAGTCCTTGGAATTTCAAAAATGGCAGATTTGATCCCTTGTTTTTTTTTTGAGATTCACAAGAAAGGCCCTTGGATAGCATCTTCATAAATTACAGCATGGCCCCTAAAGTTTCAGATATGGCAGTTTTGGTCCCTATAGTATTACATAGTTTCATGTTTAATCCTATGTCTAACTAAAACCAAGCAAGGCCCAATATCCTAACTGCCAACCCAATCCAGTCCAAACCTTGACCCGGTCAACCCTCCCATACCCGGTCAAATGAATAAACACAACCACCCAACCCACTGTTTTTCTTCTTCACCTCATTCCCGCCCAAATCCCCTGCTCCCAATAAACCCTAGACACCTTTTTCATCTTCCCAAACTTCTCCTTTCTCTTCAATCTAAACACTCAACCCCTCTCTCACTCTATTACCCACCTTCACCATATCCCAAACTCACCTTCATCCTTTTTACCCGGTTTTACCCAATTCCCCAGCCCACTAATCTTTCTTCCCCCTCCTCCCAATGCCAAGCTGGCAATCTCAACATCAAATAAGTATCAATGGATGGCTCAGATGCTTGCTCTTATGTACCTACCTATTCAATGGTTGAGATTGAGCACAAGAAGCACAAACATGAGAAAGCACAAGATGGAGAGATGAAGACATTGAAGACCTAGTTTAGTATAAATAGAGCACCTTGTAAGCCTTGAAGGGCACCCCTAGTTTTCAAAAATATTTTTAAGTTTTCTTGTATTTTCAGTTTTATTGTAAGTTACTTTTAATTAATGAAAGTTAGTTCTCTTTTTAATTTTATGTCCTGTTAAACATTTAATTTAGCTGAGTGAAATTTGTCAAAAGGTTGTTAGTTTGATCATAGAAATGGTGGTTTCAGTTTTTGAAGAAGGGGTGTTTGGTTAATACTTGTAAACGGGTCAAAACCACTTTTGTTGCCCGTTTGACTTTAAGAGTCAAAGGCTTTTTAAGATTTAGTGTAGTCTTCTAAGTCAGAATTGTATCACAAGTTCACTTAAACATTTGAGTACAAAAAAAAAGAAGTTGATCTGTTTTTTTTGTGTCTGCAGCAGCAGGCACAGTTGCTGATCTTGAGGGTTTTATGGGTTAACTTAATGTTTAAATTGTGTAAAACCTGTTTTCCTCAAATCCTTGTAGGCTACTTTGACTTTGGATTTAGCTTTGAGCTTTAAATCCACATTTAGCTTAGTTTAAAATCTCTGAAAAACCTGTTATTACACTTCATATTTTTTTTTGTATCAGTAACAAAATTGGACTAACAGTCCTGTTCCTAGCAATTTTTGAACTGGTTCAGCTTGATTTTTGCCACCACAATTAGTTTTCTATAATCTTTGTTATGCTAACTTTGAGTTGCAGCTTAAATCTTGCTTGGAAGCTCACCCATTCAGCTTATAAATAAGCCAAAACAGGACCCTTTGCTGTTGCAGCCTGCTGCACCAACAGGTTCCACTTTTCATTTTATCTTTCTAGCTTATCAGTAGACTTAGTAGCTTTTTAGGTATAGATTAGGATCACTAGGTCTTAGCTTATTTGTGCTACCTTTAGTGCTTGTCAATTCCTTAGTTAGCTTATTGTCTAATTAGTTAGGATTTCCTTTTTAAGCCAACTGTTTTCCCTTAAGTTTCATCAGTGGTTTGCTAATCATTTTAGCTTAGGTACCTCTACTTAGCTTATTGCCCATCCCATCTTGCTTATTTAGGTGATTTTCTTGCTTATTGGTGCTTAAACAGTCAAGGGGTGTTTGGGTGATTGCTTTAAAGGTTGTTTGGTTTTTAGCTTAAAAAGTTGTTTGATTGTGTTCTGTCCATATCAGTGAATATAAGCTATTCACAACAGCTTACTTCAAAGTTTTAAGACAAGTTTTTCAAAAACTCATGGTTCAATCTCACCTTCAAAAATTTACAAGGAAGTTCTTTTGGTTTGCTTAAAAGGTTGAGTTTGGAAACTGTTTAAAAGGGTGGGACTTGTTTCTGTCCAAACTGAGGACAATAAGCTGTTCCCACAGCTTATTGGCACCTTTTCATAAGATAAGTTTTCACAAAAGTCTTTCAATTTGATCATATCTTTAATTCTCAAAAAGAAAAATCAAAGAAAAAAAATTGTTTGCAAAAAAGGAGAGCCAAGGGATTCGAACCCTGGTCCCTAAGCACACAACCTCAACACACACCATGCCAACCAACTGCCCTTGGGACTTTTTTCAGTTAGAGTTTGCATTATTTAATATATAAGGGCTGTTGGCAGTTTTAGTATTAAGCTAATTTTAGCTTATTTGGCAGCTTATTTCCAAAGCAACCACCACCTTTTTCATTTTTTATAGAATCAGTTAGACTTTAAGTACTTTTTTGTAATTTTTCAGATTTTTCTATAGTAGTTTAGTATTTTTAATAATCTAATTAGTGTTAAATCGTTTTTAATTCGTAGTAATTAAAATAAAAGTCAAAAAAATATTCCGTTTTTTTTCTAAAATTATTTTTAGTCGAATAGATCGTAGGAAAATTGGTTTCACACCCGTAGCCCTTAAATTTCATAATTTTTACGTTTATGGCTCGGGTTGTTTTCCCGTTTTTACGTTTTTGCGTTTTAGCACCCTAGGACTTAGTGTAACTTAGTTTTATCATTCCTTAGGTTTAGTGATAGTTTAATTTTAGTTTATTAGGGTTCCCTTGCCTTAATTACTTTCCCGTTGGTTAAATTTGTAGAATCCGTAATCAAATCCAAATCATTATAAATCCAATTCAAGTTCAAAATCACGAAACTCAACGAATCCTTCCATTCACACCTCGTTGGGACACGACCCGGGGAAATCACTTCCCGGTATCACTTTTATCACACCCGTGAGGTTTGGCACGTTGACCTTTTTCCTAAAGGGTTAATTTGTCGAATTTTACGGTTAATTTGGTATTGTTGATATTTGTGTTTTCACACACTCACTTCACACGAATCAAAGAGCCTCTTTGAAATAAGCACTGCCCTTAGTCCTCGGCTTTGGGCATGCATTAGCCAGGTGTCCATTCTCATTGCAGTTGTAGCATCGAAGACCATTCAACCCATTCTGAGCATTTCCCTGTTCCACCACTTGAGCTCTGTTGTTGTTCCTACCCATAGCATTAAACCCTTGACCACCTCCCATCTGACGACCATAACCACGATTCTGAACTTCAACTCGTCCTTTGTTTACAACAGCCTGATTTCATGTATTAGATGAGGAACGAATACGATTGTTGGATTTGTTGGTATAACGGCTAAAAGCATTAGCAATCATAACAAATCCTTGTTGCAATGCTTCGAACGGATCGGATTCCTCAGTAGTTTGACTATGAAGTGCTTGATCATTGTTGTTGTTGTAAGGAACCAATTGATTTTGTTGAGGTTGCTGTGATTGATCATTTGATGTGACTGAGGCAGTTGGTTGAGTTGCTTGTTGAGGAGAATAACTGTTTTGAGCATACAAGGCAAGTTGTTGATTTTCCGGATTAGTCGTTGAAGCAATTTGGGCACGGAGAATCCTTTCCCTATCAACTTCCTTTTCATGAGGCTTCAAGTAATCGTACAACAATCCATATGTAGAATGATGCATGTTCTTCGCTTGACGGAGAAAAATGACATACTTCTCCCATTCAGGACCAAGACAACTCAGGAACTTAGTATTCACTGCAATTCTTGGCATGATGATGTTGTGTTTATCCAAATCATTGATGATGTCTGAAAATCGATGATGATAAGACTCTAGTGTCTCTTCAGGTTCAATCATGAAGTGTTCATAAGCCAAGTAAATTTTGGATTCCATATCTTCCTGATTGAGTGCAGATCCTTCCATAAGTAGATGAATATGTTCCCACATTTTCTTTGCAGTCTTTTGAGCATCAACACTTCGAAGAATTGGGTTTCGTAATCCTGAAAGGATATATTGCATTGCAAGCTCATCAGCTTCATAGTGTAGAAGTTCTTCTGGATTCAAGTCTGCAACAGTAGCAATGTTTGATTGTTCATCTCTTGGTGGATTAGCATTAGGATCTCCGGGTATAATGACATTAGGCATCTCAAATGGACCTTCCAAGATAACCTTCTTTAAGAACTTTCCATGTGGCTTCTTCAGATCACAAAACCTAAAGAACCTTATCACCCATTGATCGTAGTTTCCTGGAGTGAGCATTGGAGGTCTATCAAGTGATCCAGCCTCATGAATTGATTGTTGGCTGCTTAAAGCTTCACACATCTTTGCAAACCAAGTGGGTTCCTTCATAGTGTTCCTTGATGGATGTTGATTGAATTCATTTGTGTAGGGTTGAACTTGAAGACTTGGCGGTGTTTGAACCATTTGTGGTGGAAGAATTGCTCCAAGTTGTGGAGTATGTTGTTGATTAAATTGTTGTTGATAAATTGCTTGTTGTTGATTCCATTGTTGATGTTGTGGACTTAGTTGTTGTTGTCGTTGAGAATAAGTGTAAGGGAAATAGTTAGAGTATGGTGGTTGTGACATGTTGATAAACTTGTGTTATAAAAATGGATCTTTGTAGTCGAATGAACCTTAGTTGATGAAGTGTCCTTAGGCGTAGAAGTCACAATAATCCAAGTAGCACTTATGCGTAAAAACACCAAAGTTACGCGTAACAAACAAGAGTTACGCGTAGATTTAGCTTACGCATAAGTAGGGAAAAGACTCTAAAGTTAGGCGTAGACACAAAGTTAGGCGTAGGATTACCTTATGCGTAAGACTAGGCTTAGGCGTAAGATGAATCTTATGCGTAGGATTTCTACGCGTAAGCTTTATGCTTATGCGTAAGTTTAGGGTTTTGCCCAAATGATCTTTTACACTATCACAGTGCAAAAGATATCTAAAGTCGACGTATTTTCAGGCTTATCCAAGCAAGAAAACACGGAGTAAACCACGAAAATGAAGATCAAACCACGGATAAAGTTACGCGTAAGATTAGGGTTTTGATATGCGTAATCTTACTCGTAAAAATGATTATGCCCAAAGATGTTTCTAAACCAGATTTTTGTGATGAGATAGCTTCAATATCACCAAAATAACACAAAAGTGTGAAACTTGATGAACCAAAACTCCTAAAACAGTTATGCGTAGGACGAACCCTTCGAACAAAAACTAGCTTAAAAACGTATATCCACGCATAAAGTTTGAAACTTTTTGCCAAAAACAAGTATTTTAACACCTTAAAACGTTGAAAGTATAAGAATCTTGGATTAAAATGTGTAAAAAACGATTTTTTAAGCGAACCAAAGTATCACGTTATTCTACGCGTAGGACCAAAAACCCACTTCAAGAAATAACGATTCACCCAACTAGTTAGGCGATTGATACCACTGTTAGGTCACTAGTTTTACAACACAAGCTTAATAGAAAGAGATAAAGGCGATTGAACAATAAACCAAACACACACACACGATATACTAAGACGGTTACGCGTAGGGCATGAGTGAAAGGAATTAATTGAACAACAAACCCTCAAGTGAGGGTTATACAAGACTATTTATAGGCAAGGAGCTAGGGCAACACTCCCACTCCTTCCCTTTTCCTTATTGGACATGGGCCTAAGCTTATGGGCCTTCTACATAAGCTAGACCTTAAACAAACATAAAGGCCATAAAAAGCTACCTATTACATATGAGAAACTAACACTTGAATTAAGGTTTAGGAGTGATTCCAACAAATGTTTTCGTCCATTTTTTTACATTACTCGGTTTTTACGTTTTTGTACGTTTTTACTCGTTTTCTTCCGTTTTAATATGTTCATCCGCTTTTTATCCGTTTTCGTCCGTAAAAAACGTAAAAAAAAAAACGGACAAATACATATAAAAAACGGACGAAAACATATACAAAGCGGACGAAACATATAAAAACGAACGAAAACGGGTAAAAACGGACAAAACGTAAAAAAACAGACGAAAACATAAAAAAACGGACGAGAACAAAAAAAGACAAAAACGTTAAAAACGGACGAAAACGTAAAAAAAACGGACGAGAACGTACAAAAAGTTTACATAAACGTATATAAACGGACGACAACGTAAAAAAACGAATAAAAGCGGACGAAACAAATAAAAACGGACGAAAACCAGTAAAAACGAACAAAAGTTTAAAAAAACTTACGAAAACGTAAAAAACAGACGAAAACGTAAAAAAACGAACGAGAGCGTAAAAAACGTAAAAAAACCGGGACGAATACATATAAAAAACGGGCGAAAACGGATAAAAAGCGAACGAAAACGGATAAAAAGCGGACGAAACATATAAAAACGGGTAAAAGCGAGTAAAACGGACAAAAACGTAAAAAAAACGGACGAATACGTAAAAAAACGGACGAGAACGTAAAAAAACGGACGAGAACGTAAAAAAACGTAAGAAAAAACGGACTAATACATATAAAAAACGGACAAAAGCGGATAAAAAGCGGACAAAACATATAAAAACGGACAAAAACTTAAAAAACAAACGAAAACGTAAAATGAGGACTAACGGTGCAAAAAGTATTAACGGAGGGATTAACGGGCAAATATTATTTAACACTTAACGGGTAAAACTAACGACGTTAGTGCTCAGGGATGATTAATGCTAAAGGTTTGTGGACTTGGGGATGTTTAATGCTGAACGTTTGAGATAGAGATGATTCTTGCGAAAATACACAAACCACAAGGATGATTTCTGCAGTTTACTCTTTCTACTAACAACTTCAATTTTAATAATTATTTTATTTGATGAGATTAAATTCTCAGACGTCCTCGAAAACTATCCTCTGTTGTTGTTGCGCATCTGAATTTGCTTCTAGTTTAATTGATTAGATTCTCAGTTTCGGCAGCTGTGGAGTTTTTGACTAGGGTTCAACGGGTTGTGCAAAGTAATTTTGCGACCCTTAAGTCACAAAATTTCATTTTTAGTAGAATTGATTTTGCCATTCAAAAGGGGGTGGCGGCACAACTTGTTGCCCGTTTGCCTGCCATCTTATTGTAATCCGTTATAAAAGTCTGTTTTTATCAAAAAAAAATTAAACAACCTAAATAAATAAAAAAATAATAAAAAAATAAAAAAATTGAGGTTTGTTTTGTTATTAGTTTCCTATATTCAAGATTTTAAGAATCAAGCATGTTTATAGATTTCTAACTTTAATTACATATTTGTTGAATGAATTGGTGTACCTTTCAGCTTCAATATGCGATGATTGTAAAGAGTTGATTATCGTTTTTGGATTTTAAGTTGATATGGTATGTTCAATTACAGATTATAAGGCTGGATGCAGTAAGGGTTGGAGATCGACTCCCACGATCGATTCACCATCGATCGCCCTTCTGTGAGTCCAATCACCCAATCGATCGTGGGTGTTTTTTTTTTGAGATGGTCGTCTGCACGATCGATAGAAAGAAACGAATAACAACAAAAATGCCCCTTTTGTTCCGTTAGAAATGATATTGTGTGTTTATTTGCATGAGCAAAAATGATATTGTGTAGTCTGCATACATGTATTACGAGCTTGAACTCATGAGTCGTGTTGGGAAGAAATGATATTGTGTGTTTATTTGCATGAACAGGAATGATATTGAAGTTACATGAAGCTCATTTATATTGAACAGAAATGATATTGAAGTTACACGTATAGATATATGTATTGAGTCTTGCAAATTATGTACGAAGTGTAACACAAATGAAACACATTGCATGAATATATTATGTGATTAAGCTTATCATGTACGAAGTGTAACAAAAAAATAAATAAATAAATAAATAAAAATAAAATGATTATGGTCGCCCTTACTGGGGCACTCAATCGCCTAAAGATCGCTGGAAAAAGAAAGCTGACGTGACAGAAAAAATGGAAGAGATTAGGATCCCTTACTGGCAGCCTAAAGAACAAAGATGGTAGGGTATTTGTTTGTTTGTTGGTTCAACTGCTAATAATATAGGAATACCATGTAATGATGCATTAATCTTATCTTCTTTCCTCATTCCATGTGTTTTTCTTTTGAATATTTATGAATTATGACACTCTACTAAAATGGGTAAAAGGAAAATTTTGATTATAATATACTCGGATTTTTGTATCCATTGTCTGTGAAGGAACGGACACAATAAACAAGTGAACTTCTTTATTAAAATTTGCATCCACCATAAAAAGAAGGGCTAATAACCTATTAAAACATCATACTTGTCACAAATGTCAGTTCGACGTAAGGAATAAAAAAAATAGCTGTTCTAGACATTAAACTTGACATTGTTGTCTTAATGTGAGTAATAAAGATAAAATACAGAATTGTGATGACCATTTTACCCTTAAATTTTTAAAAATTGCATCCATTGTCCAAAAGGTAAATTCCATAAATGATCCCTCTATTACATAAAATGCATCCATTCAACACAAAGGAATTAAAATACAATTATTATCATGTATCATTATTATCAGAAACTGTATCAACACATCAAAGGGATATACAATGGGCATCTCATTCGAACTCATGTAGTTAAAACCTAATCGGCATAATCTTGGGGGATATGAGACTGACCCATACTGTTCAGCTTGTTCATTAAAGCATCCCCCACCAAATTCTTCTAGTGCCACAGCAGCTTGAAAGAAAACAACAAGATCCAAGATTTCACAATCACCTATTTTGACCGAGACTAAATCCTTGCAGTTTCTGGCTATGAGTTCAAGATCTCTAAAATTAACTTGGGAAAGATCCGCCATGTAAAAGTTTAATGTTTCAAGAACTGTGTTGTTTAAAGCAAGCTCATGTAGCCAGAAACTGTATCAACACATCAAAGGAACCAGCTGAGCCTTCAATAAGATTGGCCAGCCTTGCTGTAAACACACCCTCGTCGGACACCTCTGATGCCGGACACCACAAAAAATCACCAAAAACCACCACCAATCCCCGGATCTGGTAGTGATTTCGTGATCCAAAAAATCACCAATCACCGGATCTGTTTCAACTCCACCATCTTCAGACACCTCTGATACCGGACACCACAAAAAACCACCAAAAACCACCATCGTGTTCTTGTTTAGTGATGGTGCAGTTTCGTGTAGGTGGTGAAGGGTTTCATGGTAGTGATTTCAAGATCCAAAATTTGTTGTTTTTTATTTGTAATTATAGACGGAGAAGATGATTTGATTGGAGGTAAGGATGGTTGAGTTAGTTTGAAAAATCTATAGAATTGGTAATGATAATGGTTGGTGGTGGTTTTAGATTTGGAAGAGAGAGTCCAGATGGTAATAATTTATGTTGTTTATATCTATTAGATAGGTATTAGAAATAGGAAGTCCAGTGGGATTGTGATTATAGTCAAGAACATGATATGAGTAAGTAACATGATATAAGTGGACAACTGGACATGATTATTGTGACTTTGAATGATTTTAATCCGAATAAAATTTTAAGATAATTAGAATATGTTGTAAGGGATGATGGACGCAATTTTTCCAAACGACAGGGACCATTTATGTAATTTAGTCTAGGGACGATGGATGCAATTTGCGCAAACTCACAGGGACCATTTATGTAATTTGGAAGGGTAAAATGGTCATAATACTCAATTGAAGACAACAATGTCAAGTTTAATGTCTAGAAGAGCTATTTTTTTTATTCGCTACGTCGAACTGACATTTGTGACAAGTATGATGCTTTAATAGGTTATTAGCACTAAAAAGAACACATGAAACAACCACCAAACATTGAGAACACAGACAAACACATTAAACAAACGCCCAAATCTTTCTTTGACATATTTGACCACAAAAGTCAGTGATAACAGAATAAAAAAGGTAAAAATAATTTTATCTATGTCAGTAACCACATTGGACATTTGTCGACATGAGATTAGAACTTCATCTAGAAAACTGATCTCAAGTAGGAAACGAATATCTATACATATATAAGTATATAACAAACCTTATTACTTTTATTAACCACAAAGAAGTGAACCTCTCTTCCCCTTACCCGCGTCCCTTTTTATATCAATTAAAAAAAGAACTTGACCTCATTGGTGAACTTTCCATAATTTGGCGAGGTACTATAGTATCGAATATTAAGCAAGAGTGGTGGACATTCCTATTATTAACCAAAGGTGATGGACAACCCTATTCATGATTGATTTTTTTTCTTCCCGAGCCTTACGGTTATATAGGATTTTAATATCTCATAGTTACATATTGTATGCATCTTTGAGTTTATATAGTTTTGGAATAGAGCTCTCCATCAAAGACATGATATAGAAGGACAACTCCACTATTCGCCACATCTTTTGTTTAAATGCCTTAGTACTCTTATACTGTATTTTGTCATATTATTATGTCCTTAATGCAGTTATAAATAACAAGTTATGCAGCTTAAGTATAAAACTTTGCCAAATATGAAATGGCGTAAATGCCTGCAACCTCCCAAGTCTTTTATTTGAAGGAAACTTTATTGTCATTTATATATCACAGTTTATTTAATCCTATATAAAATTGTACAAAATAAAACCAAATGTTGACAAGTTAGGGTGACCTCTTTTGACCATAGCCTAATTTGAAACTACATTGATCAAACATCCAACTCATGTGTTTTACCACCTCTAATTCAATTCCTACTACATTTTCTATTAAAGTTTCAGAATTAATGTGATGAATATTTTACCACAGGAAGCCGGTGAAGTGAACAAGTAATTGAGCTCTTGAGTCTTTTATTCTCCCAGTCGATCCAACATATCTAGATTCTAAAGTTAATACAGAAGGTATACAATTTTTTTCTTTTGGTTTTTGCATAAAAGCTAAAGATGGAATTGTCTTATAAACATACTGTCGTTAGAAATGCCCCCCAGAAACCTTAATGTGTGAAAATGGATTATTCGGGTGGGATGTTGTGATAGGTTAAACCTGTAGCTTTTGGGTGTGTGTCGAGCCTAAATTTTTTTTATTACAAGGATAATATACATTCTCAACTACAATGATTTACGAGCTTTTGTGACTTTCGAATAGACTTACCTCCAAAACATGCATTTGTGGACTTGGTTTCATGCATTTTGGTATTGCAATGTTTGTTGACCAAAATATATCAGGCAAATTGCGGAACGAAGATTGTTTAAGTTTCTATTACACCATTTAAGAAATTGACTAACTGATGTTTATGTTTGGCCATTTATCTTTTATAACAAAATGTAATCAGCTGGTGGAAAGAAGTCAAAGAACATTTGAAATAAGGTACATTAGCTGTCAAGTGGAGTAAAAAGAAAAGGGTTAGGTTATGCAGGCACCCCCTAGTATTTTAATATAGGGGGTGCTTGGGCTATGATTTGGATTGTAGTGACTGCAGCGTGTTTGGTTTTGTTTGTGGGTCTCTCGTAACAGTAGCAGTGGTATATAAATTCAAATTGGGGCAATATTTGTCTTGTTTTGATGTATTTGTGGGGCAATTTTTGAGGTTTTTTAGGTTTTTACACACCTCATTTATTTGTTTGACAAGTTTTTTTTTAGGTTTTACAAGTTTTGTTTTAGAATTAATAAAGATGTATGTTTTACAAGTTTTAAGTTTTTTACAAGTTTTTTTTTAGTTTTTTAGAAGTTTTATTTTACAAGTTTTTTTTTTGTTGTTTAACTTTTTAGAAAAGAACGTAGTCGAAAATTTTTGGAGGCTCAGATTTGAAGGTTGCAAAATGAGATTTTATCTCACTTTACCGTCCATTCGGTTTTCATCATCGCCTCGAAAAATTATAAAGCTCAAAAATCATCATCGCCTCGGAAGTATTTTTCATCGACAAAGTTCACATTCACAATAGTAAAGATTCTCAAATTTGCAATAGTAAAGATTCTCAATTTGCAGGTTTTCCTTCGTTATAAAGAATATCACATTCACAATTCACAATTCATACCACAAAGAAGCAATCACAGCAATCACAGTTCATACCACAAAGAAGCAAACGAGGGGTAATAAATTTGGCTTCGGAAAATGTCGAGTTCACCATTTTACACCAATGAGGTAATAAATTTTACATTTTGTCAATATGACATGCAAAATTTATAAAAAACGACAAAAAGACATATCGAGATATTTAATAGGCTCAGATTATTATCGTTTTATCATTTTGGCTGCAAATTTGAAGGTTGCAAAGTGGAAAAAAACTCATTTTATCGTCCATTCGATTATGCCATGCCAAATCATTTTGGCTGCAAATCAACAAAAGTTTTTTTTATCATCATTGCCGTATCTCGAATTTTTTAAACCATTAAAAAAAACCAAGTTTAGATAAGCAACCATTAGAAACTGCTTATTGATGAGTGTCTAAATACTCATCATTTTTATACTGTTAGAATGCCAAAAACATCTGAAAACACTCAGAAATGCTTCAAAATGATAAAAATATCACAAACAAGTGTTTTATATGTTTTAAATGCAAAAACATCAAAATCTGGTGAAAAACGTATTAAGTTTGCATAATTGGCAGTTTTAGTCCCCCAATTTACAAAAGTTGTCAAAATCAGTCCCTGGTAATTCAAAAACTTGTAAAATATCATTTTAGGTCCTTGAGATTCAAAAGTTGTCAAAACAAACCCTTTAAAGTTTAAAAATCACAAAATGACAACTTTGGTCCCTCAACTTTGCAAAAGTGTCAAAATTAGTCCCTAAGGTTTTAAAAAATAAGAAAATAATCAAAATAAACCTTATACTATTAATAAATGGCAATATTGGTCCTTATGATAAACTTTTGGAAAATTACAAGTTTAACCCTTCAAGTTTCAGAAAATTACATAATAGGTCCTTAAGGTTTAAAAAATGGAAAATAATCATCCTTGGTCCTTGTACTAACCATATTTGGCAGGTTTAGTCCTTATTACAACTTTGGAAATGTTGCTAGTTCAGTCCCTGAACTTTGTTGGAATTACATTATTGGTCCTTGTATTTACTAGCTAAACCAAAATGGATCCTTTGTTAAATATCAATCCAAATCCAGCTAATCCAATATCATGGCCCAACCCCAAGCCCAAAACCATGACCCAGCCAAATTTTAAAAGAAATAGAACCCGCGCCACTGTAGCTCCTCCTTCCCAACTCCACCTGTGTCCAACCATTCCCCAACACCTGCTACCACCACCTCATTTCAACCTTTCCAGCTCATCTCTATCACCTCACTCTCACCCTTTACACCTTTCAAAACACTCATCACCTCAATTAATGCAAAAACCTGCTTCTTGGACTTTCCCGCCAAAAGTGACATTTGTCAATACTAATGATCCAAGGGCTGCAAACAAGTGGGATTTCATCAGAGGTCGACAAGGAAGCCTTTTGGATATCTATAAAGAAGAAAGAAGGCAGAAGAGAGAGGTGTCGCATGTTTTTAGACCATTAGTAGTGTAAAAGTTATTTTAATGTCTGTTTTAATCTAAATTCAAGCTCTTAGTGTAAAATTAAGTTCATTTCAAGTTTAAGGTCACTGTTGTATTGTAATTATTCCAGTTTTATAAAATTTCAAGTTTTTATATTTCTTGTTAAATCGTACTAAGTCATTTATACTTCTTATAAGTCAACAAAGCTCTTTTGACCTTCAGACAAGCTAAGTTAAGCTTGTTACATCTTTTCCTAAGCTTATATTATACTCTAGTGTTTTAAATTAGAAAAAACCAAAAAAGTCAACAAATGTCAACTGTGAGCATTCTTTTGTTCAGAAATGGATATGGGACTGATGCAGAGTTGGAATTTGGATTGCTTGTGGGTTTAGTGCTTCTTGGGAAGCTATAGGATCTTGTTTCAGATCTTGGTTCTCAGATTTCAGTTGGAAGCCAATTGTAAGGTTTTTGATCAATCTTGGTACTTAACTTATCTATGTTGTTAATGTTATTATTCTATGTTTCTTTAGTCTTAATAAATGATAAAATAAGGTCTGTGATTCATGACAATGTCTTAATCTCTGTTTTGTTTTGAAAATCACTAAATCAATCTCATAAAAGACTGTTTGGATAAGCTCAGTTAACTGAGCTTAAGGCCAGTTGAATTGTTGTCTGTACTTGTTTCAAATCTCTTTAGTACCCACTAGTTCATTTCAGTTATACAAATCAGTCCTTGTTTTAGAAAAGTCAAAATCATCTTTAATTCTCTCTTATTTGTTAACTGTTAATAATATAGATTATATAATCATGCAAACTAGTTTAAAAGTTGTTTAACTAGCTTAAATTAGTCTTATTACATCTTTATATAACATATTTAGTCATCTAGGATCATCACAAGTTCATAAAAGTCAAAATGCTAGTGTAATAAAAAAGTCAACTTTTCAAAATAGCTGTTTTTGAATAAAATATATAATTTTGTGTAGGAGTCAATACTAAGTTTTAGCTTAATTCCTTTTGGGAAAATAATATTTATCTGCTAAAGAAAAATAGAAAAATACTAGATCAGTTGTATTCAGCTTATAGAGTGCTTATTTGTTAGCTTATATTGGACACCTTGACTGAGAAAGTGCCCTGTGCACAGATTTGGTGGCTTGGTTCATAAGCTCTTAGAGAGCTTATTAGTGGTCACTAGCTTTTGAAACTTAGCTTTTTGAGAAGCTTACCTAGCCATCTAAAGGTTCCAATCCTAGTTTTTCCATTTTCAACTTATTTAGTTAGGCTGCTAGCTTATTCTAGTTCTGTCCATTTTTAGTCTAAAGTAAACCAATTACTCAGTTTTCATCAGTTTTCATAAGCTCCTCAAGAGCTTATTAGTGGCTGCTAAACCTTGTAAATTAGTTTTTTAGAAAGCTCACTTGGTCAACTTATTAATTGCAGTGTTTATTTTCCTTTTGTAGCTTATTTCAGTGCTTAAATTTGATCTAGAAAGTGTCTAGTAAACCAAGTAGTATACTGTGTAACAGTGCAGTTAAGCTTAAGCTTATTTAGTGATTATTTTGTGCTTATTTCTAGATCTTTATGCTTACTCAGTGTTCATAATAGCTTATTATCAGTCTTTTTGCTTATTCTCATTTTCATTTTGCTTATTTTCTAGCTTATAAGAAATTTGGCATTAAACTTTTGCTTATTTCTCTTTTATGGCTTACTGTTGAGAATATAAGCTCAAATTGAGCTTATAAGTCATTTTCATAAAAAGCTGTAGTTGTGAAAAATGCTTATTTTCATGTGTAAAATTAGTTTGTAAAAGAAAAATCAAGAAAAAAAAATGTTTTACAAAAAGGGAGAGGCAGGGGTCGAACCTGAGACCTCTCCCTTATATGGGTGATAGTGGGGGTACCTGTAACCATTGCGCCCTTGGGACTTTCTCGTTATTTTCTTACAAAACTAATCCTTTATATACGTTTTACATTTTAAGCTTAAACGAGCTTTTTAGCTTATTTATAGCTTATTCGTAGTAGCTTTTTCCATTTTTGCAATTTTCATAAATTTGTATTAGTATTAAGTAATTTATAAAAAAGTTTCAGATTTTTCCAATAAGTTTTAGTATTTTTAAACATTTAATTAGTGTAAAAACTTATTTAAATCATAATAAAAATATAAAAGTCAAAAAAATATAAATCTTTTTTCTAAAATTTTCTTTTATCATATATTTTGTAAGAAAATTGATTTTACACTTGTAGGCCTTTTATTTCATAAAATTTACGTTTTGTCTTGCGCTCCAGCGCCATTTTCGTAAATAACGCTCGTTTCCGTTTTAAATAACGTTTTTAAGTAATTTAAGTTTACGTTTTGATTAAAATAGTTTATTTAAGTTATTTTGTTTTATAAAATCATAAACGTTCATCGATCTGTAAAAATAGTGATAGCGTTTATTTAATAGATTTTAACTTTTTAATTTTCTTAATTTGCATTTAAGTCGCTGTTATTTGTAAATCTTTTCTTTAGGTATAATTTTTCACCCAAAACCTTACTGATCACTATCCTTAGTGATCATTCTATCATCTGAAGTTGTTTTAAACACCAATTCATCCTCCGTGGGACTTAACGACCCAGGAATTCCCTATATTCCTCTGATCTAAATTGCATTTGTGTTTAAGCTGTTTTAAGTCTGTTAGACTTGACTGTTTAGCACCAATCACTTATTACATAAGCAGTTTCAGATACGCCGTAGGTCTTGGTCATCACGAACGAATGTGGCCCAGAATTCGAGCTTTTGTCAGGGAAGAGGTAGACAATAACGAGGAAGTTTACATGCAAATGTGGGGTGATTATTTTACAAATATTCGTAACTCGATGAATTGGTTTGAAGGTCCAGCACCCCAGCGTTACTGGATGACTATGCCAGAAACGGGCGTGGCTATTGCTACAGCTCTTAACCGTCCTATTGTATGTATATCCAATTCACAATCTATTATGTGTCTTCCGCTGAGAGATGGTCCAAATACAACACAAATATTGTCCCCCGTTGTGATTCTTCGTGTGGGGGAAGACCAGGCTGCTCACTTCGTTCTTGCGTTTCTTGATGAAAACTCACTACTCCCGTATACTCACCCACAATGGAGCTGGTTCAGAAATGCCGTGGCCGCGAGATGGGCACATATGTTTACCCAACGACAAAGGATGTTTAGACACACGTAGAAAACGATTATTGAATTATATTGTAAATGACAAAACATGTATAGATGATTATACAAATTCTATAACAAGATTGGTTATTTATGTATTCAAAGCTTCTAATTTTGTGAACCATGATATTACTGATTTATGTTGTGAATAATTATACAAATTCTTTTGGCCAGATGCAACAAGAAAATCCTTTCTTGTGTCATTGTCGACGTTGTTTTATAATTGAAAGAACATCCCACAAGCCCAAAACTTGTGGTCTGAAGTATTATGCATGTCCTTTGTCAAAGGTAAATAATTAAACGTTTGCTTATTTACGTAATATGGAAAACTAGAAGGGGGGGTTGAATAGTTTTACCAATTTAAAACTTCTTTTTAAATATTTAGATCGACTTATGTCAATCTATTTAGTTGTTTATGTTGGACGTTGATAGATAGATATATAAACGTGTAATGAAAGATAAAGAGTAAGAATCACATCACCACGACACAAGTTATTTATAGTGGTTCGGCTACAAGGACACCTTCCTTGCCCTACTCCACTCCCCGAGTCACCTACTCGAGAGTTCGTAAACACTACACCAATCTCCTTATGGTGGAGAAGCCTTCACAACGTCGCTTAAACTTTTTCCGGTACAAAGCTAAATACCGAGTTCCTTCACACCAAGGCGAACCACACCTATCACAACGTCGCCTACCCTTTATACGGTGCTAGGCTAACCACCGAGTTCTTTCACACCAAGGAGAACTAATCCTATCACAACGTCGCCTACCCTTTATTAGGTACTAGGCTAAGCACCTAGTTCCATTACTATGGAGGAACTACTACCCTTCACGACACAACACCTAATCTCAAGGAGATCCACTCCTTGTTACAACATCATCAAGGATATCACCATCCTTGGAAATAAACAAATACTTATATGTATAACGATGTACTTCATCGATTATACGACCTAGGCATTCTTTTCAAATGCAACTTGATTTGATTCTTCGGCATTCTTCACTAATGCCTTTGACACAACGCTTGACACCCTTCACTAATGCCTTCGTCTTGACACCTTTAGCATTCTTCACTAATGCTTTGACACGGATGATGAGCACCTTTCACTAATGCTTTCATCTTGACACGTTCGACATTCTTCACTAATGCCTTCAACCCAACATCTATGGAGAAAGGAAGAACTTATCAACAAGAGAACCTTAGTTATCTTGATGATGACGAAGCATGGCAACTCATGGACTTGAGCTTGCTCGTCTTCAAGAAGTGGTGATCTTGCCTTTAAGAGGAACCTAGAAGATCACACAAAAACAAAAGACAAACTACATAGATCACTTGGATATGAGGTTAGAAGGTTATAATACTTGGGGAAGTATGTATGTGAAGTGATAAGTAGAAAGGAAGAAATGGCTCTCTATTTGTAGAGAAAATTCTCTACTGTTCCCCGGATCCCACGGATCCCTTCCACTTGGGATCCGGCTAGCACAAAGCCAGGGATCCGTGGAACGCTCCTCTTTGCCCATGGGTATTTTTGGTTATGGGTCATGGGTCATGGGTTATGGGTTGATCCATGGTTTTCTTTCTAGATACAATGTATCTTAAGTATACAATGAACTTGGTTAAGTGGTATATATAAAACCATGGGTTATGGGTCAATACCATTTGCTAGTTTTTACCCATTTTAGTATATACATGTTTTTACCCATTTTAGTATACTTAGTTTAAGTATATGCTAACCCAATATGTAAACACTAGTTGTTGTACATATGTATTAAATCATAAAATCACTTATACTTGTTTTAGTGTTTTATGTGAAAACGTAAGTGTGTTAGGAAACTATTAACTCAAACTATTTATGTATTCTATTTGTTTCGTTAAAATGATTTTACGTTTGTTATCGACAAAACATTAGAAGATCGTAAAATATAAATAAACGTTTTTACGGCTTATTTGTATTAACAATCTCCCCCTTTTTGTTGATGACAAAACCTAAAATTATTTTATGGAAAAGCTAAAATTCGGAAAAGTTTGAATTTGTAGTTTTTACTTTCTTCTCCCCCTTTTTGTCGAAACAAAAAGTGTTAAAAGAAACTAACACAATTTTTATAAGAAAAGGTATGTAAAAATGTAAAGAGAGCAAGTGACGGGAATGGTACTCGTCTTAACTCCCCCTTGACGAGTCCATTCCTTTGAAAGGGCGTCAAGGACATGACGTAAAATAAACTAATTGTGTTTGCAATTATGTTTGCAAATGGTTCGTCTAAGTGACGAAAACGTGCTCCCCCTTGAAGATTGCAAAGTTGCAATGGGGTGTCATGAAGTATAGTCCAAGATCGGATTAAGTTGCAAATGTTTTTTCAATTACGTTTGACGCAAAGCTCCCCCTAGCTTTATGGTGTCAAAATCTTCATGTGTTATTTTGAAAATCTACAAAGTAAAGGTTAGAAAACAAGAGTATAGTACATAATTTCCTGCAAATAAAACTCAAGTTAGTAGAAATTTGTGCTTCTGTACCACGGATCCCACGGTTCCCTTATTGGAGGGACCCGTCTAGGCATTTTGGAGGGATCCGGCTGTCTGTTGATAGTTTCTTCAGCAATGAGAGTGTTTCAATCAATGCTAATGAAGTAGTATATGAAATATCAAGCACAACACATAAAACACATAACAATTATGGCGTATAGATATTCATTCAATAAAAAACAAGAGATGATCAACCAAATCTCTAAAACTAAGAGAATGAACTAGCCATACAAGTGCTACTAATGCTAATGAGTTACCCAAACTCTAGATTCAACTAAAAGGCTTAATGATGATCAAGAATGAGATAGGTTTCCTAAATATTCTAAGTTTGAGCTTGTGACTTATGATGCTCATTGTAGTTTAGGTTTCTTGACCTCTTCAAAACGTTCGAGGAGGTGATAAAACATGAAACGTTGCTCTTCACGTAGTTCATGTATCAACCTTTCAACATGTTTACAATGATAGCAATCCTTGTCAATTGTGAGGTGGCTCTAGGCACTAATGATGTTGGTTGAGTTGTGGAGGGTGAAATCCTAGTGGGAACAATCTTCTTGGGGATTAGCTTGGTTGGTTTCCTTGGTGTAGGGGAAATCCTAGCATTAGTGGACTTAACCGGAGATGATTCGGTTGAGGAAACTTCGTGTATGATCCTAGCAAGTTTCTTGGGTGGTTCTTGAGTGGATGAGTTAGCACTAGGAGCCTTTCTCATGATAAAAATGACTAAGGGAGATGGTTGTAATTGCTGATAATTATGTTTATGTTTGATGACTAAAGTGTTCTTAGCAATATGGCTTATAAAGGGAAGAACTTGGCAAGTGCATTTAAGACTTAAGCCACTAAGATTCTTGGAAATGTGATGATTAACATGCACAAGGTTGAAGTTCAGAGTTTCACTGATCTAGGAACTCATTTAAGATGAGATGGAGTGTTTGAGTTAGGAAGATGAGTTGAGATGATTGTTTTAGCAATGTTAGACATAAACTGTCACCCGGATCCCACAGTTCCCTCCTTGGAGGGATCAGGCTAGGCTAATCCTGGGGATCCGGCTCTCAGCAGTTATGACATGTTTGAAATGAGGTTTCTAGGAGCTAAGGCCTATCTTATTTTGAGTGTTTCAGTTCTCCTAGGTGTTTTAAGATGTGAGGGTACTTGAATGATCAAATGTAATAAGTGTTATAGCAAATGATTGCTTCTTATGGAAAGGAGATGGGACAAGATGACTACCAATGGATGTCCAAGAATAACACTAAGAGTTTTGGTGGTGTCAAGTCATAATAAATGATCCTAGTGATCAGATTTAAGCTTGAGGTGAAATTTGAAAAATTCTTAAAAAAACACAAGAATTGAAAAACTAATTTTTGTCTCACTTTGAGATAAAAATGATTAGAAACAATTTCCTAAAATTGTTTAATTAGTCCACTTAAGTGTTTTGAAAGATGAGAAACAGTTTGTGAGTATTGAAGCGGAAATATGGTGAGTTTTGATGTGTTGATAAATCAAGAGGCATTTTGACTAAGATCTTAAGCCTTTAGTGAGTCTAAAACTTTCTCATCCTTGAAGTGGTTTTAGTTGGATTCTAAAATCATATGCTTAGCTAATGCGAGGTTATCTAAAAAGTTATCTTGATGCAAGGAATGTAGTATTGCTGATCTGATGTCACGGATCCCACGGTTCCCTCAAAGGAGGGATCCGGCTAGGCTAATCCTAGGGATCCGGTATCTGCAGATCAGAATCTTCACAGAAATGATGTGCAGATTTTGCATACTAATAAATCTATAAACAAGGCAATAAGAACAAGCATGTCATCACAAAACACCACTTATAAAAACATGATAAAGTAACAATATCCAAATTACCATAAACCAAAAGTGCTAAAACGTAATCATCCAAACATAAAATAAAGGAAAACAAGCACATTCCTATTGTCTCTTTCGTCAATCCTTTCTTTTCCTTTTTGACGGCTTAGTGAAGTTGTAAGCGAGGTTTTGAATCATGCCCCTCAATTGTTTAAATTTCGCGGTCTCGTTTGGAATGGTTGGAAGTTGTTCGTAGTAGTCAAAGGGTTCTAATTTGATGTTGGCTATGGGGTCGACGTCTTCCTCATCTTCATCTTCTTCTTCACCGGCCGAGGAGTCCGAGAGGGCTTTAGGTTTCTTTCCATTGACCTTGAAGCGTTTAGAGGGTATTTTGGTAAGAGGTACCATTACATGATCGGCAAAGAAATGATCATTGTTGATAGGGGATGGTTGCAATGCACTAACATACTTACAAAGTCGTGTTAGGAGCATACCATATGGAAGTACCATGTTGGAAGCTTTGAATACCCCAGCCATTCTCCTTACCATGTAATAGGCGAGATTAAACGACTTTTGGTGGATAAGACAATAGATCATTTGCACAAGACATGCGTTTGGATGATCTTTGTTTCCAACTAGGCTTATGACGTTTTCCCTAAGGATTTCTTCCCATTTTCTAAACATGGGATGGATTTCGAAAAGTTCCATTTGAAAGGGATTACGGTGAATGAGCTTCTTGTTTCGGTCAAAACGGGATTGGTCGGCTCTTATTTTGAAAATGGTGTCTCGGATGGTTTCGGGTTCATCAAGAGGAGTATGGTACATTGGTTTAGGATCAAGTGCAAGGTTTTGAGTGTTAATTGCCCAATCTTGAGAGTACATACAAATTCCTTCACAAGGAATGGGAAGAATTTGAGCAAAGGTGTTGAGAGGAAGAGTGAAGTTTTGTTTATTGATGATGAAAGCGATTGAAATGCTATCATCGATGTTTCGAATGATCCTAATGCTTCTATCAAATTCAAAGATAAAGACCGGGCAAATTTGTTCATCAATGTCAAGAAGACAATCAAAATTGATTGCCGAGAAGACTTGACGAATGTCGGTATCTTCAAGGAAACATTCCTTGATTACACGGCCTTCGTGGATAAGTCATTTTTTGAGCTTTTTGAAGACCTTGCGGTCGATTTTTGAGAATTCCTCATTACAATAATAATGAGTAAGGTAGTGAACAGTATCATGATGATCTTGTTTAGTAGCTTTAGGCATGGTTGGTCCTAAAAACATAAATTTTCCAATTAGGTAAAAATAGTTGTGGTGGGTTTATGGTTTTGATTTGTATTAACAATGTTGTGAACACAATGTGATCTTAGTTATGTTAAAAGCCCCTTTTCATGATTAATTTTGAAAACCCTAATTAAACTAATTGATTAGAGATTTGTGAAACCATAAACCCTAGAATTAGGATGATGAGAATTAGAACAAGTTAATATAATTACTTACAATGGTGTTCTAGGAACGAATACTTGAGATAATGGAATCCAATGAGGATGAAATCAGTGGTGTAGCCGTTTTTGTGTTATGTGAGTAGAGGGAATGGATCAGTGTTTATTTTTTGAAAGCGTATAACTGAGTTCTGTTCTACGGTTCCCCCGGATCCTTTGTATTTTGGATCCGGCTAGTACAACTAGAGGGATCCGACAACTGTGGACAGAAAAAGGGTTGTTTGGCATTATTTTTGTAGTAGGCTTATAAATTAGCTTACTAAAAAATAGTTTGGAGGTATTAGATGACGGTTGTCTTTGGATGACGACTTATGATGAATCACATATCGAGGGTTCATATGTGACGACGGCGTTAGTTTTACGAATAAAAAAGAATACCATTCTCGATGATGAAAAAGACGAAAAAGTGACGAAAGAGACTTTTAACGATGCTAGTGATTATTAAACAAAGAAAACTATGAAGTAAATTGAACTCATGTAACCTATCTAATGAAAATTAAAACATACCTCTATGCTTCTTGGTTTGGCATAATACCAAAACTACTTCATGAGCTTTTAAACTAATCCTTTGTACTTGGTGTACGTAAGTTGTGATTACTTTTTAGATCCTTCCTTGAATGTTGACTTCATTATTCTTTGAATGAAGATTTTGAAGAGATTCTAGCATGAAGTTTTCTTGAAAACAAAAGTTGTTAGAATGATCTATCAATGTCCAACAAAATGATTTAAAAGAAAAAATATGATCTTAAAAAAATCCTTCTTTGTAGTTTTCAAACATACATGGATCGTATCAAGTTTTTAAAGTACAACATACTCTAAGAAACTTGGTAACGAAGCTCTGATGCCAATTGTGGAAAACTAGAAGGGGGGGTTGAATAGTTTTACCAATTTAAAACTTCCTTTTAAATATTTAGATCGACTTATGTCAATCTATTTAGTTGTTTATGTTGGACGTTGATAGATAGATATATAAACGTGTAATGAAAGATAAAGAGTAAGAATCACATCACCACGACACAAGTTATTTATAGTGGTTCGGCTACAAGGACACCTTCCTTGCCCTACTCCATTCCCCGAGTCACCTACTCGAGAGTTCGTAAATACTACACCAATCTCCTTATGGCGGAGAAGCCTTCACAACGTCGCTTAACCTTTTTCCGGTACAAAGCTAAATACCGAGTTCCTTCACACCAAGGCGAACCACACCTATAACAATGTCGCCTACCCTTTATACGGTGCTAGGCTAACCACCGAGTTCTTTCACACCAAGGAGAACTAATCCTATCACAACGTCGCCTACCCTTTATTAGGTACTAGGCTAAGCACATAGTTCCATTACTATGGAGGAACTACTACCCTTCACGACACAACACCTAATCTCAAGGAGATCCACTCCTTGTTACAACATCATCAAGGATATCACCATCCTTGGAAATAAACAAATACTTATATGTATAACGATGCACTTCATCGATTATACGACCTAGGCATTCTTTTCAAATGCAACTTGATTTGATTCTTCGGCATCCTTCACTAATGCCTTTGACACAATGCTTGGCACCCTTCACTAATACCTTCGTCTTGACACCTTTAGCATTCTTCACTAATGCTTTGACACGGATGATGAGCACCTTTCACTAATGCTTTCATCTTGACACGTTCGGCATTCTTTACTAATGCCTTCAACCCAACATCTATGGAGAAAGGAAGAACTTATCAACAAGAGAACCTTAGTCTCTTGATGATGACAAAGCATGGCAACTCATGGACTTGAGCTTGCTCGTCTTCGAGAAGTGGTGATCTTGCCTTTAAGAGGAACCTAGAAGATCACACAAAAACAAAAGACAAACTACATAGATCACTTGGATCTGAGGTTAGAAGATTATAATACTTGGGGAAGTATGTATGTGAAGTGATAAGTAGAAAGGAAGAAATGGCTCTCTATTTATAGAGAAAATTCTCTACTGTTCCCCGGATCCCACGGATCCCTTCCACTTGGGATCCGGCTAGCACAAAGCCAGGGATCCGTGGAACGCTCCTCTTTGCCCATGGGTATTTTTGGTTATGGGTCATGGGTCATGGGTTATGGGTTGATCCATGGTTTTCTTTCTAGATACAATGTATCTTAAGTATACAATGAACTTGGTTAAGTGGTATATATAAAACCATGGGTTATGGGTCAATACCATTTGCAAGTTTTTACCCATTTTAGTATAGTTTAAGTATATGCTAACCCAATATGTAAACACTAGTTGTTGTACTTATGTATTAAATCATAAAATCACTTATCCTTGTTTTAGTGTTTTATGTGAAAACGTAAGTGTCTTAGGAAACTATTAACTCAAACTATTTACGTATTCTATTTGTTTCGTTAAAATGATTTTACGTTTGTTATCGACAAAACATTAGAAGATCGTAAAATATAAATAAACGTTTTTACGGCTTATTTGTATTAACACGTAAATATATCAATAAATTGTTTCTTTAGAATACATTTCTTATAATTGTTTCATCATGTAACAGCCAGGGACTGAAGACTATGGGTGTCGATACTTCATGTGGAAGAAAATATTTCAACAAAAGTACTTTGGTCAAGCCTCTTCTTCAACGCAGTGCTCAAACTGCGAAACTAAAGATAAAACGATCAACATGCTATTGGCTCAAAACAATTTGTTGAACGCAAGAATAAAGACGTTGGAGGCATCACTGGAATTGGCAAGAAATCCAGTTGATCATGCATGTCAGTCGAGTGGAATACTCTATGAGCTTATAGATGACATTAATAATCTTCATGTGGAGTGGATTTCGCTGTAATATTGAAAACATTTGTTGTTGTACTTGTTTAATGTTTTAATGTCTAATGTTTTATTGTTATTGTTTAATTAAATGAAAATAATACACAAATAAATACACTATACATATAAAAACACTACACAAATTAAATATACCACACAAATAAATACACTATACATATAAAAACACTACACAAATTAAATATACCACACAAAATAAACACTACACAATTAAATAAAAAAAAAAAAAAAAGAAAAAGAAAAAGGGTACATGCAGGGGTACGGACGGCGGGCCCCATGGCCTATGGGGTGCCTGGCTTGTATTTTTTGGGGTGCGGCCATATCTCAGCCCAAAGAAAAAGAAAAAATAAGCAGTACAACAGACCCTTTGAAACATTATGCTTAAAAGTATGTTTAATATGCTCTTAAGTTTTTTGTTGATCAAATGGTTATATACTTTTAAAATAGAATTGGGACCCAACGATCTATGCAGTTTTAGGGTGCGTTTGGTGTGCAGTCATGAATGACAATGGGTATGTGTTTGATAGTAGTGGTGGGTCCCTCACCAATGAAAGATCCATTCCTATCTCTTTAGATGTATATAGAGTATAGATTATATTTATCATTCATTACCATAGTGGTGGGCCCCCTCATCTTAAACAAACATCTTTAATCACTTTCATAGTCATAGTGTCATTCCCATAGTGGGATACCAAACGCACCCTTATGTTTTTGGTTATTTTCAGTATAAATATTGAATAGTAAAAGAAACACGCGGTTTTTATGAGTATTAACAATACTAATCATGAGTTTGGTTCAATAAAGATCAAATAAAAACTAAAGATCAAATGAAACATTTTCAACCATTCATTTTTCCATTAAAACAATAAAATAAACTTTCACCCTCATTTTTAAAACTTAAATATCTCACAAACCATTGATCGTTAGACGAAATTAATCATATCATCACGACAAGCATAAAATTACCTTTAATTTGATATCCCACATCATATACTTTTGACGATTTTTTTTTCCGACCTTTTTTTGTGGGTTTAGGGTTTACGGTTAGGGTTTAGGTTTTTATGGTTTAGGGGTTTGACTTTTTTGGGTTAAGCTTTTTAGGGGTTAAGGGTTTAGGTTTCTTACGGTTTAGCGAATAGGGTTTAGGTTTTTTGGTTTAGCGGTTAGGGTTTAGGGTTTTAGGGTTTATGGTTTTTAGGGGTTAGAGTTTAGGGTTTAGGGTTTTTGGGTTTTTAGGGTTCAGGGGTTAGGGTTTTTTAGGGTTTAGGGTTTGTAGTTTAGGGGTTGTGTTAACACAAAGAGTATTTTTAAAATCTTCATTTATGGTGTAATATATCGAAACTCGCAAAAAACGATAAAAAATAAGTTCGTCGAAAGTATACAATATTGGATCTCTATAGAAAGATAATTTTATTTTTGTCGAAATGGTATAATTAGTTTTATCTAACTATTAACGGTTTGTGAGATATTTACTTTTCAAATATAAGGGTGAAAATGAATTTAATTAATTTGATTAAAAATGGATGGTTGAGATTGATCCATTTAATCTTTACTTTTTATGTGATCTTTATTGATCTCACCCCTACTAATCATAACTCAAGTTTGTGATAAAGTAGAACCCAATTTTTTTTATTTCCTAGAAAACGCTTAATTTTGTGATAAAGTAGAGCCCAACTTGAGAATATATAAAATATGAGTTCAGTTATTGTGTTTAATAACTAATGAGGGTAGTTACTCCGATAAAAATCAGGTATCTTCAAGTGCATCAAGATCGTGTGTTCAAGATCTTAATACAAGCCTCACATGTGAAAATGGGAGTGTGTGTGACAACTCGCACTTTTCCAGATATTCGTTTTTCAAGGAATTATGTTTGTTCATCATTTACTGACTTTCTAAGCCCGTTTGACAAGAAAACGAGAAAGCTGTTTCATGAAATGTGAAATTTGTACTTAACGCGTACCGACACACCCGACGTTTTGATTTATTTTGATTTTTGTATATGAGAAAATAGTCGTGTAAATTTTTATTTTTTTGTTGGAAAAATGATTTCGTGAACAAAGGCGCAAGTTTCAAAATTTTTATCACGCGTTTACTAGTCTGAATGAGCCCCGAATCCCTAAATTAAGGAAGTTTGCAAAAATTACAATTTTAGTCCCTGTGGTTAAATTTCTGTCCGGCCCCTACTTTTGGAATTATTGCAAAACTGGTCCTTGTGAGAGTATAAAAGCTTATTAGGGTTTTACTTTCATTTTTGGTACAAATATCACCTCCTCCCTCCTCTTTAATTTCCGGCAGCCGCCACCTCAGTTCCGGCTACCCCACCATATCTCACCGCCCCTCCATGATGATAAATCAGACCCTCGTGGTTCCGTCTATGTGGTGCACGCGCCCTAAAGCTCACTCACGCTCCGTAAATCTTGAATCTTAGATTCGGAGTTAAAGTGTTATCTTTGTTTGAGGATGTTCCTGCTCGTTAGCCGTCACAGCAGCACCACCATTGCCACCACCGTCGCCTCTTCCTCTCTCGTATTCTTTCTCTCTCGTTTCAAGGGTAAGCCGAGACACCCCCCTTTGTTAGTTGGTTATTATGGGTTGTGTAGTTTTCGTGGATTCATAAAACGAATTAAAAATGATCTATTGATCTTTTCGTGTGATAATGATGGATTTAAAACATTTCTTGAAGTAAGTTTCGTGTGGTTTGTAAACTAGACAAAGTATTATGTTACAATCCGTTTAGGGTAAAAATGTTTCGTTATCAGTTTTCGTATGGTAAAAGAAAGTGTGTTGTATGATTTATGTGGTAAGAATCATTGTAAAAATGTGAATGTCATTGTGGTGTTATTATCTTGGGTCAAAAAAAAAAACCCGTGAACCTCATGGTATGATCATTTCTGTTGTTGTTATACGAGTCAAGTTTAAGACCCGTAAGGGCTACGAGTCGAGCGACTCAGTTTCGAGTCTTGAGTTGGTTCTTTGAGGGTTTACTTGGTCTGAGTTGTGTCGGGTGCAGCATAGACCTGAGTGTTCTTTTGTTATTATGACTGTGGCCACGAATTTGATTTGGACTTGTGTGTTTTTCTGGTCTTGTCTCGGTCGGTTAATCAACGATACCCAAAAAGGGTGTTCGTTCTTCTATTTCTGGTTCACAGCGACACCAATGGGGTGTACAAATTATTTTGAATCTGTGAAGGTGTTGGGATTTGTTGTTTGTGTTGGGTTGCTGCTGTTCGCAAGCATCATAGGGTGCGTTTGGCTAGGCTTGGATCCGAGTCATTTGTGCTTCTTTTACTTGTGTTGGATTCATTCTAATTACGGGTCAAAATGGTAACGACCTGTTAATATTGTTTGGTTTTGATAAAGGTAAGAATAGAAGTGGTGGTATATGCTTTGCTAAATATTAAAAGTTTGATAAATTATCTCAACCAAAACAAGATACTTGAATAAGGTACTCTCGTTTATTGAAAATGGTGATTAACTCTTTTACTTGGTGACCTCTTGGTACGTTTCGAATTATATTGGAATTGTGAGTTGGATTTAGTTACGGACTGTGGAATGAGTATCTGGCTTATTGAGTATTAATTTGGCAAACCGGACTAACGAATAAGAAACTATAAAATGGTTAAAGTATTTATAGTTAAGGGATTGATTGCAACACTTGAATCGGATACGAGCATTGTGGAGTTATATATTGATTGGACAAGAATTGGACGTATTGGATTTACGGTATTAGTTATTTGGACATTATGGACCCTTTAGTACACGCGACGGAAGGGTATGTTAGACTCATAAGAGCTTAACATATCTGGACCTGAACTATACGAACGGTCGATAAAACTAAACAACTAATATATACGCGAATGATATGTCTAATTGTATATTATAAATTGTAACATTTGACGAATTGGGAAACTTAATGATAAATTTTATATTATTCAAGAGTCGTTATGACTTGGAAATGTTTTATAAATGGGCACTTCATGCCGAAATTTCGTAAAATATTTTATAAACTTAAATCATTTATAATTTCTTTAATATCATGAAAACTTTTCAAAACTTATACGTTTTGACGATATATCAGCTATTTTGGGAAAAATGGGTAAATGCCGAAACCTATCAATTGACTTACTTGCTGGTCATAGTTAGGTGTTGTTACGGTCTTGGTATCTTTCTAGTCGTTGTCTTCTAGATTCGAGTCTTGGTCAACTTATTGACTATTCCTCATAATATATTGCGATATATATTATGTCTTGGTATGAGTTATGTTTGGCGTGAGTTAAAAACCTTTGGGGTGAGTTACATTTTGGTATACTTTTGGCGTGAATTGGATGTCGAGTCTTGATTTCTTACCACCACACGAAATGTTAAAACTAAACTTTTTGAGATATTGATACTGAAATTTTTGGAAACGTTTGACACGAGTATTCCACGAAAACTAAGACACGCTGTCTTTCGGATATTATATTATTTTACTTTTTGAGACGTATTTTGAGATAATACGTATACTATTAGGTCGTGACGATGTAGTACCTTTGTACTTGTACTCTTTGGATATCGACGTGCCTTCCTTCATGATTTGGTTATGCTTGCTCTTTGATGCCAGTCTTGTTAGTTGTGATTCTTGCGTTGCTTCGTTTCGAGGTGAGTTCATGGCCCCTACTTTTACTTGCTTTTAAACTGTTTTGGGGGAGAATACATGCTCATTTTTACTAAATGCAAATGATTGATTTATTTGAATACGCTATTGATAACTGATTTTGATGAAATGCGTGATTTGGTTTAAATATGATTTTACGTGGACACAAGTGCTTGAACTGTTTTGGATTGGACCTGAAAATGTTTTTGTAAGCTATTACGTGCTAGGTTAAGGTTAGAGGCTCAGGATGGTGCGAATGTTATGGATAGATCTATTGGGAATGGCCACCCCGTCCTACCAACATGGCTCATGTGGGGGACGTATAACATGTCGATTGTTAGTGTGTTTAGAGATAGTCACGGCTCGTGCTATCTAGTGATGGTTTCATGACTTAGCCTGCGTAATAGTTAAGCTTGCGTGACACTATATTCGTTGTAGTGTTTGATTTTGATATGGTCTAAGTGGTTGTTTATGAACTATTTTTGCGGATAAATATTTTGATACTGCGAATTAGGCAGGGTATGCCTCGGTTAAATTTGACTTGTTTATGAGAATTGATTGCACTTGAAAACCTTGTGTTCCACCTTTCTATTCTTTTGCTTAAAGGTAAACCTTGTTTTTGCGACATTGTGGCGTCACAATGATCGAAAGAATCTTTTGAACTCGCAATACTTTTATGAAAACCTATGAACTCACCAACCTCGTGTTGACACTTTTAGCGTATATTCTCAGGTATTGAGACGATTGTTTACTTTTGGAGGCGCTTGGGCAACGGCATGGCATGGTCATAGACGACTCTGATATTCGTATTTGGGGACCGCTTATTTATTATGGGCCTATTTCCGCATTAAATTTTATTGTAAACATTGATTTTATTAAATAAATGAGTTTTCTTAAGAAAAACCTTTTACTCTATGCTTGTGTTGTGATACCGATTAGTAGCACCCAAAACTTGTATGCTTCCGCTAAAACCCGATTTTTGGGGGTGTTACAGATTGGTATCAGAGCCTAGGTTATAGAGAACTGGGTAAATTTTCAAAACCTAGACTATAACCACTTTTATGAAAATTTAACCCTATGACCGACACGTGCCTGCCTGCCAAGCTGATGCCTCACTTGTGACTTTGATTGCTAATATATTTGATGAGATGTGTGCCTTACTATTGGATAGTATATCCATCTATCTTTCGCTATCTGTTATAAGTATCTTCGACATACTTATGTTTACGCATCGTATCTTTGTAGCGTTGCGTCTCTTTCCCTGCATGATCTCATCACTCGTCCTTGCGTGTGGACATTTGTTTTAAGCTGTTGAAAATGGATTTTTGGGAAGTGAAAGACATGATGCTAGAGTAACTAAATCAAGTATATCAAAATTCATTGAACCTCGGGTGAATATAGACTGATCACCTATATTCAACCAGGGACAGTGGGACATAGCCTGATCACCTATGTCCGACTCAGAGGTGAATTTTGCGATACATGAAATAGTTATAATAGAATTATTTCTGGTTGGTTTTTGGTTTGATTTCGGGAAATGGAAAAGTTTTGATGTGTGTATACGAGCATGAAATTTTATTAAAGTTTTCCTTCACACACAACACACTGGCATCACAAATTATTGATTATCGCGATAACCTTCCTTTGTTATGAATCGATATTCGTCGCCGTCTAATTATTATTTGACCTCGGATTATTTTTGGAATCGTTGGAACTGTAAGTCCTTGTTTTGCATCAGGTCAGGTTAGACCCGATTGGTCACAAGTTTGCATTTGGGTTACGTGAAGTTGTAATAAGCTCATCGGGCTTCTTGGTATATTTGGAATCGATCTTGGCTACGTTGAATTTGGATTGTTAGATTCTGCTATTTTGGTTCTTACGGTAAAAACGGATTCGCTTATTCTCGTGGTGTTGTTTTGGTCTTGTTGTAGACGCCTCTACTCCAAGCCTTATCTTCGATTAATGATTATTCCATTGATAATGTTCTTTTGATGTTACACCTTGAGCTCTATCGATGTGTATGCTTTTAGCATAATTTTTTTTGGAACCATCGTCGTTCAATTGTATTTAAAATTTGATTTGATATCGATTGTTAGTCGAATTTCTTTTGGAAATTATGACGTTGGATCTGAATGTTGTATCTTTCTGTGTTAAGTATTAAGTACACTACAGAATCAGTCTATTGATTGCTAGTTGTAATTAATGCTCTCCTTCAGAGTCGTACTTTGAATATGCTTAACTCTCTTTTCGACGGAGATTATGTCGGCCCAACAGAAACCTTAGGAGTTTAAGGAGTAACTTGAACCGCGATCCTTGGAGCTGTCGTCTAATCCTTCGCTCGCCCTTTGGGAATATCTGTATATTCTTGCCACCTCCTTATAATATATTGAGCCCTGCCGCTATTGTCTTTCAAACTGCTTTCAACTTTCCGACAAATCATTCTATGGTCACCCTACGAAATGTTTTGGCTGCTGTATTATGAACTGAACCCTGGAAGGGAATTCCGCACCTCTATCTGGGTAATGATTGGTCGTGTCACCAAACCTACTCAGTTCCTTCTAAATCAAAGAAACGGATACTATAGACAACTTTGCTCACTCACACGTGAAGGAGACTGTTGTACGTTCTGGAGTGCCGATTTCTATCACCTCTAATCTGATAATCGTTTCACATAAAATTTCTGGTCATCACTCCAAGAGCCATGAGAATAAGTCTTGGTATGAGTACTGGGTATCATCCACGGACTGTTGGCTGGAGTGAAAGGACCATCCAAACATTTAAGGACATGTTGCGTGTCCGCGTGATCGATTTCGGAAATGGTTGGGATAGACACCTCCCATTGGTTGGGATCTCTTATAACTATAGCCACGTTGTACAAGGCACTTTATGGTTGAAAATGTCGCTCGATAATTTGTCGAATCGAAGTGGAGGATACCCAACTTTCTATCCTTAATTTGTTCAGATCAAAAGCAGAATGCAAACTGCTCACGATCATCAGAAGAGCTAAGATGGACGGATGACATGAATCTTTGAGAATCCATGATTGGAGACGAGGCTATGCTTAAAAATCTCACCATGGATTGTGTGATACGTTTAGTGAACGTGGAAAGTTTAATCTTTGTTGTGTTGATCCTTTCTAAGACTCTTGCTAGAGTTGGACTGGCAGCTTAGAGCTTTGAGCTACTGTCAGAGCTTAGTTATTTATGACGTTTTCATGTGCGTAATCAAAGGTAATGCCTCACTGTTGAAAACGATTATTGTCTTCTCTGGGGGATATCCATATCGACGAACACCTAAGCTGTGTTGATGAATCTATTGAAATCATGAATCGTGAAGTCAAATGACTTGAGCAAAGTCGTTTTCCTATTTTCACTGATCAGTGGAAACTCTGAGAAATATCTTGAATTCGCGTGAGAACGTGAAAATGGAATCTTGAGAAAGTATCTATATCTTTTTTTCAAATCTAACGGATAACTCGAATTGAATCGCGAGGACGCGATTCCGTTGAGAAGGGAAGTCTGTGAAAACTCGCACTTTTCCAGATATTCGTTTTTCAAGGAATTATGCTTGTTCATCATTTACTGACTTTCTAAGCCCGTTTGACAAGAAAACGAGAAAGCTGTTTCATGAAATGTGAAATTTGCACTTAACGCGTACCGACACACCCGACGTTTTGATTTATTTTGATTTTTGTATATGAGAAAATAGTCGTGTAAATTTTCATTTTTTTGTTGGAAAAATGATTTCGTGAACAAAGGCGCAAGTTTCGAAATTTTTATCACGCGTTTACTAGTCTGAATGAGCCCCGAATCCCTAAATTAAGGAAGTTTGCAAAAATTACAATTTTAGTCCCAGTGGTTAAATTTCTGTCCGGCCCCTACTTTTGGAATTATTGCAAAATTGGTCCTTGTGAGAGTATAAAAGCTTATTAGGGTTTTACTTTCATTTTTGGTACAAATATCACCTCCTCCCTCCTCTTTAATTTCCGGCAGCCGACACCTCAGTTCCGGCTACCCCACCATATCTCACCGCCCCTCCATGATGATAAATCAGACCCTCGTGGTTCCGTCTATGTGGTGCACGCGCCCTAAAGCTCACTCACGCTCCGTAAATCTTGAATCTAAGATTCGGAGTTAAAGTGTTATCTTTGTTTGAGGATGTTCCTGCTCGTTAGCCGTCACAGCAGCACCACCATTGCCACCACCGTCGCCTCTTCCTCTCTCGTATTCTTTCTCTCTCGTTTCAAGGGTAAGCCGAGACACCCCCCTTTGTTAGTTGGTTATTATGGGTTGTGTAGTTTTTGTGGATTCATAAAATGAATTAAAAATGATCTATTGATGTTTTCGTGTGATAACGATGGATTTAAAACATTTCTTGAAGTAAGTTTCGTGTGGTTTGTAAACTGGACAAAGTATTATGTTACAATCCGTTTAGTGTAAAAATGTTTCGTTATCAGTTTTCGTATGGTAAAAGAAAGTGTGTTGTATGATTTATGTGGTAAGAATCATTGTAAAAATGTGAATGTCATTGTGGTGTTATTATCTTGGGTCAAAAAAAAAAAACCCGTGAACCTCACGGTATGATCATTTCTGTTGTTGTTATACGAGTCAAGTTTAAGACCCGTAAGGGCTACGAGTCGAGCGACTCAGTTTCGAGTCTTGAGTTGGTTCTTTGAGGGTTTACTTGGTCTGAGTATTGTCGGGTGCAGCATAGACCTGAGTGTTCTTTTGTTATTATGACTGTGGCCACGAATTTGATTTGGACTTGTGTGTTTGTCTGGTCTTGTCTCGGTCGGTTAATCAACGATACCCAAAAAGGGTGTTCGTTCTTCTATTTTTGGTTCACAGCGACACCAATGGGGTGTACAAATTATTTTGAATCTGTGAAGGTGTTGGGATTGGTTGTTTGTGTTGGGTTGCTGCTGTTCGCAAGCATCATAGGGTGCATTTGGCTAGGCTTGGATCTGAGTCATTTATGCTTCTTTTACTTGTGTTGGATTCATTCTAATTACGGGTCAAAATGGTAACGACCTGTTAATATTGTTTGGTTTTGATAAAGGTAAGAATAGAAGTGGTGGTATATGCTTTGCTAAATATTAAAAGTGTGATAAATTATCTCAACCAAAACAAGATACTTGAATAAGGTACTCTCGTTTAATGAAAATGGTGATTAACTCTTTTACTTGGTGACCTCTTGGTACGTTTCGGATTATATTGGAATTGTGAGTTGGATTTAGTTACGGACTGTGGAATGAGTATCTGGCTTATTGAGTATTAATTTGGCAAACCGGACTAACAAATAAGAAACTATAAAATGGTTAAAGTATTTATAGTTAAGGGATTGATTGCAACACTTGAATCGGATACGAGCATTGTGGAGTTATATATTGATTGGACAAGAATTGGACGTATTGGATTTACGGTATTAGTTATTTGGACATTATGGACCCTTTAGTACACGCGACGGAAGGGTATGTTAGACTCATAAGAGCTTAACATATCTGGACCCGAACTATACGAACGGTCGATAAAACTAAACAACTAATATATACGCGAATGATATGTCTAATTGTATATTATAAATTGTAACATTTGACGAATTGGGAAACTTAATGATAAATTTTATATTATTCAAGAGTCGTTATGACTTGGAAATGTTTTATAAATGGGCACTTCATGCCGAAATTTCGTAAAATCTTTTATAAACTTAAATCATTTATAATTTCTTTAATATCCTGAAAACTTTTCAGAACTTATACGTTTTGACGATATATCAGCTATTTTGGGAAAAATGGGTAAATGCCGAAACCTATCAATTGACTTACTTGCTGGTCATAGTTAGGTGTTGTTACGGTCTTGGTATCTTTCTAGTCGTTGTCTTCTAGATTCGAGTCTTGGTCAACTTATTGACTATTCCTCATAATATATTGGGATATATATTATGTCTTGGTATGAGTTATGTTTGGCGTGAGTTAAAAACCTTTGGGGTGAGTTACATTTTGGTATACTTTTGGCGTGAATTGGATGTCGAGTCTTGATTTCTTACCACCAGACGAAATGTTAAAACTAAACTTTTTGAGATATTGATACTGAAATTTTTGGAAACGTTTGACACGAGTATTCCACGAAAACTAAGACACGCTGTCTTTCGGATATTATATTATTTTACTTTTGAGACGTATTTTGAGATAATACGTATACTATTAGGTCGTGACGATGTAGTACCTTTGTACTTGTACTCTTTGGATATCGACGTGCCTTCCTTCATGATTTGGTTATGCTTGCTCTTTGATGCCAGTCTTGTTAGTTGTGATTCTTGCGTTGCTTCGTTTCGAGGTGAGTTCATGGCCCCTACTTTTACTTGCTTTTAAACTGTTTTGGGGGAGAATACATGCTCGTTTTTACTAAATGCAAATGATTGATTTATTTGAATACGCTATTGATAACTGATTTTGATGAAATGCGTGATTTGGTTTAAATATGCTTTTACGTGGACACAAGTGCTTGAACTGTTTTGGATTAGACCTGAAAATGTTTTTGTAAGCTATTACGTGCTAGGTTAAGGTTAGAAACCCAAGCGTTGTTATGAATTGTTACATCCTAGCTCAGGATGGTGCAAATGTTATGGAATGATCTATTGGGAATGGCCACCCCGTCCTACCAACATGGCTCATGTGGGGGACGTATAACATGTCGATTGTTAGTGTGTTTAGAGATAGTCACGGCTCGTGCTATCTAGTGATGGTTTCATGACTTAGCCTGCGTAATAGTTAAGCTTGCGTGACACTATATTCGTTGTAGTGTTTGATTTTGATATGGCCCAAGTGGTTGTTTATGAACTATTTTTGCGGATAAATATTTTGATACTGCGAATTAGGCAGGGTATGCCTCGGTTAAATTTGACTTGTTTATGAGAATTGATTGCACTTGAAAACCTTGTATTCCACCTTTCTATTCTTTTACTTAAAGGTAAACCTTGTTTTTGCGACATTGTGGGCGTCACAATGATCGAAAGAATCTTTTGAACTCGCAATACTTTTATGAAAACCTATGAACTCACCAACCTCGTGTTGACACTTTTAGCGTGTATTCTCAGGTATTGAGACGATTGTTTACTTTTGGAGGCGCTTGGGCAATGGCATGGCATGGTCATAGACGACTCTGATATTCGTATTTGGGGACCGCTTATTTATTATGGGCCTATTTCCGCATTAAATTTTATTGTAAACATTGATTTTATTAAATAAATGAGTTTTCTTAAGAAAAACGTTTTACTCTATGCTTGTGTTGTGATACCGATTAGTAGCACCCAAAACTTGTATGCTTCCGCTAAAACCCGATTTTTGGGGGTGTTACAGTGTGAGCTCAAGTTATTCACATGAGAAGGGCCATGAAGAGAGGTTGATAGATACCATTGTAAGATATGGTGGTGTTCGTCTTCAACCTACTCGTGATGCCTTTAAATTTTTTCTAATGGAGGCCATCAGATCTGATTCACTAGCTTTAGGTCATCTACTAGAAGCCAAACTGCAATCGGATACATAGAGGTATATACATCTATTTAGGCCTACAATCTATGCCTAATAATATGCCTAATGCATAAATTAATTGTACACTTGTATTATACATTTTCTCTCTCCAAATTCTCACCAATCACTTTTTCAAATCCACCAATCAAATCATTAGGCATACAAGTAGGCTTGTTAACCAGTATTAGGGTTTTACAACCTTGAAGTGTATCGACCTTAGATATAGCAAAACACACGTATATCTAATCTAACCTAGGACCTCCTTTTATAGGCTAAGGAGTCCTTTACATAATACAATACGTACCCTACAAGATAAATATCTTTTCCATATTTATATAATACAAAATATTAAACCGACTATACAAAACTAGCAGTGCTTACAATACATTAGCAGTGGTTTCACTTTATTACTAGCCGCGGTTTAACTTCAGCAGTGGATTCATTCTTCTGTCAGTGGTTTCAATAACTCTGTCTGTGGTTCCAACACTTAGCATAATTCATGATCTGAGGAACCTAAAACCCAACAATCCTCCCCTAAACTTGATACATTCAAATAGAATTCTCAATTTTTCTTTAAGCTCAAAACATCTGAATTGGAGGATGAATCCAAACACTTAACAATTTTAAAAATATTCTCATACTTCAGCAACAAACTGTAAGCTTGATCATCATAGGGTTTCAACATCTTTAAACCACCAGGCTTCACCATCTGAGCAATAACTCCTGGATAATTATTTAATGAGTAAAGTCCAAAATACATCCTTGTGGTTTGTCTCGTGTCTCGCTTTACATCCCTAACCTTTTTTTTGGCACAAAACCATCCCCCCGTTAGTAAAGTTGGCACAAATACATCCCTCTGTTAGTCAAATCAGTTAATGAGGACTAACGGTGAAAATATTTCTCCATTATCTCTTAACAGAAGAGAGAATATTTGTACCGTTAGTCCTTAGGACTAACTATGCAATTTATTTTCGAAAATAAATTGCATCGTTAGTCCTCCACCACAATCATCGCCACCTCCACCGCCACCCACCACCTCCACCGCCACCTACCACCCAACGCCACCACCACCACCACCAACCACCCACCACCTCCACACACCACCACCACCCGCCACCGCAACCACCTCCACCCAACGCCACCTAATTCAATTTCACATTACTCCATTTAATCATTCGAAACCTACTTACTCACAACATCATAAACTCAAAACAAATTAAACCTAAAACCTCACATTACGCCACTAATCATCCATTACACACAAAACCAAATTCATGTAATCTAATCAAAAGTTTGCACATCACCGCTAATAGCGATGAGAAACAAATGCTCATCGACATTTATTACAACCATCTTTCTTCAAAGCCATAACTATTACAAGAACAGATTCAACTGCTTGTTCACCCACTTTAGTTCTAGCATCTTCTCTCAATCTCGTCGCTTTTCTTGTAAGTTTCACCCTTCTTTTATGGTAAAGATTGTTGCTTTTTTATGATTCTTGAATGATGTTGATGCTTGTTGGAAGTGTAATTTTTTTGGGTATTTGGTTTTGGGTTTGTAAGGTTACATTTGTAGTTGTAGTTTATCTATTTGTTGAAATGCTTGGTTTTATAAAACCTTCATTTTTACACTAGTTGTAGTTTTGAATGATTGTTTTCGTTGTTTTGTTTTTTTATGGCTGATTCGTATGTGAATGATCATGTGTGTTTTTATGTGTTTGAATGGTTGCATTGATAGAGATTTATAGATGCACATGATCAGCCATTTTTTGAGTAATAAACTAAAATTTATAATTTTCATATATTCTTAATTGGTTCTTGATTGAGTTTATAGATTGTAGACGCTCGTGTGTGCATGCAATTCGAGAAGTAATGTTTAACCCCTCTTGGAACATATAATAGATATTGAAATTGACATGGATGGCCAATTTCTGGATGTTCAATGTTGAATCATAGTGATTTAAGTGAAAGGGTATTGTGAATGTTTGTTCTGTACCAATGTATAGCTCAATACACGGAATTAACAATTTCTTCGAGTTTGATTCTAAGTAGCATTATAAGTAGCATTAACAATTGCTTCGGTGGTGGGTGGCGGCGGTGGAGGTGGGGAGTGGTGGTGTTGGGTGGTGGTGGGTGAAGGTGGCGGTGGAGGTGGTAGGTGGCGGTGAAGGTGGCGGTGATGGTGGTGGACGACTAACGATGCAATTTATTTTCGAAAATAAATTGCATAGTTAGTCCTAATGACTAACGGTGCAAGTATTCTCTATTCCGTTAGGAGATAACGGATAAATATTTGCACCGTTAGTCCTCATTGACTGATTTGACTAACAGAGGGATGTATTTGTGCCAACTTTACTAACGGAGGGATGGTTTTGTGCCAAACAAAAGTTTAGGGATGTAAAGCGAGACACGGGACAAACCACAGGGATGTATTTTGGACTTTACTCTTATTTAATTTAGGATAATCACCTTCTACAAGCATATGAATAACTTCTCCAAAAACTGTTAGCACATGAACTCCACAAGATTGATATAAAAACCATCTTGTAACTTGACCATTGTAAAGTCCCTTCCATTCAGGTTCATCATGAGTAGGTTCAAACAAGATCTTCAAATGATGTACACCATTCTCTCATGATAATCATCTGGACAGACATCACCAAATTTATTCTTATACAGCTTCCAAAGATTCATCAAATCATCTCTATCCAAATATTGAAGCATTTTTGAAAACTTTTCAAACTCAGAAACTTCATTATTCATTCTTTGAATTTTCCAACATCCTTAACTTCCATTAAGCTCAAATATATAAGAAATAATTTGATTACCATCCACTTCTTTCAATCTTTTAGAACCAGATTCCTCCTGAAGCTCAAATTTTCTCTTTTGACTATTCTTAATCCACTCTTCTTCTTTTTCAGAATTCATTGGAATAAAATCATCATTATTAATCCTCATACATCTTAGATAAATTTCTTGAATCCTCTCAAATGAACATTTATTGAGATTTTCAGAAATATATATACCTGAATTCTTAATAATCTTCATCATTACATTTCTCATCTCACCTTTTGTAGGAGGTTTCTTCCTTTGAACTTGCTTCTTCTCCTTACTGATTCTCCTTGCCCATTCACCCAAGATTCTAGCTCTTTCATCAACAGATAACAATGCCCATTCTTGAGTAGTATACTCATTTTGTATGTTATTAGAAGCTTGAAGATAGTTTTGTGTTTCATTCCATTCAGCTAACCATTTCTGAGTAGCCTCCTCTTCTTCTTGCTTCTCTTTCTCTGCAGCTTCTTCTTCTTCAGCTTGTAGACCTCTTGTATACTCTTCATCATAAGCAATCTATTCTTCTCTACTTTTAAACTTCAAAACTGGTTCAATAATACCTTTTCCCTTTCCAATATCAAGTTGAGCCATCTTCTTCTTCAAAGGCTCACCAATAACCAAATTCTTGCTCAAAGGTTTAGGTATAGATGAAGTAGATTTAAGAACTAATGAAGCAGGTGCAATGATAGGTGTAGGATTAGATGAGGTTTTGCTTAGATTAATCAAAGTACTTGCAACTTCCTTCTCAACTTCTTTTGATTTAGGTGGTGATACAGAGGTGGTTGTGACAATTGTAGAAGTGGTTATGATAGCAGTGGGTAAGTTTAAAGCGGGAGTGGTTGTGATTACCTTATCTGAAACTGCAGCAGTGGTTTCAAGAACATCAGCCGTGGTTGCAGACACACTATCAGTGGTTGTGTTCTGCATCACATCATCTTCTACCACAGTCTTCAAACTTTCAAGAACAGCTTCATTCCCATCTTTATCAGATACCATAAATTGTTCTACTTGATCTCCACTATCCACATCCTCATCCATATGCACATCCTCATCCATATGCACATCTACAGCCTCTCCTGAATTCATGCCTTCACTCCTCCCCTGTTTGGGTACATCCTCCACATTCACAGCTGAAGAGGAGTCCACCTTCTTTTTCAACTTTCTCACTTTTCTTAAAACAACAACCTTAGGTCTCCTCACTTTCTCCAGTACAAACATCCTATGCTTCAGCCTCCTAATCTCTTTACCCTGAAACATAACCAACTCTTGAAGACTTGAGATTGTGTCCTCCATTTTGGTACATTTAGCCATCAATTCATTTAAGTGTTCAAGAATATCCTCCCCACTTCGACCTGTGTTAACTGGTCCGAGAGGTGGTTCATTGGAAAAGTCAACATGTAACAATTTAGGATCCGTCAATTCATTGTCATGTTCCAAACTATCCTCATCACTTCGAGCTGTGTTAACTTCTCTGAGAGGTGAATCCTTGGATAAAGTAAACATAGCACCAGACCTTTCCTGATCAGCTATGCACCCTGAGTGAGCCAGGTGGCTAGGGATTCCTCCACCTGTGTTGAGTTCCAAGGAACTCTCTACATTAGGAGTTGCCAAAGGTTGGGTCTTAATGATGTTTCCACTATCCTGACCAGCATCTAAGCATGAATCAGTAGTGGAAGCCCTTCCAATCATGTCACCTCCACAACTTGTGACAGCCTCATGAACAACACCACTAACACCAGCCTGAGGTAACTTGGTGCCCTTCCTCATCCTAGTCCACAAAATGGGTTTAACAGTGGTTTTAGATTGAGTAGCAGTGAGTTCAGTTGCACTAGCAGTGGTTTGTGATTCACTAACAGTGGGTTCAAGTGTACTAGCAGTGGGTTCAATTTCTATGGGTTAGGATTCAAGACCTTCATCAAACTCAGGAATAGCAGGTAAATTAATCATATGAGGGAACAAGGGAACATCTCTTATTTGAAAATTAGGGTTCTGATGTCTCATATGTGCAAATACTTTAGGAAGCATATAATGCACTTCATATTCCCTAATATGCTCAACATGTTCCTCTATTTGACTTTCCACAATAAGCTGCACAAACCTTGGATATAAATAATATTTACCCTTTTTCCTAATATTCTGCACAAACCCTTCATAAATCATGCTAGACCAATTAAACTGCCTCCCCTCAGGTAGACATATGATAGCAGTAGCAATTTTGGAGGGAAAGTCATCAAATCAAGTGGTCTTATTACTCATACACATCAATAAGGTATGAATCAAAAACTTCCATTGTGGAGAAAACATTCCTTTAAAAAAATTTACCTTGTCTCCCCTTTGAGTATATCCTAGTCTCTCTAAACCTTCAAAGATCTCAGCATCAGAAAGGTTAAATACACCATCAACATCATCTAACTTCAACACCCCTCGAATAATCTCCTCATCAACTAAAATCGCATTCTCATCCACAACAGTACTAAAAACTTCCACCCCATCTACCTCCTCAAGCTTAGCATTACCCCAAAATTTATGCACATAGGCTTTAAGGATGGTGGGTGCTACAGTTAATGCAAAGTGAATAGGACTGTGAATAAGGAAATCAATCATGTCATGAAAACCTTCGGATCAATTTTTTTTACCAGATTAGCAACTAGGTTATGGGTTTTGGAGTATTGGTTCGGCATGGTGATTGATGATGTTAATGATATGGGATTTGTAAATTAAACAGATGGAAGTGGTTTGGATTGATGAAAAGCGCCAATTGGAAGTGATTTGAAGATCAAATAAATGATCTGTTAGTGATTTGGGGATATATATATGCGGTTGCACCAAAGTTACCAAACAACCCCTCAAGTATCCAAGAATAGTAATATGCTAGTAGTGGTTTGAAAAACCACTAGCAGTGGTTTGAAAGACGCTAGCAGTGGATACCGTAGCAACTCTAATTGTTTGACCAAGATGTACAACAACCAAATCTTTGCCAAGAATAGTGATATCACACCAAAATATGAAGGATTACAAAATATTTTTTTTTTATTTTTTTTATCACTAACCAGTAAAATCTCCAAAAGCTCCAATGTACAATAATCCTTCATACATGCATATTATAAACATAAACCAAACACTGAAAAGATGGTTAAGGTCAGCAGTGGTTAGATAAAACAAGAAGTGGTTCCATATACTTAGTAGTGGTTAGCCAACAGTGCTAAATTCTAAGTCAATATGGTCAACTTCTGTACTTAAATCGTTTCCCAAAGTCAAAAGACTTCATTTACTCAACCACTTACACCTTCCCCTCATTTATTTCCTGATTCCATCTTAACCTCTATTTAATAACATTAGACTCACATACTTCATCACACCAACAATACTCTCCTCCTAAAATCTCTGAAAAGCTGTTTTACCAAAAACACCATGAGCAATTCCAACCCAGTCAACATCTCATCAGACATCTCTATCTCAGATAGCATGTGGGATAATGAAGCTTGGCATTATGTTGTTAACAATCCAGGTAAAACCAAGAGAGAGGTGTTTGAAGAGGTTTCATCAAGAAAGAAAAACCATGGCTCCATGAGCACAACTCCTTCAGTTGCTGGTCCATCAACACTTCAACCACTCCCACAAGATGCTATCATCAAAGAAGATAGCTCTGACTCCATGTCAAGCTACATCTCACCATATGAAAGCACAGATGATGACACTTCTGCAAGAGTCTTGGTTGTCCTTCCCCTTACTGCTGTACTCCCAACTGAAGAGCTCCAAGCACCACCTGCAAGAGCATTGTTAGCAGCACCACCACCAGAGGGTCCTTCATCATCCTCTCCACCTGTCGGAGGAACTGTGTTTGGGCTTGCATGCCCAAAGGTGTGGAGGGTGATGATAGGCGTGGGGTACCTAAAGTGATGCCTGAGTGGGCCTTTCCAAGGAAGCCTTAGGTGGGTGGGGGGCTAGCATGCCCAAAGGTGTGGAGGGTGATGATAGGCGTGGGGTACCTAAAGTGATGCCTGAGTGGGCCTTTCCAAGGAAGCCTTAGGTGGGTGGGGGGCTAGTTGTGAAGCTTGTTGTCTGCGTTGGTTGTTGTAAGCATGTTGTGATGTATTTTCCTGGTAGCTGGTAGACATGGTTGTAACCACTGCATTTATGCAGTTTATAATATATGAATAATAGAACCATGCCTTTTCCTTTTAAGTCTCTTGCATCATTCAAACAATGATTAACTTCCATATCTCTGCAAAATGGTTAGTGGGAACACAAAGAAACAAATAGTGGTTGAACATAACTAACAGTGGTTAGAACAAAAATAGCAACACTAAGATCACTTAATAACAGTACAATATTTATACAAACTTTTACAAAACAAGTTGAGATTTAGAGATTAATCATTCCAATACTAACTACAAGATACTGAAACCTCCCCACATCAAAAGCTTTAGTGAGAAGAACAGCAACATTGAAATCAGTATGGATTTTTACCATTTGAATCAACCTTTTCTCATTACAATCTCTAATAAAATGATGCCTTATCTCAATATGTTTAGTTCTAGAATGTAAAACAGGATTTTTAATGATGCAAATTGTACTGTTATTATCAATGAAAATCTTAGTATGCATAAAATTATACCCAAAATCCAGAAATTGATTCTGAATCCAAAGAACTTGACCACAGCAACTAGCAGCAGCTACATATTCAGCTTCAGTTGTAGAATTTGCCACTATTGTTTGCTTTTTACACTGCCATGAAATTAGTCTGCTTCCCAAAAACTGACATCCTCTAGTTGTAGATTTCCTATCCAAACTAGCACCAACATAATCACTATCTGTATAGGCCACCAAATTAAAAGGTGAATCCTTAGAATACCAAAGGCCCAATTTAGGGTGACCTTTAAGGTATCTAAAGATTCTCTTAACAGCATTCATGTGTGATGTATTGGGTGTGACTTGGAATCTTGCACACACATACTGAGAACATTATATCTGGCCTAGATGCAGTGAGATACATCAAAGATCCAATCATGGACCTATACAACTTTAAATCAACTTTGGGACTTCCATCATCTGGTAGCAGTGGTTTTTGAGTCTCCATAGGTGTACTAGCACTCTTCACATCCTGAAACCCAAACTTCTTCAAAATATCTGCTACATACTTGTCTTGACTAATGAAAGTGAGTTCCAAAAAGAAAGTGAGTTCTCCCATAGAACTCATCTGAAACTTATCATGCATAAGTTTCTCAAAATCCTTGCATAGCTCCTTATTTGTTGAGCCAAAGATGATGCCATCTACATAGACCTGAACCAGTAAAATATCATCCTTGAGTTTCCTAATGAACAAAGTCTTATCTATCAACCCTCTTTTGAAGCCATTGTCCATCAAATTAGTAGACAAGCAATCATACCATGCCCTTGGAGCTTGATGCAAACCATACATAGCCTTTTTCACCTTAAAGACCTTATCAGGATGATCAGGATCTTCAAAACCAGGAGGCTGACAAACATAAACCTCCTCTTCAATAGTACCATACAAAAAGGCACTTTTAACATCCATCTGATACATAACAAAGTTCTTGAATGAAGCATATGCTAAGAATAATCTAATAGCCTCAATTCTTGCAACTGGAGCAAATACTTCATCATAATCCAAGCCTTCAGTTTGTGTGTATCCTTGAGCAACCAACCTTGATTTGTTCCTTACCACTATTCTTCTTTCATCCCTCTTATTTCTAAACACCCATTTAGTCCCAATTGCCCTTTTTCCATTTGGAAGGTCAACCAATGTCCAAACCTCTTGAAGCTTAAACTGTAGAAGCTCCTCTTGCATTGATTCAACCCATCCTTCTTCTGACAAAGCTTCTTCAACTCTCTTGGGCTCCTTTTGAGACAAAAAAACAAGCAAACATGCAATTTTGCAGATCTTTATGAATATTTCTTTTGTGAAGTGACCTTGCAAAGAAACCTTGTTCAGGAAAGGTTTTAGTGTTCTGAACCTTGCTTCTTGTTTGAACTGGTGTATTCAAATTTCCAAGTATTTGCTCTTTGGGATGATTCTTATGAACACTTGTGGTAGGAATTGGACTTTTTGTGATTACTGAGCCAAATTTGTAAAATCTGCATCTTTGAAGTAGTCATTCAAATTCTCATCATCAGTAGGAGTATCCATTTCTTCTAAATCTGGCATGTTAGGATCATTTGGATACTCCTCATTACCAAATAATGGCTTTGCAGTTGGTCCAAAGTAAGTACTATCATCAGTACTTGCAGCCGGGGTTTCACTTGTACTGGCAGTGGTAGAAGATGGCTTAGCAGTGCTTTCATTATTCTTAACCGTGCTTTCATTTGGCTTAGCAGTGCTTTCAAAATGCTTTTTCTTCCTTTCAATTTCTTCTACCAACACTGAGTTATCTTTCAACAACTCTTCCTTATCCTGATGATGATTAACTTTGCTTCCAGAATCCAAAACATCATCATCATCAGTAAGTCCTTGCTTATCAATGATAGGAGAGACATAACCAGCTTTCCACTTTTCAACCAAATAGAACTCTTTTGGAGAATTAGCTTCCTTAGAAATTGTTTCTATATCAGAATCTTTTGGTGTACCTGCAACATTAATGGAAGTACCTGCAATGATAGGCTCATAATTCATAGATTTGGTTAGCATATCAATGTTAAATAGCCAGTCTGGTCCTTTGGTCTCAACACTAGGAGTCTCTTCACTAAACTGAACATGTAAGTTTTCTTCAACAATCCTAGTCCTCCTATTGTATACTCTAAGGGGACGTTTGGTACGATGGAATGGAAAGCTGAGAAACGGAATGGAGAAGCATTCTCGTGTTTGTTTGTGTTGAGAATGGAATCGGTGAATCAATATTTGATTCTCTTTCCATTCTCCGGATTCTATTAAAATAGTGAAGAAAGGAGAGAATTGATGAACAAAAGGGAAGACATTCTATGGTTGATTCTTTCGTATAATAAAAAAAAAATTGATTTCAAACATCATCTTCAAATGTTTTTTTTTTTTTTTTTTTTTTTTTTTTTTTTTATATTTGAAATACGAAAATTAATAAGTTGATATCAAATCTTCATATAAACTTTTGTATTTTAACCTTTTCTTATAAAACCAGTTATTCAAATGCTAATATATATATATATATATATATATATATATATATATATATATATATATATATATATATATATATATATATATATATATATATATATATATATATATTTATGTTTGGGTTTCTTCAAAATTCGCTAGAACTATTATAAATAAATATTATTAGAATTAATTTTCAATTGTGCACATTATTATGAATTGCACCCAACAAAAGATCCTCCAATATTGCTTTTACGATAGAAGGTTAGCATATACTCAGTGTATTTAAGGTAGCAATTTAAATAATCATATTATTTTAATGATGATCTAGGTAATCAAATGTTTAAAATGATAATTTAAATGATAAAATTCATTTTTATTCATGTTAACCAAACAAGAGAATGCTCTATATCACACGCATTCTTTATTTGTACCAAACAGTAGAATCGTTATTCTTTCTCAAACATGATTCACTTTCTCTATAATTCCATTCTCTATTACGATTCCATTCTATGGCATTCTCTCGTACCAAACGTGCCCTAAAGGCTTTACTATTAGAAGAATAGCCTAAAAAGTATCCATCATCAGCTTTTTCTTGAAACTTACCTAGGTAGTCTATGGTATTCAAGATAGTAACAGGACACCCAAAAGGTTTTAGGAATGCAATCATTGGCTTCCTATCATGTAACAGCTCATAGGGGGTCTTGTTATGAGGCTTCACTACCTTACTTCTATTCTGCACATAACATGCAGTACCTACAGCTTCAGCCCAAAAGGTAGTTGGTAGCTTAGATTCTGACAACATTGTCCTAGCAGCCTCGATTAGTGTCCTATTTTTCCTTTCAGCTACACCATTTTGTTGTGGTGTTCTAGCAACACTAAACTGTCTTTCTATACCCTTAGCTACACAAAACTGATTCATCACATCATTCTTAAACTCAGTTCCATTATCACATCTGATTACCTTGACCTTATGGTTTACTAGATTTTCTATCTTAGTAATGAAACTCTTGAGGATCTCATTAGTCTCACTCTTAGCATCCAAAAAGTATACCCAAAAAAATCTACTATAATCATCAGTGATAACTAGGCAGTATTGCTTATGGTTCAAACTTTAACAAAGGTAGGTCCAAATAGGTCCATATGAAGCATAAACAGTGGTTGTGTGATGGTGTTAACAGTTTTGGACTTATAAGAAGCTCTATGTTGTTTTCCTTTCTGACAAGCCATACAAAGTTCCTTACACTCAAAAACCTTAGAAGGTAACCCTCTCACTAAGTTTCCCTTTACAAGTTTATTGATTGTTTTGAAATTAAGGTGACCTAGCCTTCTATGCCATAATTTTGACTCATCAACTGATGCCTTTGCAAACAAACAGGTTAAGGATCTATTAGGAACTACATCTTTAAGATCAAAACAGTATATGTTTTCCTTCCTAGGAACCCTAAGCTGTATATACTTTTCATCAGGCATTTTGAAATCAGTAGACAACACCACACACTCAGTTTCCCCAAAAAGTACCCAGTTTTTCTTATCACACATTTGAGAAACACTGAATAAATTGTACTTTAATCCTTGTACCAGATAGACCTTTTCAAAGTCTAATTTCCCTGTTTTGATTGTGCTTCTACCAAGTATCTTTCCTCCCTTTGGATCATTGCCAAATGCCACATATCCTCCATCATAAGCTTCAAAATCCTCCAGGTTGCTCCCATCCCATGTCATGTGCCCAGAGCAACCACTATCAAAAATTCCTTTGTCTTTTAGCTCATCTTGTAGATTGCCCTGCACATGATTTTAAACAAGTTAGTTCCTTTTGTGGACCCAAGCCAATACTGACTTGGGTCTGCCCTGTGCATCAACATAATCAAATTTCTTTAGGTCCATTGATGAACAACTGGCATGATGTAAAACCTTGGTCTTAGGCTTCCATTGCCAGCTAGCTGAGGCCTTAACAACATAAAAATGGTTTCCAACCACTGTGTCAGTTATCACCTTTGGAATTTTTAAAACTTCATTTGAATCAGTGGTGATATTCTGCTTAGCAGTGGATAGATTTTGCTTAGCAGTGCTTACATTTTGCTTAGCAGTGGTTGGAACCCATTTGGGTGTAGTAGTGATTATAGATTTTGTTTTACCATTCCTCATTAACACTGCTTTGGGAACCATATTTTTGTTAGGATGAGGGATTGTTTTCTTTGAAAAGTTTTGATGATTTACCCTCCTCCAATGATTCCAAACTTGTGGTTGATTTTTATAACAGTTTCTAGGTAAGTGCTCAAAACTACCACATTTAAAATAAGCCTTCTTAACACATTGAAACTCATCTCCTAATCTGTTTGAAATTAGTCCATTGAAGTTTCTTTGATTTCCCTTAGGTATATATCTTTTCATCTGTTCCCTAGGTATCTCCTTGTAGTCTACCACTTTCTTAGAGATTGGTGCTCCAAATCTAGGCACAAGGTTGGCTTGTTCAGAATCAACTTTCTTTACATTTTCTATCTTATCAGGCTGAGTTGATTCAGATCTATCTTCCTCAGAATCTGATTCCCAATCTTCAATGGTGGGAGCATCAGATGACTTATCAGAACCTATCTTAGTTGTTTCAGTCTTACTAATCTCTTCTACAGGTTTGTTAAAACTGAATTCACTACTAAATGACAGTTCTTTTGTAGGTGGTGCATGTTTCATCAGAGAGGGTGGTGGCATATTGTTGTAACCTATCCCAGAACCCTTTTTCATTAATTGACACTATTGATTTATGAACCATATCAGAAATTGTGTTTTAGCAACCCTAACAACGTGTTTTTCTTTTTCTTCTAGGGCTTATTGTTTTACACTTTCTGCCTCTTCTAGTTTCCTTTTAAGCATTTTAATTTCTCTATCCTTAAGATCAATTTCACCACCTAGTATATTAATCTTATCGACATACTCAAACTCACATTTAATACAGAAATTAATTTTTTCTTCAACACTCTCAAGACCAACTTTATAACCTAAGTTATCAAGTGAAAGTCTATCTACTTCTTTTCTCAAACTCTCAATAACAGCTTTTTGAGCTTCTAAGTTATCTTGACATGATTTAAAAGAACAAGTAGAATTTTTAGAATCACTAGATACCTCAGAATCTGAACCAGAAGATGAAGCATAGGCCATAAGAGCAAAGTTATGCTCTTTAGAAGCTTCACTAGCAAGAAAAGCTGCATTGGGACCTTCTTCAATCTGATCACTCCAGTCATAATCACAAATACCATCTTGAGCAACCAATGCTGAAGAAGAAGCAGGCTCTTCAGTGGTCTTCTTGATGCCTTCAATCCTCTTAGGAGCTCGACATTCCCTAGCAAAGTGACCCTTCTTCTTGCAGTTAAAGCATTCCATCTTGCTTTTGTCAAATCCAGCTCTCCTTTGACCATCATACTTTACTTGCCTTCTAGTTCTTCTAAAAAACTTCCTTGCTTGGAGAGTCAACATTGCCATCTGCCATTGAAGATTTATCTCTTCAAGATCATCAGGATCAATTTGATCTAAATCTTGATTCAAAACAGTAACACTGGTAGTTAAATCAGCCAGAAAAGCATAAATTGAACCATCACTGACATTATCACTAACAGTGGTATTGTTAGCAATGGCCGTGGTTATTCCATAGTCAGTAGTGGATACATCCTGTGAGCTCTTGTGATTAGTGGAAACAAAAGCAATGTTTTGATTAGTTGAAGATGCACCAGCAATGTTGTTATCAGAATCATAAACCTTCAAGTTGTTGTAGAGATTGTCCAGAGTCATCTTTTCAAAGTCATCCTTATTTCTCCACACAACTGTATGCACAGCCCATTCAGGTGTTAAACTTCTGATGAACTTCAAATTGATATCTTCTTGAGCAACTTTGTAGTCCATCAACTTCAGTTGGCTGATGAGTTTTTGAAGTCTGTTATAAGTGCCATTAAGTTTTTCTCCAATAAGAGCAGTGAAGTTTTCAAGCTGATGCTTGAGCATGTGTTTCCTTGATTTCTTGGTAGCTTCATTACCAGCAAACCTTGTTTCAATAGCATCCATTAACTCTTTAGCAGACTCATATTGTTCAAAGTCCAAAGCATACTCATTAGGTATTCCCATGGAGAGAATACTATGAGCTTTAATATCCAGCTTCCTTTTAGCCTTGTCAACCTCACTAACAATGGCTATCTCTGTACCATCATCACCCTTCTTAGGAAGAGTATCACCCTTCTCAACAACATCCCAGATGGTGTAATCAATCATACGAATGTATTGCCTCATTCACATTCTCCAAACTTGGTACTCACCCTGCTTGAGCATGGGCACCTTTGATGCAGTAACCATGTGAGTTTCGTCAGACATCTTAACTTACTTGAATATAATTTAACTAGACTTCTTCTTGATTTCAGTTTCTAGATCACAAGCTCTGATACCACTTGTTGATCCCAGTTGAGCAAACGATCCTTTATAGAAACTGACTTAACAAAGACTTATTAAATATTATACGGAATTTAATACTTAATCTTAAGAAGAAGAACAATAAACATTCAACACCTCAATATTATTATTAATACGAATACTCTAACCAGTATTAGGGTTTTACAACCTTGAAGTGTATCGACCTTAGATATAGCAAAACATACGTATATCTAATCTAACCTAGGACCTCCTTTTATAGGCTAATGAGTCCTTTACATAATACAATACGTACCCTACAAGATAAATATCTTTTCCATATTTATCTAATACAAAATATTAAACCGACTATACAAAACTAGCAGTGCTTACAATACATTAGCAGTGGTTTCACTTTATTACTAGCCTCGGTTTAACTTCAGCAGTGGATTCATTCTTCTGTCAGTGGTTTCAATAACTCTGTCCGTGGTTCCAACACTTAGAATAATTCATGATCTGAGGAACCTAAAACCCAACAATTATTGACCGGTTAAATAATTGACTACATTAAATAGCATTAATGTGGTGTTTTGTTGTACACTATGCTTCTTGTCTTGTACGTCTGAAAATTATGTGCATTAAAGTGTTGTACACTATGTTTCTTTTCTTGTAAGTAGTAGTCATTATAGTCATTAATAACATTGACCACTTTAATAGCATTAATGTTGCAAGTCTAAAAATAAGTCTGAAAATTACATCATGCTTATTTTGTTGTACATTATGCTTATTTTGTTGTAAATCTGAAAATTAGTTGCACCTATTGTACATTGTGCTTAAACAGAGCCGTCTCATGGATTTTGGGGGCCCTGTGCCATAATAAAAAAGTCAAGCTATGACATAGCGTCTCCTAGATTTCGATGATGCTATACTATAATTACAATAAGGTTCGTGAATATAGAAGATTTCATTTGTGTATATACGAAAAGAAGTTTATGAATATGGCAAAAGGAAAAGAAAATGATTAAAAACAATAATGTCAAATTCATGGACATACTCATATCATTAGACAACTTTTGAGACTTTTTTTTTTAACTCTATATAAGTCATTGTGTTATTTTAGAACTATTATTAACTGAACATATGTAAATTACTCTATCTCAAACGAGGGTGTAAGGTGTCAATTCTATAAACTGTTTTAACTTTATTGTAGATAACACTGTTTGATTGGGACAATAATGTAAAGCCTCCAAACATTAAGGGCGTAACGTGTGCATGGTCTAAAGTTTCATCTTCTTCCTCCGTTTTACATCCCTGTGACCCTGTTTTCAACTTTTTCTTTGAAAAATCACTTAAAACCAATCAATGCTAATTTTTATTTGGTATAAAATCCAACTTCATTTTAGAGCAATTAATCCTAACTTTTACACTAAAAACGAATTAAATCAGCATCGATGCAGAAACTTTAGGGCCCCTTAAAAAATGGAGGCCCTGTGGGGTCGCACACTTTGCACATGCCAAAATCCGGCCATTTGCTTAAATGGTTGTAATTTTTGGTGAAGGGGTGTTTTTAATAGCATTAATGTTGTTTGATAGTATTTTGGTCTTAAAATGATACCACGCTTTATTTTGTTGTACAATATGCTTACTTTGTTTTAATTCTAAAAATTGGGTGCATTAAAGTGTTGTAAATCATGCTTAAAATTTTGCACGTCTTAAAATTAAAAGTGTTGCAAGTTATCAGTATCACGTCTTCAAATGCGAAACTGCAGTTGTCGAGCGAAATAAAGTATGATTAATTTTTGTACATAGACCCTTTGGACGTGTTCCCAAATATGATACAACTTCTATGGTAAGAATATAAGTGATCCATCAATGTTGTCATAAGCTTTTAGTATTGCATTTATCTTTTGATAAAAGCAATACTTGAAAGTATGGACATTCAAGTATGGACATGTATGACTAATATATTTTGTTTTAAAAATTGAAGTATATGTGTTTTAACGTGTAGTTCAATACTTTAAGCATTTGATTAAGGACATCTGTTATGCTATTTAATCGTCCAGCGATCTTTAAATATATTTGAACATAAAATAGCTTTAAGTATAAAATAGTCGCTGAGTAAGTACGTAGCAAAACTCATCCTGAGTACTTGAAGACAAAGAGTATTCAATTCAGTGCCAATGTGGTTCGAAAACAAGTACTAAAGAAAGTGTGTTCAATGAGGTTTGACAATGCTTCACTAAATGATATCTAATCTCCTCATAAAATATACTAAGAAAAAAACTTCAAAGTATCTAAAAGGTCAAAAGCAAGGAAACTACAAAAGCAAAAAGGGATAATACAAGTCTTCATAAAATTCAATACCTTTGCAGAGTCGGTAAAAAGGTACAACAATTGTCATCATTGTTCCTTAAGGATTAATATATCCCTTACATAAAGTAGAATCTTTTTATGTATTCCTCACCTAACTATTAATTGCTCAACACGTGTAAAGTATAAGTTTTTGAAAATCTTAATTCTCTCTTATAAAAAATAATCTTTGTAGTTGAGTAAATGTCATCTCTTGCAGTTAATGTAAACACATTTAAGAGCATTTACTTCTCAAATTAAACTTACAACATCCATTATAATAAACCTATGGAAAGGTTTATCATTTAAAACTACATTAGTTTATAAACCTTTCAAATTATAAAACTATTTTCACTATGAATAAACATATTCATAAACCTTTTTCAAAGCATAACTAGTTTGTGTTTAAGTTAGAGAGGATCTCAATTGTTATTAATCTAAGATTGTTATTCCGCAAACAATTTTTGTTAATTATTTTTTAATTCATTTATAATAAAAATTTAAACATTGAAAAACATCTTGTGCGAATCTTGTTAAAACTGCTTTTACTTGTTCTTGATAAATTGTTTTAAACAACATCAACTAACGTAAAACGTGATTATATAAGTTAGATTCATCTTACAATCACTTTAAAAGGAACAACAACACATATTTAGCAGAGGGCAAAGCCAGGGGGTTTTCGCGGATACCCATGACCTCTATGAATTTTTACGATATATTATTAATTTTTGAAAAAAACATTAATTTTTTCTAAACGTATTTTAAATGCATCTGATCCACTAAAATATGTTTCTATATTACAGTTCAAAAATTTTATGCATTCAGTTATATTTAGTTCTAGTTATGCTTTAGCATTTGATTATGGAAATCAATTTGGTCCCTCAAACACATCCTCACACTATTCCACCAACAACGTTCAAGACAACTAGACAAGTATCACTTCAACTTTGATTTTCCTTATATTTCTTTTTTAAAATCAGTTCACTCATGATTCTTTTTGTTTCCGCTTTTACAAAACGAGAATGTGTGTTTGATCAGAATGTATATCAAACTTTAATTTGAACTTCACATGAAATGAGTTGAGATCAATATAGATCTTATATTTATCATAGATTTAATAAATCAGTTTTAGTCATTCATTTTTGATCAAAGGCCTGTCTGACAGGGGCTTTTTGGAGGAGCTGTTAGCTTTTTGTAATAAAATAATCTCTTATAAACTAAGTAGTTTCGTTTGAATGCATTACCTACAAGCTTTTATTTCAAACAAATAGCTCCAAAATAAAAAGCTGCTTCATGAAGCTTTTTAAATATTTATAAGCTGTTAAAACTTTAAATTACTAATATACCCTCCAAACATTTGTTTACAGTTATAGATGTGTCCTTTTATGTCATTTTACATCTTATAATTACATTTAACAGCTAATTTACCAAACACTTTTATTATACTTTTATTAAAAAAAGATACAGCTTGTATCTCATGTTAACAGCTTTACAGTTTACAGCTTACAGCTTACAGCATACAACTTATAGCTAGTTTTGCCAAACATACCCCAAAACTAATAAAAAAACCATTTTCCATTTATAAAAAAAAACATATTTTGCAAAAGGTAAATCTTCAAATTATAAAAAATAAACAATCGCGACGAGAATTAAATTATCTTTCTATAGATATGCACTTCACTATATTTTCGACAATTTTTTTTCCCCAAAAATTCCGCCTAGAAAAATCGCATTTGATTTTCAAAAATCACATGTGATTCGATTTTTACAATCAGATATGATTTTTCAAATCATATATGATTTTTATAAATGCATATGATTTGCAAAAATCATATGTGATTTACAAAAATCGAATCACATTTGATTTTCACAAATCACATATGATTTTCTGGGTCGAAATTTGTAAAAAAATTATTAAAAATTTATAAAAATGCATATCTATAGAAAGATAATTTAATCATCCTCGCGATTGTATGATTTTTTTCTCATAACGATTAACGGTTTGCGAGATATTTAATTTTAAAAAGAAAAGGTGAAAGTTTATTTATTTTTTAATTTTGATTAGAAAAATAAATTATTATGATTTGTTAATTGGATTCATGGTAAATTTGATATTTACACTCTGTTCTTGAGTTTATTTTTAGGAGAGAAAAGGAAAGGTTTGGAATGATAATAAAAAAAATTGTGTTCTCGTGATTTTTTAGGAGAGAAGAAAGCAGCGGATAGTAAATTACATCAAAATTACTCTCCTAATCTTCTTCCTAAATTGAGAAGAAATGGAGTGAAGTTGATTTTAAAGCCTTTTTTTCTTACATCATCCTCTTTTCTTTCCAACTCGAGAACACAAGATAAAAATAATTTTTTATTCATCTCCTTTATAATTCTTTTTTTTTCTCTCTTCATATCTCTTCTTTTCGTCTTATACTTGAAAACAGAGTGTTATATTCAAGTTTTGTCAAAAAGAGGTTAAATAGTCTGATAGTATACCTTATCACATGTGAGTTTTTGAATGTTATTGGTAGCTTGATGCAACTCATCCATCATAACTTTACTTTGACCCAAGTCAGCTTTGTAAAGCAAGAATCCAAACTAATGGAAACACATATCAATCGTACAAAACGAGTGTATAGGTTCGTACATTGTCGCGGGGTGTTTATATACGTTAGTTAAGAAAAAAATAGGTTAAAAAGTTGAAGGCATTGGAATTGTTTTAATATAAAATTTTATTGTAAAGATTTAAAATTTTTTTTCCGGGAATTGTCTTAGGCTGTGTTTGGCAGCGGGCTTATGAGGGGCTTATAGGGCTTGGGCTTCTAAAATAAGTCGGCTTATAAAATAAGTCTCGTTTGTCATGCGGGCTTATGAAATCATAAGCCCCTGAAGGGGCTTAAAACTTTAGCCCCAAAAAAGGGGCTAAAACTTTAGCCCGGGGCTTATGAACCATAAATTACATATTTACCCACAAAAATATCTAACATATACCATAAAACTCATTTAACATATGCCAAACAAGTTTACAAAAATACAAATTTCAACTTCGGCTTATAATAAAAGCCCTAGCCCCAGCCCCAGCCCATTGCGCCAAACATACCCTTAATGTTAGCGTTTTCATTGCGAAGTTAGTGATCAAGGACATACTTTGCAACGGATCTGTAAGATAAATGGCGAATTGCGTATGGATTTTTTTAGATGTTAAAGATAACGGTCGTTACTTAACGTCCGTTAAATAGTTAACAGCCGTTAGTACTATAGATGAGCACTGTAGCAATTTTTGTTGAGTTTATGATATATAAAATACAATAAAACATAAAGACATCAAGAGTACACAGCGGAAGACTAAAGATCATAACAAATAAATTAATTAACTGAAAGTATGCATAACGTACCTCATGCGAATATCAAATCTCTTGAGCAAGACCAAGAAGTGGATTAGAGAGTTGTCCCTTACCTTTCTACAACTCAAACCAATATGGTGTAAGAATAGTGTCTTACTACCACGTTCTTATACACACGAATTAACCAACGAATCAAGCGATTGCTAGATCTAACACAAGTCCTCGTTTAAGAAAAACGAAACCAAACTCCCTTACTTGGGGTGTGTTGGATATTGGATTTCACATACATATCATAACATTAACACAATGAGCATATAGGTGATTTTAGAGAGAGAGAAAGTGGGATATTCTAGTAAGAGAAACTTGTAGAATGTTAGATTACCAAAGAACATCCAACCCTCTACCTTGCAAGGTAGAGGGTATTTATAGGTTACAAACTAAACGACCTCCTATCGGCCTGTGGATCAGGGATACAGTGGGTAAAGACCCGTCCTTCCTCCACGGTGTTGCACTAAACTATTTTACGCTACTGACTAACTAATTAACTACATAAAAACGTAAATAACGACAAGTCTACGAGCTAACTTATGCTAGATAATAGTTGGAGTGACCGACTCTTCCATACTGGAATTTTCTAATTCCTAACAATCTCCCCCTAAGGGAGGTCACCCCATGTTTTACATTTCAAATCCTAGCATTCTATTCTTGACTTTGTTCTTGAGCTCGTAGAAATTAATACTTCAACTTCGCAATCTTAGTGCATAAGTAGTGCAACTTCAAAGTCTGCAAGGATTTGTACTTTAAAGTGGAGGTCATTAATGATCCATGAGATAATAATTATGAGCCATCTTTTGAGATCATCAGCAATCAAAAATCTATGAGACATCCTTTGTGGTGTTGGTATTATGTGATGTTGTGACTTTAGGACCGACATGCTCACATTCTGGATCATGATGTTTTCTTATCAGAGTAGCGGAAGCTTTTGTTGATTCATGATATTGGCAGCAGCGTAGCAGAAGCATGGAGTGAAAATATCAGAGTCATTGATGCACTAATCATGATTTCTTTTAAGATGAATGTGTTAAGTGAGCATGCGGCTATGGATTGACCGCTTCATTCTGAACAGCTGCAAACGTCGGGTGTACCTGCATACAACAGTTAGCAATAAATCGCACGAAAGTGTCTTTGATCACTTTCGTTGAATTGAGGTACACGGCCCACGGTTCCCCGTTGATCAGTACATGTACTGCCTGTGATCAGGTATAATTCCGAAGAATTTCCTTGACAGGGTTTCGCAGCTGTTCTAGCTGTTCTCAAACCGGAACATCTCAAAGAAGACAACACGGAGTGAGTGAACCAGCGAATTTTAAGTCCACTGATTGATGAAAAGAGATTTGAAAAACAATCGTGTATTGCTCAATAGAAATTGTTTTTGCAATACAACGAAGGTTTTATTGAAAATCAATTATCAATCATAAAAAAACACCTTTTGGTTTGAAAAATGAGTACACGGTCGATGTGCTAAAGAAAAGAGTTTTTAAGCACAAAGACCGGTTTTTCAAAGGTATCCGTCAATCCATAACCTGAACCAGGATTGATTCAAGAGATTGAATCGCCCCATTGTTTCTGTTCAGTTGTCACATGGTTGATCTATACAATAGATCTCACATGCCACCTACCAGGAGCTTGTTTGATGTTGGCTCCAGAAGGCTTTCCATCTTCATTGTGAATGTGTATACACATCACTCAGATGTTCTGGAAATACCACAAGGATAATGCGTAGGACTCAAGATATAATCTCTCTTTCCACATTGTGTGAAACAGAGAGTCTTCATTGAAAGTGTCCTAATGAGATTTATTGATGATCTCGTGGCTCTAGACTCAATTTATGCATATTTGGATCCTGTGCCGGAGACTAGGGAGAGGGTCTCCTTCTTCAATATCAACAATCTCTAAGAGAAAGTCGATAGATAATGTCGGTTCCCCGTGAGAATGAAACAAGTCCTTTTAAGAGGAACTTGAGTGGTTTGGAAAGTTGAAGTGCAGTGCGTCACTGGGTCCATGACGTCTTGTCTTCAATACCGATGTTACCATCAGTAGCATATGAATTGAACCCGGTTTCTGCCCTAAGGTTGAATACATGGAGGGCTATTTGTTTTCACCCTTTTTTCATTCAATTCTTTTTAATTCTTCAACCCCTTCAGTGCTTACCGAGACTTCATAGCAAGAACCTTGTTGGGTTTGTTCTAGTACTTGCTCTGACTCAGTCCGCACTCTTCCCATATCTCATTTTTCTCCTTTTATCATCATACCTAAGGACTTCTACACTAACTAGTGGATTGTCCCTGGGTAGATCCCTCCGGTTTTGGCGGATCATGGGAACCAATACCTAACCTTATCATCCTTATATCACCGTACATAACGTAAAGTTGGTCGGTCAATTTGGTATTGTTCATCTGCCATTGGAACCAATTGAAAACCATTTGAAAAATCAATCCAGATACTTGTGATATATTATCAAAACATTTTGTACCTGAATTGTTTTTGATATTTTTAGAACAAGTGCTCCCCCTCAACATGTGCATCAAATGTTTGAAATCGTTTTGCACACGGAGGCAAGAGGAAGAATTTACTTCTTTGATTACAATTTTCTAAAAGATATCAACATCACTTCCCTGATCAAATCAAGAAGATAAAGCATTTCCGGGAAGGATGAGGTTTTCATGATTTTGCTCCCCCTTAATATGTGCCTCGAGGTTTGAAAAGAGTTTTGCACATACTAGAGGGAACCCTTTAAGAAGTGCATACATGATCACCAAAGGATTTGAAGCCGTACAATCAGGGTACCTTAGAAAGATTGAAAGTTGTGTACCCTGATGACATGAATTTGCGAAGAGAATTCTCCCCCTTAATATATGCTTCGAGATTCGAAAACTGTTTAGCACATATTAGAGAGAAGTATGCACAAAAAAATTGGTCATCTTATCTTTTAACATCTTTCATATTTATATCACATTTTCTCCCCCAATCAAAAATCTTAAATCCTTTGAGATTTTGGATCTCAAGTGATTTAAATATGTATGAGGTAAAATATTTGTAGGAGAAAAATGTGTCCGGTTTTATATGATCAGAAATGGACAACACAGATGTTTCCCTTTTTGTTTTACAAGGGGAAACCACAGTACAGATCCTAGCACTATTACATGTATTACAGCTGTTCATATTTAGTACACCACATATTACACATATTTAAAAACACAACATAAACAGCTTCCCGAAGATGTCTTCATTCAGTCCTCTGAAGAAGTTTGTAGTGACCATCCCGAAGCCTTCCACCAACAAAACTTTCAAGGCTGCGGAAGATCCTTCGTGTCTTGAGTCTTCGTCTGATTGCAGCAATGAAGTGTTCACACCTCTTCAAGTCATCATCAGTCCAAAAAGTAGTCTTAACCCAAGATTTCATATCAATTTTGACTTCTTTCATTCTGGTGTCAAGTTCTTCTTCGACCAATTTGAGAGTACCATCACTAAAATTGTAGAGCTCACATAGACGCATAAGCATACGAGATCCATATCTGTCGGTGAAGATGACGGCTCTAGGGGTGTCAAGGACTTTGTATTCGCGATGAAATTCATGCCCAGTTGCATTCCATTGTGGACTTGTAAGGTTGATCCTGGTTTGGTAGCTTTCAATGCCAAGCTGAAAGTCCTCAACTCGTTTTCGAATGACTAAGCCCCTGATCCAAAGAGTGACAGCTGCAGAGAGGGCCTTTTTCTCATGGACAGGTAAATGCTCAAGGTGTCCTTGAAGATTCAAGAGATAGAGATCTTCGAAATCATTTGGCAGAAGATGTTTGAAGTCGTTCTCTTCAATAGTATACTCTTTGAAGTCTGATCTTTTAAGGACTATCTTCTTCAAATACTCATATCCATAGATAGGGAAGATCTCTACTCGAACAACACTTAAGATTTGCAGCTTTGATCTGACATCATTGCGTCTTTTATCAGCACCATGTCTTTCGATGTAGAACTTCTTCTTTTTGAACCACCAGTGAGAAATACCATAAGAAGCGGCAATATCATATTTTTGTTCTTCATCAGCCCAAAATTGATCAGGAACCATCTGTTCAAGCCCCTGATCAGAGTAGGTTGCAGCTTTCGTCTTTGATATTGATAGAGCAGGTCTTCTTTCAGCAGAGCGAGCACACAGATAGTCCAAGTCGTGATTGAAGAAGAATTCAGCCTGAATGGTCATCTGACCAGGTTCACCACCAAGAGGAAGAGATTTGTTGACATTGAAGCGACTGATTTGCTCACTGACTTGGTCATTCAGCATCTTATGGCATTCTTCCATCTGATATTGAAGATGATTTGCATCTGAGTGGAAGACTTTGACAATTTCGTAAGCTTGTCCTTCAAGATCTCTTGGAGTTATGGATGAGATACTCTTCCGTTCACAAAACCATCTAATAAAACTTCCCATATCACCAGTGTAGTGCAGAAGAGAGTCTTCAGCTGGAACTTCATAATTATTGGTGATAACTGATGCCCAATTGTTGTCAGGAATCATAGAGTCAGACTCTGGGATGGTCCATGTGGGTTCTGGAGAAGGAGGTCTATCTTCCATAATGCAGCTTTGAATTGTGTCTCTTGAAGGTGCTACTCTGGATGTGCTAGTGCGATTCCCAGCCATGTAAGTATCAAACCAATCTTCTGATGGCTTAGGAATATGCTTTGTAGATGCATCATCTTCATCTGGTTCTGAGTCAGCCATGACATGCGACTCTTCGTGAACCATTTGATCATCAGGAATTGAGGTGGATGTGGATGTGAACCTTGAATCAACCGTCGTCCAGGCAGCAGATTTCTTCTTAGTACTCTGTTCTTTTGTAGGACCTGATTGATTGGAAGATTTTAGCGGTGATGATGGTGGTTATGGTGGAGGTGTGTTGGTTGTCGTAGAAGGATCACCAGCTCCAGAAGTTCCAGCGCCCCCCGTTGGTGGAGGAGGTGGAGGAGGATCTTTACGGTCCTTTATCAATGATTCCATCACAATTGTTCTCCTTTTCTTTTTAGCTTCTTTTTCCCCGACGTCAATCATAAACTGCTCATAATTGTCGAACTTAATGGATTCTTCAAGTGCCTCATAGAGTTTCTTGTGAACCTCATGCTTGTCCTCTTCAGCATCATACATCTTTTCAAACAGAGCTGCTCTCATATCGGTGATAGGTAGGTCCTTGAATCGTCTAAGAAGTGGAGCCTCCATAGCCCATTCCACAGCATCCTTGACTTCTCCTTCAATAGCGGCAGTAACCCCTTCATTGAAGTTGAGGTGCTCCAATCTATAGACACGATCCACAAGAGAATCAACAGATTTAGGAAGTTGCCTTTCCAGAGCTTCTATCCTTTTTACAGCTTTGTCCGGTAGTTGATCAGAGGTAAGGATCTGTGGTGGTGAAGCTGGTGGAGCATCCACATCAGCAACTGTAATGACAGGTTCAGGGGTTGGTGATGATGTCGGTGGTGTTTGTATAGTTGATTGAGTTGGTATGGGAGGTGGAAGTGCAGTTGTGAGTGAGGATGCTGACATCGGAGGAATTGTTGATGTATCTTGCTGAATGTTGACTGTAACCATGGATTGTGCAGTATCTAAGGGTTTGTCATTTAAGTATTGATCTCCGAAAGTGAAATCAGTATCGAAGTCCTTGAGTGAAGATAGAGAGTTGGTAGACAGATTTGGTTCATCCATCTGCAAGGTCTCATCAGATCTTGTCTCAAGATTCTCCTGCGAGCCTTTCTGCAACAGAGCGTCAACATTCTGGCCAGAATGAGTCTCACTAGGTGTAAGGATTTCTTTAGAAGTTTCAGACACTTTGTCCACTCCAGATTGTTCTTTAGCAGGAGATGATTCTGTTATTCTCTTCAGCTCGTATTGATTGGTGGTGCTTGATGGAGACGATGAGATCGTTAAAAGCATGTGAGCAGCTTGTTCAGTTTCAACACTAGCAACCCCTTTTCCTTTGTCTTGTGTTATTGGGGTTGTTTGTCGAGGCAGATGATCAGGTTCTCTTAGCACAATTCCACCTACTGGAGCTTTCACATTCAGACTTTCTAGGCTTTGCTGAATTCCAAGTTGTAGATCTGCATCATCTTCATCAGTTAACCTTGTAATATTCTTTGGTACCTCAGTATTTTCACCAATTTCCTTTTCCACTTTCTTCCTTTTTACTTTCTGCTTCTTGGATGCGGTGTCTGAGTGTTGTGACCTTTCAAGTCTCTTTTTAGGAAGAGAGGCATAGGATGCTTGTGAGGCTGACGTGGACTTGGGAGCATTGTGTTGTGGAGGAGAAGGTGTGACATCAGCAGAGGAACTGGAAGCTCTTTTCTTGTATTGTTTGAAGTAGTCCTTCTTCTTGATATCTTCTGTGAGAAGACAATCAGGAATTGGCAATCCAAATATTTCTTTATCCATACCTCTAGGAACGTATTTCAGGTTTCCTAAAACATATTCATCTTCTGCATTATGCAGAGTTGATTCACTCCTAGGATTGAAGTTGTGAGTTTGTTGCAAATACTGGATAACAAGCTTAGAAAATCTGATGCTGGGAATCACAAGCTTGTTCAGTTTCTTTCGTCCTTGAGCTTTGTTCTGGAAATTAGTTCTATCAGATATGAATGTGTGTATTGATAAAGAAAATTCTTCCCAGATACGATCTGAGACATTCACATCAACCCTATTAACAATTCCCCATAGGATTTGCAGGATAGGAATTCTCACTTTATCGAACCCTGATGTTTTGCCAGATATGCACAAGTTAAGAATAGTTGTAATAGCTCTCCAGGGTTGATACATGTGTCCAGTGATGATGTCGGATGCTCTTGAAATACTGTTCTGATAACCCAACCCAATTAGAAAGACAATCAGATCGTCAGCACCAGGTGGAGATTCAGAACGAAGGTCAGGGTTACATGGGGTGATTCCAAGAGCCTTGCTCAGAATATCAGAATCAATTGTGAACTCCCTATCATCCAATTTGCAAGAGTATCGAGCTGTGATTTTTTCCCATTGAACGGTGTTCCAGAATTGTTGAATGTAAATGGTTGGAATTGAGCATTGCTTGGTAATTGCTCCGAAGAAGTTTGTGTTTTTGAGGACGTCAATAGAAACTTTGAGTATCGGATTTTGTTGAAGCTTTTGCAGGTCCACATAACAGTTGCTTTTTCCAATATCAGCCCATTGACTCCTGGGAAGGATTTCTTCGTCTGAGAGAACTTTGGATGATGCAGAAGGGGTAACGCTCTTTTCTGGGTTTGAACTTGCCATTGATGATCTGAGTAAACATACAATCAACAGTAATGATTGGGAACAGATTAGATGATAAATGATAAATGAGACAACATTGAGAGCACCCTTATGACATAGACACATATAAGCAGTAACTCAGAAGGAGTCCTCAAAACACATACAGAGAAAGATTGAGTGGCATAAGTGAGATATTTCAATGAAGTAGAATCTTACAGATAAATATTCACACGACGAGCTGATAAGGGATTAAAAGGCAAAAGAGTACATTGCAAAGGGATCATGTCATGAGCCAAGATACAAATGTAGAAGTGATATAACAAATATGCATGAGGCAAGAAGTAACATTTGGTTGTCGTGAGAGAAACCAAGTACCTTTTGCCTAAACAGAAATGTCATAGCAGATTACATAGAGTATGTTGACTCAACAAGTTGAATTAGGAGATCCTAAGTATTGTGAGAATGAGATCATCTTAAGCAATAAACCTTTGAACATTTTAATAACCCTCGACCCTAAGACTAATTCGCAACATGAAAGTGAACAATGTTGCTAACTTGTAAAGACAAGTCGCCATCACTAGTACCATAGACAAGTCGCTAATAGTTTAGCTCACTAAGTCGCTATGCTAATTCGCTAACTTGTAAAGACAAGTCGCCATGAACAGTAACAGAACCAAGTTTCTACAAATCTGTTAACTAAGTCGCTAAGGTTACTAATTCGCTAACTTGTGAAGACAAGTCGCCATGAACAGTAACACAACCAAGTCACTACAAATTTGTTAATTAAGTCGCTAATGTTACTAATTCGCTAACTTGTAAAGACAAGTCGCTGACCACTAACTCGCTACCCAAGTCGCCAGAATATAATAAACTAATTCGCTACAGAAACATAATCGCTAAGTTGAATGCTAACTCGCCATGAAGAACATTCAAGCTAAGTCGCTACCAAGAACATGATAAGTCGCCATCAAGAACACTCATAACAACAAAACCCAACAACCCAATCCACTAAATATTCATCACCAGATCATGAAGACAAATTATCAAGCAATCAATGTAAGATATACCAAACAATTTGTACACTTTCAACATCATTATAACAACAAGAACATGATATCATGACAAATCGAACCTAGGTGGGAATCAAACAGTCACAAATCACGAGCTCGACGGGATCTGGTAAAAACGACAAGTTAGAAGCTAGACCCAAACGCATAAGAGAGAACAAATGGGGTGTGATTCAAAACGTACCACTTTAAATCGCTAGAAGGAATAATTTGACGAGACAAAAAAAAACGAGAGAGAAAAACTAACTTATTAGAGAAAGTGAGGTAAGTCGCTATGGGTATAGAAAAGATCTTTGGCAATTTGACACATTCGGTCCTTGTGGTTTTAACATGAAGTGTGGTAAGTCGCTAGTATAAAAACTATTTTGGCTATTTGACACATTCGATCCCTGTGGTTTAGAGGCAAGAGTGGTAAATTGCAACACGAGGATTATAGACTAAGACTCTATCATAGATGATGACAGTGATAACCATGAATCATCTAAACATTTAATCAGATAAAAGCATTTAATGCAAGGCACTCAATACATGGGTACACAAGGATAATCACATGAGCAAGATACGACCACAACCTATAACTGAGAGAAACACCATAACCAGATATTACAAAGGCATAACCAGTTAGTCACACAAGCAAGACACAACCACAACTTACAAATGAGCAAACATCATAACCAGCACAGAAGCCAATGGCATATAAAACTAATACAAAATCTCCCCCTCAACCAATGTCATCAAAGACCATTGATTGATATTAACCAATCCCATTAGAAAACCAGAATATATCATTTGTTCGAACTTCATCTATGATCCCGTGCCATTATTGAATGACATTTCTAGGACCGTAGATGTTATCGATAACAAGGAATGTATTCTTTATTAGATTGAGGAAAATGATAAAATTTTGAATTTAAAGGATTTTTTTTTTTTTTTTTTTTTTTTTTTTTTTTTTTTTTAAACTTTATTTATATACAGATATATAAAAGAGCGATTCCTGATTCAAGATGAATAGGAGTCAAAGTAAGAAGTACATCAACTCTGGCAAGCTATAGCTCCTGAATGAGCTATGTTCATTTCTGAGGGGAACCAAGTCATGAAGTTCCGGATTGAGTTGAGCATTGTACCTGAAAAAGACTGAGAGCACATTGTACTGGAAGCACATGTAGACTTGTACATAGAGGGGTTAGTGACATGTTTAATCTCACATTTGGATGCATCACAGTATGACCCAGACGTATCATTAATGGGGATCCTATTAGGTTCTACATTCTTGAAGAGTTTACCTGTGGGAATCCACTTGAGGCATGATCTAGGAATGTAAGTTCGTTTAAGTCCTGTAAACTTAAAAAATCTGCCAGTGGGAATCCATTTGAAACCATTGTTAGTTGAACTAAATGAGTGCACAACCTTGCTTTGACTATTTTTCCTTATGTGATCAGAGTATTTCTTAGGGGATTGATGAGTCAAATGATGTTTTGCATGAGAGCTAGTAATACTTATTGTATTTCTGATCTGTGAGAATTGACTATAAGTCCGAGGTTTGAGATTCATCATATCAGAACTAGGCAATGAAGTGACTGGTTTTGACAAAACAGACATATTGTCAACTTGGGATGTGAGCTTAGATTTCACTGGTTTAGCTCTTTCAGACCTAAAGGCATTAGGTTGTTTAATAGCTGTTCGTTTCAAGTGGTTCTGAACATTTGACTTTCCCAAAGTTGAAGGTTTTGCAAACTTAGTGTTCATCCTGTTTCCAACAGACTTCCTGAGCTCATTTTTTAGGGCAACAATATTGAAGCTCTTATCCTGAATTTGTGCTTTGAGGTCATCAATTTCTTTCATCAGGAGGTTAGATTGATTGACTAACTTAGAGTTTGTTTCCTCAAGGTTCATTCTTAAATGCTCATTTTCTCTTAGAAGGTTGGACACACATAGAGCTAGTTCAGAATTTCTAGATTCTAGTGCATCACTCATCTCATGACAGTCATATTTCTGGGCTTTTGAAAGAAGCAATTTCAGATTGCCAATGGTTGAATCTTTGTCCTGAATCTGGGATTTTAACTGATTAATTTCAAAAAATTCTCTAAATTCCGGAAGTTCCTGATTAGTACACGGTTTTTTTGCATAAAACATTTCATCCTTTTGTTGTATTTCAATTTGGAATGAGATACAATGTTTTTCAAGAATTGAAAATTTGTTTGAAAGCTCATCATATACCCTTTTTTCAATCATGTTACTTGCAGTAGATTCAGGTAAAACAAAGATTGATTCCACAATGTTATGTTCAGAGTAAGAGTCATGTACCTTTTTATGAGAATTTGTGTAATCAGTTAAGTGTACCTTGTCGAAAGAAACCTTTTCTGTCTCTGAGCGTTTGAGATCAGTGCTGTTGTCTTCATCCATTTTCATTACAGCAGAGATTCTGCAATCAGTGTCATTCACTGGTTCAACTGGTTCAACTGGAATGTTGCATGACTTGTCACAATTGCTCCATGGTGTCTCTTGGTACTCATTCAACGCATTCAGCTTGATATTCTCTTTTGCAGCTTCCTTGATGTATGTTTCCATATTACCCATAAGTTGAGTAAATGAGTTTCTGAACTCATGAATTTCCATTCCCGTATGTTTTTTGAATGATATTCCAGTCATGATATCATCAAAATCTGAGGAATATTCTTCCCGGATAAGTGGCTGAAATTGATTGAAGATAGTTTGAAGAGCGGCATGAGACTCATCAGTTGAGACCTTTTCTTTGGTAATTTGAAACCTCAGTCGTTCTAAGTTAAGTAAAACTGTTCTTGTCAAAGTGGGAAAATCCTGACGAAGGATGGCACAACTTGTTCGATCCATGGTTGTAGATAAGAGTAATTTGAGAAGCTGACTGAGATGTTGAAACGGCTCACTGGTGCATTCCATATTCTTAGCATCATTTGCTGACATTAAGAGTGACTTATTTGAGTTGTTCTGATTAATCAATGCTGAATCATTGAATGTATGGCATTCAGGTAAGCATTCTGTTTCACTATTCTGTGCTGTGTCATAGAGAGCAAGTACTTTGGTGATTAAAGGATCCGTGATGACTGACATTGTGTTATTATGAATTACTCCCCAAGTCTCTAGAGATTTTGAACCAACTCGCTAGCAACTAAATAGCAATAATTCCAAGTCGTTAAATCAACATCCAAATCGCTAAGTACAAGTCGCTAATCCTCTAGTCGCTAACACCTAATTCGCTATACCACCAAGTCGCCAAACAATTGCAAGTCGCTAAGAAGTAACTCGCTAAGCATTAAGTCGCTAGCAAAATTTTGGCAGCAATTCGCTACACAAGTCGCTAAAGATACAAGTCGCTAAATAGCAACTCGCTACAGACCAAGTCGCTACCTCCAAGTCGCTACCTGTGGTGGAAAGTCCACTACTTGTACTTTAAGTCGCTAGTTCTAAGTCGCTAGGTCAAAAACTGTAAGTCGCTACAAATTTGTAAAGCAAGTCGCTACGAAGAATGAAGTCCGAATGTCAAGTCGCTAGCAAGAAAAACCACAAAAACATCACTTTTCAATCCAAAAACTACCCAACCACGATGATTCAAGCTTACCAAATCAAAACCTAAACACTTGTGATGATTCTAAACATAAAAGTACTATCAAAATCCAAACTTTAACACTAGAAATCACCCAAATGATGCAAAAACCACTAAACTTTTTCAAACTCAAAAACCACCTAAAAACCACTAGAAATCCAAAGATGTGCAAGATATGATCTAACCATGGCTCTTGATACCAATTGTTGGATATTGGATTTCACATACATATCATAACATTAACACAATGAGCATATAGGTGATTTTAGAGAGAGAGAAAGTGAGATATTCTAGTAAGAGAAACTTGTAGAATGTTAGATTACCAAAGAACATCCAACCCTCTACCTTGCAAGGTAGAGGGTATTTATAGGTTACAAACTAAACGACCTCCTATCGGCCTGTGGATCAGGGATACAGTGGGTAAAGACCCGTCCTTCCTCCACGGTGTTGCACTAAACTATTTTACGCTACTGACTAACTAATTAACTACATAAAAACGTAAATAACGACAAGTCTACGAGCTAACTTATGCTAGATAATAGTTGGAGTGACCGACTCTTCCATACTGGAATTTTCTAATTCCTAACAGGGTGTTCGGCCGAATATGGGACAAGAGAGAGGAGAGAAGAGATCTAGGGTTAATTCAATGCACAAGTGTATGAAACCCTAGAACCTAACCCTCTCTATATACTAGTAGGGAAACTTTGGGAAAAAGATATGATTTAGGGCTTGGGAAGCCCCCCTTGGCCGGCCATGAAGAAAGCCCAAGGGAAAAACCCATAACTTTTCCAAGTTTTCCATTTCTAGTCCTTTCTCTTTTCATTTAACGGTCGTTAGTCATTTTTCCATTAAATACTTAACGATCGTTAACCGGACTTAATGTGCAATAATTAATCGTAAACATAAACATTAATTATTAACTTTAATTCTCATTCGCTAATGTGTGCAATCCCGTGGTCACGAGTTCGAATCCGGACATTCACATGTTTGTAAATATATACATTTCCAACAGCTCCCACTTGGATATGTTTACAAAACGTGAAATGACATTGGTTAGCGTCTAGCAACACGCCAATGCCCCCGGTACAACTCGTGTATGGTTTTCTGGAGAAAAACCAAGTTTGATGATTCATCATCATATTCATCCTTTTGTTTCTAATACCATGTTAATAAGAATATGGATCTCACTCATTTCTTAATTAACTATTCTGTTTCTCGCTTTATATGATTTATTAAGATTACCAATTCTTCTGAACAGAAGACCTTGGGTATGGCCATACAAACATCTTAACAATCCTACGAGGGGCCCAATAGTATTATACTTCAAAATAAATTTGAAGGAAACAAATCCCATTTTGACTACAAGCAGGATTCATAAATTTCGCAACACTTCTGAAAACAACCCTTATAACTACCAGTTACGTGTAGCGTTAGATTGCTTCACAAAAATGCACTACATCCATGACATATCTCTTGTATCTCAAGTCAGAGGATAAATACCCATGATATACTTAATGACAAAGATCCATAAAGTATCATCATGTGGGTGGGATAAGTCCTATATTCAATTCATTGAATATCATCTGAAATTAGTCATGCTACGCATCAATATACTTTCAAGGATATTCTAACTAATACTCAGATTTGTCTTAATTCAATATCATTCCCATGTTATTGATTGACAACGGACTATTTAGAATAACTTAAGTTATTCATGGATTTAAACATGCAAATATAGGACAACATCATAATAAATGAATAATAAACATAACAAAAATACTTTATTTCATTTCAATAATAATGTTTACAATATCCTTTTATCTAAAATACTTAGTCACAGATGGGCATGAAACTACTAGCTAAACGAAGTCCAAACTTATCAGACAAATGATTAAGTTTTTCACCAGGTAAGGCCTTCGTTAACGGATCTGCTAGGTTATCATCTGTGTGAACTTTGAGCAACTCAATTTCACCTATCTCGACTTGCTCTCGAACATAGTGATATTGTCTAGGATAGTGTCTGGTGCCCTTCATGACTCCAGGTTCATGGGCAAAAGTAATTGCAGCTGAATTGTCACAATATACTTTAATAGGATTTTCAATCGACGACATAACACCAAGCCCCGAAACAAACTTAGTTATCCAAACAGCTTCCATGGCAGCCTCAGACGCCGCTATGTACTCACTTTCTGTAGCAGACATCGCAAGTGTTGTCTGTTTCTTACTCTTCCAATCCACAACACCTCTATTGATGACAAAAATGTAACCCGTTTGAGACTTCGTATCATCTTTGTCACACTTCCAGGATGCATCGCAGTAACCTGTAACAGACAGTTCTGCTTCTGGATTTCCTCCATACACTATGAATATATCTCTTGTAGCCCTAAGGTACTTGAGAATATGCTTAACAGCAGTCCAGTGAATTTCACCCGGATTCTGTTGATACCGACTGGTCAAGTTTTGAGCAAACGCCACATCAGGCCTTGTGCATCGTACCGCGTACATGATAGATCCTACAGCCGAAGCATAAGGAACTTTCTTCATATGCGCCACCTCTGCAGGTGTTGAAGCACAGCCTTGGCTGCTCAAACCATGATTCACTTGCATTGGCAAAAATCCCTTCTTGGAATTTTGCATATTGAATCTCTTCAATATTTTGTCAATGTAAGCACTTTGGCTTAAACCAATTAGCCGCCTTGATCTATCCCGGTAGATCTTGATTCCGAGTATATATGCTGCTTCCCCTAAGTCTTTCATCGAAAAACATTTACCAAGATAGGCTTTCACCTCATTCAGACTTGGTATATGATTTCCCATGATTAATATGTCATCGACATACAGAATAAGGAAAGTAACACGACTCCCACTAGCTTTGTGATATACACATGGCTCATCAAGATTCTGAGTAAATCCAAAACCTTTGATTTCTCCATCGAATCTTTTATTCCATTGCCTTGATGCTTGCTTCAGTCCATAAATGGACCTCTTAAGCTTGCATACACGGTTAGGAAACAATGGATTCACAAACCCTTCCGGTTGTGCCATATAGATGTCTTCATCTAGACGGCCATTCTAGAAAAGCGGTTTTGACATCCATTTGCCAAATATCATAGTCATAGTGTGCAGCTATAGCTATGAGAATCCTAATAGCTCTTATGTCCGCTACAGGAGAGAATGTCTCCTCGTAGTCAATGCCATAGGTTTGAGTAAAACCTTTAGCCACTAGACGAGCCTTGTAGGTGTGTACATTGCCATCCATGTCAGTTTTCTTTTTGAAGATCCACTTACTCCTAACGACCTTAGCCTTGGGAGGAAGGTGAACTTCAATCCAGACATCATTATCTTTCATGGATTGCATTTCCCCATTCATCGCAATCTGCCATTTATCCTTTTCAGGATCAGCCATGGCAGCCTTATAGTTGGCAGGTTCATTAAGATCCCCAACTATATTTTCCTCCACCTCTACGTTAAGACATAGACGGTCAGGTGCACGTATAGTCCTTTCAGACCTACGAATGGGAACAACTTCAGGAGGAGCACCTAAGCTTTCAGGTTCTTCTTGAAGTTGGCTAGTATTTTCAGAAGGTGTTGTATCTTCTTGATCATATTCCAGATCATATACTCTCCCACTGAGTTCTTGAGATATGAGATTCCTTTCAAGGAAATCTCCATACCTAGCCACGATGACTTTGTTCTCAGCTGGGTAGTAAAAGTAGTAACCCATAGTTTCCTTAGGGTATCCTACAAAGATACACTTAACAGATCTGGCTTGGAGTTTATCAGGTGTGTCACGTTTAACAAACGCTTCACATCCCCAGACCTTTAAGTAAGAAAAGTTGGGAGCTTTTCCTGTCCATATTTCATATGGAGTTTTAACAACCTTCTTTGTTGGAACCATATTCAAAATGCGAATAGCAGTTTCAAGGGCATAATCCCAAAAAGTAAAAGGTAGAGTCGTAAGTTCAAAAATTGATCGTACCATGTCAAGTAAGGTACGATTTCTCCTTTCAGATACACCATTTTGTTGTGGAGTATAAGGAGATGTGAGTTGCTGGATAATTCCACACTCAGCTAAGTAATCTTTGAACTCTTGACTTATATACTCACCACCTCTATCGGATCGAATAGCTTTAATCTTCTTTCCAAGTTGTAATTCTACTTCACTTTTGAAAACCTTAAATGTTTCAAAGACTTCATGTTTATGTTTAAGTAAATAAACATAACTATAACGACTGAAATCATCCGTAAAGGTTAAGAAGTAGACAGCACCACGTTTTGACACATGTCTAAGTGGACCACACACATTAGTGTGTATCAATCCAAGTAGATCAGAAGCCCTTTCCACTTGTGGTGAAAAAGGTTTCCTTGTCATATTCCCAGCTATGCAAGACTCGCATTTGTCAAATGATTCATCATTGACCGTTTGTAAAAGCCCATCGTGTTGCAGCTTTTCCATGCGTTTCTTGCCAATATGGGCAAGGCGACAATGCCAAAGATAAGAAGAGTCACAGTTCGACTTGCTCTTCTTATTGCTAATGCTATACAATGAATTATTTTCATTGGATATACAACCATCCATATCAATTTCAAACACACCAAGCATAGGAATTGCATTAAAGTAAAAAACATTATTTAAAGAAACTGAAATTCCATAACTGGTAAAAGTGTGCACAAAACCAATATCTTTTAACAAAGAAACTGAAATAACACCCCTAACAATGGAGGGTGCATAATGACAATTATTTAGTTCTAAAATTAAGCCCGAAGGCAACACTAAATCAAAAGTCCCTATGGCTTCGACAGCTGCACGCTTTCCATTTCCAACGTACAAGTATCTCTCTCCACAGGTTAGCTTCTTTGCCCCTCTAAGTCCCTGCGATGTATTACAGATGTGAGTACCACATCCTGTATCATATATCCAGGAATTTTGCTTATGAGGAAAAGAAAATAATTCAAACATAAAAATACCTGATGAGCTAGGCACCATCTTATTTTTATTCTGAAGGCACTCATTCAGATAAACTGGACAGTTCCGCTTCCAGTGACCCAGTGAGTTGCAGTGGTGGAAAGACAAATCCTTCTTAGGATTCTCCTTTTTCTTTCCAGGGTTTTTCTTAGGAGCTGGTGGGATGACAACTTGTTTCCCCTTTCCTTTTCCTTTCCCTTTCTTATCTGCTTGCGGCTTAGGCTTATTTACCCTACCACCCTGTATTGCGAGCACAACAGGTGTAGGAGCCTTCTTTGGCAATCTCTTCTCGTAGTCTACAAGCATTGCATGTAACTCATTCAATGTCTTCCCCGTGCAATGCATGTTATAATTTCGGACAAAATCACCAAACCGATCCTGATTAAGGGAGTGATTGATGAGTCTGGCACATACATCATTCGAGTAACCACAGCCGAGCTTCTCCAATTGGTCCAAGTGATGTTTCATCTCGAGGACGTGGTCGGAGACAGATTTGCCAACCTCCTGCTTGCAGCTGTGAATGTTGGGAATTCTGTGAAACTATGATTCTGCTGATCGAGAAACAATGGATTCTGCTGAAGCAGTGAGCCGTAGAATCTGCTGAAGCAGTGAAGCTGTGATTTTGCTGAAATAATGAATCAGTGTAGAGCGTGCTTGAGTTTAATTATTTATATGTTAGCCCATATTTATTATTGTACTGCCCAAGGTTAGCATGGGCTTGTTTAGAGTTTTCCCATAATTATTCTATGTATGGGTTAAAACAATATTTAGTTGCATGCTTGCATGCTTGTTCGTTTCCCTAGAAAGGGATTAGTGTTCCTTGTGTATAAAAGGAGCTTAAGTCTTTTGTATTGTGGAGAACTTGACAAGCCCATGCTAACCTTGGGCAGTACAATAATAAATATGGGCTAACATATAAATAATTAAACTCAAGCACGCTCTACACTGATTCATTATTTTAGCAGAATCACAGCTTCACTGCTTCAGCAGATTCCACGGCTCACTGCTTCAGCAGAATCCATTGTTTCTCGATCAGCAGAATCACAGTTTCACAGAATTCCCAACAGTGAACCTTTTCAGTTAGTTCATACAGTTCAGCTGCTGGTGGCTTCTCAAACATACTTTTGAGTTCGTCTAGCATGCTCATAGGCGGATAGTGCTCAAATTGTTTTTGCAATTGAGCAGACATCCCCGAAAGCATTAGACACGCCACATCATTGTGCTTCTCATATTCAACACGATATGCCTCTATTTCAAGAGCAGTTGCCGTGTTGGGAGGAGCATCAGGCAGAGGTGTAGTCAAAATTTCAACCCTTTTGGCAACACGAAGGATGATCCTAAGTGAACGATGCCAATCATTGAAATTAGGGCCAGTCAGCTTGTCCATTCCAATCATATCTTTGAAAGCGGCACTCAGTAAGCTCATAGTGTTATCAGATTGAGCCATCTACAGAAAAAGTTCAAAAAACCATAATTAGTATTTTAATAATTTTCCTTTTCAATAAACAATTAAATACCCAAGGTTCATATTCATATAACCAATTAATATTTATTGAAGACTAGGATCCAAATTGTCATAATCTCATCACATCAGTTGATCTGTTAGTAATGAACCTTATACAAAATGGTAGAGCATTTGCTCAATTGCCAATATCAATTGCAATTCCTAGATTTATGGGATTTACATATAGCCAATATCAATCGCCATGTAAACATGTTTTATCCCATCTTATGCCTTGAGTTTTCAGTTTTCACCGCCTAACTCAATTAAGTTGTCCAACTTAAGAAACTGCAAAATCGTCCATGCCAGTTCTCACGAAACGTGGACATTTTACCCTTTGATTAAGATCTAAGTCACGTTCTCACGCAAATAGAAAGTAATCTTAGGTGTTTCCGTTTCGTTGGATGGCATATAACTTAAATTAAAGGGTAATAGTTTTGATGTTAAATCAAATATGTACAAAAATGTCATGCATTCATCTTTGTAGCATAGTTTTTATTAAAACATTTATATCTTGTTTTAATGTATAAGCTTTTCATCATCAAACTTTAATTGAGGTATTGGATTCACCAATCAAGGAATTTAGTGTTAATTATCATCCATTATACCGTACTTTTGCATAAGTGTAAACACTTAGTGTTTCGGATAATTACCACCGAAGTGGCGCATGAAATTAAAACTAATTCGCCCTTAAGATGAGCTTGCACATTTAATGGCTTACTAAGTAGCTCCACTCGAACTTACAGAGGGCAGAGGACCAGGTACGCGCTAAAGCACAACCTTAGACATCCTTTTAGTGTGACTGTGCGCACTTCTTTAAACCCCTTTTATTAGTTCATTCTCATGGGTGAGCCTTTCAGACCATTTGTACCAAAGTCATCAATCAATTAAACGATTATGATTACTATGCTTATAAAATACATGTTTCACCATTGTTTAGGTCAGTTTATTTTTCTTGTAAAAATACCCTTGTTACAAAACACAAACAAGCAAGTATTTATAAAAATAAACAAATAAACAATGAATGCATAACAAATAAAAGTCATGCATATCAAATAGCCACATGCAAACGGTTTTGATAAATCTTATTAATAACCAATTCTAGATATGTCAATATGCATATATTTAATTAAGACTTCCACCCGTTTTCATCTATGTACAAGGTGAACCACATGCATCGATTCATCGATTGTGTAAGTCAAAACTAAATATATACCACATAGCACATAATTGATAAAATAATAATTATTGAGGTCTTCCCCAATTTTAGATCTATCATAAATTAGTGTATATCACTTAAACATGAAAGACATACAATAAAAACAGATCCATGATAAAACATGCAGATAATTATCATGGACATAAAATTACACTTAACAATTAATGCAATTAAATCAAAGTTACGCATATACACATAAAGTTGCATGCATCTTAGGGTTTCTAATCCAATTAAAACAATAGTTTACAAAACCCTAATTAGGGCACTAAATAAAACGCCCCCCCCCCCCCTCAAAATTAGGGTTTAGGTTTTGCAAACCCTAGATCTAAGCATACAAATAATAACACATTCATGTTTATTTTAATTATGTGTTTCAGTAATTAATTACTTGTTATACAAGGCTCGTGATGCCACTGTTGAGTTTATGATATATAAAATAAAATAAAACATAAAGACATCAAGAGTACACAACGGAAGACTAAAGATCATAACAAATAAATTAATTAATTGAAAGTATGCATAACGTACCTCTTGCGAATATCAAATCTCTTGAGCAAGACCAAGAAGTGGATTAGAGAGTTGTCCCTTACCTTTCTACAACTCAAACCAATATGGTGTAAGAATAGTGTCTTACTACCACGTTCTTGTACACACGAATTAACCAACGAATCAAGCGATTGGTAGATCTAACACAAGTCCTCGTTTAAGAAAAACGAAACCAAACTCCCTTACTTGGGGTGTTCAGCCGAATATGGGACAAGAGAGAGGAGAGAAGAGATCTAGGGTTAATTCAATGCACAAGTGTATGAAACCCTAGAACCTAACCCTCTTTATATACTAGTAGGGAAACTTTGGGAACAAGATATGATTTAGGGCTTGGGAAGCCCCCCTTGGCCGGCCATGAAGAAAGCCCAAGGGAAAAACCCATAACTTTTCAAGTTTTCCATTTCTAGTCCTTTCTCTTTTCATTTAACGGTTGTTAGTCATTTTTCCATTAAATACTTAACGATCGTTAACCGGACTTAATGTGCAATAATTAATCGTAAACATAAACATTAATTATTAACTTTAATTCTCATTCGCTAATGTGTGCAATCCCGTGGTCACGAGTTCGAATCCGGACATTCACATATTTGTAAATATATACATTTCCAACAATTTTCACAAATGTATAATAGTTATAATTGGAGATTTTGCAAGTGTCTCCTTTAATCCTGGTTCATGAATGTGTTGAAACCATATAATATTTTATCGTCTTAAGATAGCTCAATTCATCCATTCAATTTGTTTTGCGCTTGACATGTTAGATTATAGAAATTGTATTATTAATGCCTTGAATTTGCCGTTGCAAATGAGCTACATACAGTTGCTAACGAGAATTAGTCATGGACCAGCAAGGATGCTGAATATCACCCGATGCTACGCTAATCACTTTAAGACATTGTTGAATTACCATAAGATATCATTAGTAATTATGTGAAGTAATTTGCAATAAATATCTTTATCTGAAGTACATTAGCAATGAATTACAAATACCATTATCTGAAGTACATTATCAATGAATTACCATAAAATATCGTTCAGAATTTAGCAAGAAAATTACTCCGTGTTATTTATGTTCTCTTGCATATACACAAAATAGTCTTCACATCTTCCTTCGTGAGGAGGTCAAATTCCGCAGTTCTACCCGACCAAATACCGGTCTTTTTGGGAGGCGCCCCACCTTCTTCCTTGTATTATCAACCAAGTCATCCATAGAATTACCATTATCATCCTCAAGAGCAGAATACGGATTAGAAACCAAAGTACTAGACTTCGGCTTCACAGCCGGTCTATAGGAGCCATTAGTAGATTTATTGAACCCACTACCTTGACATTCACCTTGGCTTTCCCAATTACCACATTTGCTTGTCTTCCCCTCACAACCTGAAAACCATCATTCTGCACCTCCTTTTATTTCCCATCCTTCGGCTGAGCCTTGCTAGTCGAAGGCTGTTTAGGGCAATTATCACATGAGTGGCCAAAGATCTTACACTCGTCACATCTAGGAGGTTTCATTCATATTCAACACGTATAGTCTTCATTGTGTAACCGAACCTTCCAATTTAGGACGAGCAAAGCGACCATGACCCGAAGATTCCATACACATAGAACTCGAATGGGAATCCAACATAAGAGGATTGGTTAGTGTTAGTAATTTCAAAGACAAAACAAATAACAAAATCGACAAATGAAGCGGAAGCTTTATTCAAACTACCAAACCTAATTCAAAAACCAAATTGAAAGATACTAAATTACTAATTTCTAAGTCTAAAGGTACCAACTTCTAATTCAAAAGATACAAATAATTCTAATGCTAATGATCCCTATTTATAGACTAAACAAACCGTCATAAAATAGTTTTCAAATCCTAACCAAACTTGTACGACAAGTCACAAAAATTACCAAATTTAGCAAACAACCCTTAAAATTTAAGTCAATTTTCTAACAATCTACACCGTGACTTAAAATCCTCCACCTACTTCAAATCAAATTCAAAGTTCCAAATGCTAACGATAATAGCCAATTTCAAATCAAACGATCGATTCCCAAAAGCAATCCTAAGCAAATTCGATAAAAAAAAAGGCTAATAATTTAAAACGAACAATCAAACGTTAATCGAAAAATTCAAAACAGTTAATCAAGCAAAACTAAATCAGCTCAAACGATTTTCAAGAAAGACAATCAAATTCAGGAAACCAACTTCAAAAGCCCGACGGACGAAGATCCAAAATTTTCAAACTAACAAATTCCCAATGATCAAACAAATTCCAAATGACCCGATTGTAACCAAGTCTTCAAATACTAAATCGATCTAAAAACTCTAAATATCAAAATCAAATTCTAATGACCCACTTATTTGATAAGTATTCCGGTCCAACTTCAAAGTTATTATCCAAATATCAAGCACATTCAATTTAATAAATAACTTGACAAATGGACTCTAATTCAAATGGCCCAAATATGATACTTAATAATTCTAATGACCCACTTATGTAATATGAGTTTACGGTCCAAATTCTCGATTCAAATACAAATATCAAAACAAAACAAGTCCTAGAAGAAACCAAACCAAATATTCTAAACTTGTCGTTGCCAAATTGATGCAGATAATTGTAAACAAAAGAAGTTTTACAATCCTCCTAGGCGGTATACCAAACCTATGTAGTGTTGTGAAGGCTCGAAGTGTATGACGAATTAAGTCTAAAGGTTGAGGGATGATTATTTTTGGTCTTTTTATATTTTTTAGAAAGCAAAGTAAAAATCTCGAAGTTTGAAGAGTTTTGTTTTATAACTACTAATTATCTAATTAAACTAAATAGGCGAAAAAGTAAATTGGTGAACTTGTATGATAAGTAAATGTGTTTGATTAGGATCTTACTACTCCGTAGTTGTATCCTATTGATTAGTAGAATTGTCACATCCTTGTTTTAATTAGCGCGTTGTATTCCTTAATATCAATAGTAGGGAGGTGCCAAATGCCCTAACTCTATGAATGTATAGGACTCATTAAGAACCTTAATGTTAGCGGCCACAATTCTATCAACGATTAAGAATATATAGGACTCGTTAACACTCTTAATGTCAGCGACCGCAATTCACGCAATAAATACAACGAACAAACCAACTATTGCACTATAGTGGAGCGTTTAGTTAGACGATCAAGCTAGTGATATAACTAATCTAAGATCTAGCCAGTTTTCTTACTCCTAACGCAATAACGGCTAATTAAACAAGAGACGACAATCAATAATCAATAACTAGGTTTCATTCACAACTAAACAAACACTATAAATCTAGCCTAGCATGTTAAAGCGAAGAGAAGATAAACAATTAATCATAAAACACATGGACATATTTTAATGATTAAAGGATGAATAAATTATCTTCAATTAAAACATGGAGTTTAGGGGGCTAAAAAGCTTTACAAAAGTTGTGAAAATCATGCACCAAAAGGTCTCTCCAAAGTCTTACCAGTACGTGTCACACATAATAAAAATCCTAAAAAATATATATATAGTATTACAACTGTGACCGCGTCACTTTACAAGTGTGACTCTGTCAGATCGCCGTCATTAGGGTTTCATGAACTGCACCGAGTTAGTTGTGACAGCTTCACCTTAAGGGTTGTGACGTCATCACTCTTCACTTTTCTGGTCATGACGTCGTCATCTCTAGAGAGTCACCATCATCTGAAGCGTCACTTATAAAATTTATATATGGATCATCTTCGTGATTCTTTAAGTGGTGGCATCACATTGTGTTTGTGATGCCATCCCACCTCCTTTTCGGGACGATTTCGTGATTTGGTATTATTATTCGTTTTCTTGTCTAAATGAGCCAAAAATACTTAAACTTCCAATATTTACTTCCCATGTACCTAAAACTCAAATAGAAACGATTCATTACAATAAATTATCAACTATGTATGAGTTTAGAGGTTAAATGACCCCTTAAAAACACATGTTTTTACACCACATCAAATATCCTTACAGTTGGGATTTGCTTGTTCTCAAGCAAATGTGCTTTTATCCCATTCAATTTACAAGTTAGGGGGCATTTGTAAAACCCTGAAATCCGTAATCATGAATTATTTAATAATTTGGAATTAACCTAAGTTGATAATAATTATTTGGACAAGTTAAAAGTATATGTTATAATTATATAATAAAAATCGACACAATGTATATATATATATATATATATATACATATATATTAAACGTGTAATATGAATCTTGGTATAATAACAACTTATGATCCTTTCCTTAATTATATAAACTGATTTCCATGCTTTTACCTAGCCATATGGGGCGTTTTTTTTATAAACACAACAAGATATCTTTTAAACTTGGCAAGTATCACACTTGATCCCACCCTAACCCATTCACACATTTTTTTTTTATATTCATGGCATTCCCATTTTTTTTTCCCAAAACTGAATCCCTTGTTCCCCCTAAAACCCTAGCCGTTCCTTTTGCCATTCACACACACTTTATTCCTTTGATTTGTGGCTGCTATTCCAAGAATAATTTGTGATCCTTGAAGCTAGGAGACTTGGATAATTCGTTGGTGAAAGATTGGTTGGTGTACGATTGGTGTTGGTGACCCCTTTGTCTCGTTATGTTCTTTGTTAGTCGATTTGGTACACACATCTTTTCCTCCTTGATTCATACGCCTCATATGATCACAATATCATCTATATAACATATGATTATTGGCTTAAAAATGGTGTTTGATAAGCATTTGTAATTGGCTTACATAAGTATGCATGATAGTAAATTAAACCCTAGTTATATATGAATTTGGTGTATGATTTCTTGATTAATTGTGAGAATGATATGAGATGAGGTTTGAGATGTGTGTCATGTTTTTGTCATTATAATTTTTTCTTTCATCATCTATGATCAAATCTATAAATTACATATGCAAATGGAATGAGAAACATGTGTTATTATGGCCTTTAATAAACCTTAAAACTGGACAACATAATATGATGAATTTGTGTGTGTTATAGATCGAATTGTATAAGTTCAATATTCTGGATTTTTGTTGGAAAAACTTATTTTATGTCTTAGTTAAGTTTTCCAAGTGGTTTGGTCGAATTTGTAGTTGTCTAAGTCGTATTTTTGAATTTTACAAGAGCAAGTGTCAAAGCTGAGAAAACAGGTCTGAAATTCAGTTGGATTGTTTGATTTTTCATTTTGAAACCAAAAGTAATTTTGAGTTCTCCTTTTACAGGATTGATATTTAGGATATAAATGAATTTCTGAAATTTTTGGGAATTTTTCCAAGGTATTTAAACAGGTCTAATAAACGTAAACTTTTGAGGTGTACTTCCTGAACACTTTCTGGGCAGGTCTGAAAATATGGATTTTTAAACCATACTTAGACTTTGAGATAAAATCTACCAAAATTTGTGAAATTACTTAACTAATGTCGGAACCTCTAGGAATTTTCTTATAATTTTTGGAATACTTCTAACGGGTTTAAAAATTTGTGTAAAACTGGTCCAGATGTGAAGTTAAAAAAAATAAAAGGCACAATGACGACATCAATAAGTAAAACACTTATAAATGCATAAGAAGCTTAAAAAATGAATATGTTGGTAATATGTGAGTATATTTACTGTAGATCTTGTGAAAAGGGAGAAGTGATTGGCTTTGTGTGCTTTGCTCTCGTACACACACTTTGAGGTACAGATATTTCGTCATTTCAGTAATGACATTTCTTTTCTCTCATGACTTGTCCATTTTGATATTCGATTCGTATTCCCATTGCTTTGAATAAGGTACAAATATTCTGACGTTTCTCTTAAGGTTTCTTGTGACCTCTTACACATCTTTTGATCTTTAGCTATCTTGATTATGAACCTTGAACTATTTTATGTGAACCTTTGAATTGAGCCTTTACTATGAACCTTTGCTATGAACCTTTTATTATGAACCCTTGATTATGCTATTATGATTTTTTTTGCCAAACTTGGACCTTATCTTTTGACCCTTCAGTTTAATACTCGAGCCATTTTCCCAAGCCATGAAGGTAACATGGCCATGTCATTGATGCACCAATGACATGACTCCAGGGTGGTCGAGTGATGAACCATCCCGTCCCTCTCTGTTATATATATTATGAGCTCAAGATTATTATATATGTTTGGCCACTAATATTTTTGCAGCGGCGTATGGATGCATTCTAGATTTGTTATGTATATGATATGATATGACATGATTGATTGATCTGGTGACTGATGCTTGTGTGCAATACACGTCTTCCACATTCTGGGAGCTAGCTACTCCATGGTTACTTATGATATGATATGATTTGATTTGTTTGGGCTCGTGGTAGGTTACTGATATTTTCCTTCCATGATCTTTTATCTTTGTTATGCCGCATGTTATTCCATAATGCACCATATTCTATATTTCTCATTTTAGTTTTCCGTCGATTACTCATTCATTCATTATCCTTATGTGATTCAACCGACTACCATACTATACTCCATTTCATTGATTTGTCATACTCCCATTCCTTTTTAGTTGACTACCAAGCTTATACTTCAGATTACCACCTCATCCATTTACCCTGCTATTATATGATTAATATGTGACTATCTATTTACCATGCTATTATGTGACTAATTGATTCACCCATTTGCCATGCTAGTATGTAATTATTTGAACTCATCCGTTTACCCTGCTATTATATGATTAATATGTGACTATCTGTTTACCATGCTATTATGTGACTAATTGATTCGCCCATTTGCCATGCTAGTATGTAATTATTTGAACACATCCATTTACCCTGCTATTATATGATTAATATGTGACTAATCGTTTACCTTGCTATTATGTAACTAATTGTAACATATTGGATTTCACAAACACACTAAACCAATAATCAAAGAGGCGTATACAAGAGGTTTTAGAGAGAGAAAGTTAGAGGTTGGGAACTTTAGTGAGAGAAAGAAAAATCTTATTATGAGATCCAACTCTCTACCTTGGAAGGTAGAGATTATTTATAGTTCTTACATAAGTCGCCACCTACGGGCTGTGGATCAGGCATACAGTGGGTAAAGACCCGTTCGTCCTCCACGGTGTTACTTAACTAAATACTACTAAACATTAACTAATCTATGACTACGAGCTTTCTAATGATTACATATACTTGAGGTGACCGACTCTTTAATAACTGGATTTACTAAATCCTAACAGTCTCCCCGTAAGGGAGGTCACCTCATGATCACCTCAAAATTACATTGAACACAAACAGATATTACATTAAAATTGTTCTTGCATTATTGATGTAGTTCTTTGCTAAGGAGCTCGTAGACATTGATTCTTCATTATTGCATGTTTAGATAATCAATGTGGAGGTCTTTAACTGATCCACGTGATAATGAGTTTTGAGCCAGCTTTTGAGATCATCAGCTATCATAAATCTCTGACTCTTCCATTGTGGTGTTGGTATTATGTGATGTTGTGACTTATGGACCGACATGCTCACATTCTGGATCATGATATATTCTCATCAGAGTAGCGGAAGCTTTCGTTGATTCATGATATTGGCAGCAGCGTAGCAGAAGCATGAAGTGAAAATATCAGAGTCATTGATGCACTAATCATGATTTCTTTGGTAATGAATGTGTTGTGTGAGCATGCGGCTATGGATTGACTGCTTCATTCTGATCAGCTGCAAACGTCGGGCGTACCTGCATACAACAGTTAGCAATAAAGTGCACGATAGTGTCTTTGATCACTTTCTTTGAATTGAGGTACACGGCCCACGGTTCCCCGCTGATCAGTACAAGTATTGCCGGTGATCAGGTATAATCCCGAAGAATTTCCTTGACAGGGTTTCGCAGCTGCTCTAGCTGTTCTCAAACCGGAACGTCTCAAAGAAGACAACACGGAGTGAGTGAACCAGCGAATTGAGATTCACTGATTGATAAAAAGAGATTTGAAAAACAATCGTGTATTGCTCAATAGAAATTGTTTTTGCAATACAACGAAGGTTTTAATGAAAATCAATTATCAATCATAAACACCTTTTATTTTGAAATATTTGTACACAGTCGATGTGCTAAAGAAAAAGGGTTTTTAAGCACAGCGATCGGTTTTTCAAAGGTATCCGTCAATCCATAACCTGAACCAGGATTGATTCAAAAATTGAATCGCCCCATTGTTTCTGTTCAGTTGTCACATGGTTGATCTATTGAATAGATCTCACATGCCACCCACCAGGAGCTTGTTTGATGTTGGCTCCAGAAGGCTTTCCATCTTCATTGTGAATATGTTTGCATATCACTCAGATGTTCTGGCAATACCATAAGGATAATGCGTAGGACTCATAAGATATAATCTCTCTTTTCACATTGTGTGAAACATAGAGTCTTCATAGACAGTGTCCTAATGAGATTTTTAGATGATCTCATGGCTCTAGACTCAATTGTGCATATTTGGATCCTATTTCGGAGACTAGGGAGAGGGTCTCCTTCTTCAATATCAACAATCTCTAAGAGAAAGTCGATAGATTATGTCGGTTCCCCGTGAGAATGAAACAAGTCCTTTTAAGAGGAACTTGAGTGGTTTAGGAAGTTGAAGTGCAGTGCGTCACTGGGTCCATGACGTCTTGTCTTCAATACCGATGTTACCTTGGTAACCATCAGTAGCATATGAATTGAACCCAGTATCTGCCCTAAGGTTGAATAATTGGAGGGCTATTTATTTTCACCCTTTTCTCATTCAATTATTTTTCATTCTTCAACCCCTTCAGTGCTTACCGAGACTTCATAACTAGAAACTTGTTGGGTTTATTCCAGTACTAGCTCTGTCTCAGTCCGCACTCTTCCCATATCTCACTTTTCTCCTTTTTTCATCATACCTAAGGACTTCTACACTATCTAGTAGATTGTCCCTGGGTAGATCTCTCCGGTTCTGGCGGATCGTGGGAACGAGTACCTAACCTAACCATCCTTATATCACCATACATAAAGTAATTTTGGTCGGTCTATTTGGTATTGTTCATCTGCCGTTGGAACCAATTGAAAACCATTTGAAAATCAATCCAAATACTTGTGATATTTTATCAAAGCATTTTGTACCAGAATTGTTTTTGATATTTTTAGAAAAAGAGCTCCCCCTCAACATGTGCATCATGTATTAGAAATCGTTTTAGCACACGGAGGCAAGAGGAAGAATTAACTTCTTTGAATATCATTTTCTAAAAGATATCAACATCACTTCCCTGATTAAATCAAGTATATAAAGCATATTTGGGGAAGGATGAGGTTTTCACAATTTTGCTCCCCCTTAATATGTGCCGCAAGGTTTCAAAGAGTTTTGCACATATTAGAAGTAACATGCACTTAGAGACAAATCAATCACGTTTCAATTCTTTATGGTTTAAAAGTTGCTCCTCCTCAACATGTGCATGGAGAATTTGAAATCGTTTGGCAGATTTAGGGAGGAATGCTTGCAAAACACTTGTGAAACCATTTATCGAATCATCAGTTTAAATCCAATTTAAATCACAAATTCTCCCCCGATCACAATTTTCTAATCATTAGAGATTTGTGATCTCTGTAGATTTAAATTGATTTTGAAAGCTTTTGAGGAGAATTGTGACTTGATTATGAAAACATTTTAACTAATAAGGATCGGATTATGAGACTTTAAACTCCATTGATTAAACATGCATGATTATCTTTCGAAAACAATTGTATGACAAATAACCTTTTGATTTAATTGAAATCATTCTCCCCCTCAATCAATGACATAAGTTGTTGATTGAGAGATAGATATTTTGACAAATGATCAGATCAGATGATTTTCAAAAATAGGGTCCGAGTTATTTTTCAAAGCAATTAGTTTTCATTAGATAGAAGTAATTGTTTATAGAATCAGAACATAAGATTTGAAAACAAGATAAAACATGGCTCTGTTCTTTCTTTGAAAAGTGGGTTATTGCCTGAAATGACAATAAACCATGTTTCACTTTCTCCCAAAAAAATATTTTTTGATTTTTTGATTTTTTTTTTTATATTCGAACAACATCTAAAGTCCCGTGTCATTCTTTGAATGACAGCACAAAGATCGTAGATATTTATCGAATCGAGAAAATCATGACAAAACGACAATATTATTATTATTCTTATTTATTTATTTTTTTTGGAGTTTTTCAAGATATTTCAAATTTTTATGGATTTTTGAAAGTTTTTTAATTTTCTATTTGCTTTTTGAAGGTTTTGTAATTTTGTATTTTGCTTTTCGAAAAGATATTTACAAGAGATGGATGAAGAAAGACCTTTACTCCTCGTCTTCCTCTTGAAGACGTTTGAGTGTTTCTGGTTGTAGACTCTTTAGAACAAGTCGTGGGAGGATAAACTCAAACGTTCTCCAGGAAGAGCTTTGGTGAAGATGTTTGCTAACTGATATTCAGTCCTCACAAAATAGAGTTCCACCACACCATTTTCTACTTGCTCCCTGATGAAATGATGTCGAATGTCAATGTGCTTTGCTCTTGAGTGTTGTACGTTGTTGCATGAGAGAGCAATAACACTTTTATTATCACAGTACATAGGGATTTTGTTGAATTCAAAGCCATAGTCAGATAATTGAGATCTCATCCATAGGATTTGAGCACAACAAGATGACATGGCTATGTATTCAGCCTCTATAGAGGAAATAGAAGTACTCATTTGTTTCTTTGAAGACCAGCTCACAAGCTTATCACCCAAAAACTGAGCACCTCCAGACGTACTTCGACGTGTATCTTGACATCCTGCATGATCAGCATCTGCATAGGCTGTTAGTGACATACATGTGTCCTTCGGGTACCAAAGTCCCATATTGATGGTTCCTTGGAGATACCGAAACACCCGTTTAACTGCTTCAAGGTGCCTTTTGGTAGGCTTAGCCTGATATCTAGCACACATGCAAACAGCGAACAGAATGTCTGGCTACTAGCTGTGAGGTACATCAGGGATCCAATCATACTACGATATTTCGTTTGGTCTACCATGATCCCTGAGTGGTCCTCATCCAGTTTAGTACGCTCTATCATGGGAGTGTCAACAGGGTCACTAGAATCAAATCCAAATTTCTTTAAAATTTCATTTGCATATTTAGATTGATTTATAAAAATGCCTCCGGGACTTTGTGAAATTTGTAATCCCAATAAAAATGACATTTGTCCCATCATTGACATTTGAAATTTAGAACACATTTCATTTGAAAAACGGCCACATTCATTGGGGTCAGTAGAGGCAAAAATGATATCATCAACATATATTTGAACGTGAATTAAATGTTTGCCTGACTTTCTGGTGAACAATGTCGGATCAACTGCTCCTTTGCTGAATCCAGTAGATAGAAGAAACTTTGATAGCGTATCATACCAAGCCCTTGGAGCTTGCTTAAAACCATAAAGAGCCTTCTTCAAATGATAGACGTGAGTAGGATGCTCTGGATTCACAAAGCCTTCATGTTGGCTGACGTATACGACTTCTTTAAGATCTCCGTTAAGAAAAGCCGTCTTTACATCCATCTAATAGACTACCATGTTCTTACTTGCAGCATTAGCCAAGAAGATTCTGATTTCCTCGATACGAGCAACTGGAGCAAATGATTCTTCAAAGTCAATACCCTCCTCTTGACGGTATCCTTTTGCAACCAATCGAGCCTTGTTCTTTAAAACATCACCATGCTCATCAAGTTTTACTTTGAAGATCCACTTTAGAGCAATGATCATTGCACAATCTGGAGCAGGTACTAATTCCCATACATCTAGTCGATCAAACTCATGAATTTCTTCTTGCATGGAATTGAACCAACTGTCTTCATTCATGGCAGTTTTCACGTCTTTTGGTTCGATCTTAGAGAGTACGGAGTTGAAGAAGCACCATAAGGCATCGGTTGCAAGTTGTTTCCGTATGGATACTAGACGAGAAAGGTTTCCAATGATGTTGTCCAATGGATGATCATGTGTCCATTTTCTAAGGTGTTCATGTGGTTGCTGTTGAGGAACTGAAGTAGCAGAGTCGATATCTCCTGAAGAAGATGGTTCTGATGATGATTCAGGAGCAAATATGTTCTCAAAGGGTTCATCTTCTGGAGGAGCAAAAGGGTTTTCATCATCTGTAACAGCATCAACATTTCCATTGTGTACACTCGATGATTGATGATTTGTTGATGAGACAGAGTGATCAGCAGCATGCGCTTCTTGACTTAATGACATTGAAACTGAAGGGTTAACTTCATTTACAGGGATAGAGGCAGCCTCTGTTGATGGAACTGACATATCATTAGCACTTGGTTCATAATGTTCATCAAACATTGGATCAAATAATTTCTTCAAAGCATCTTCTGAAGGAGGTACATAAGGAGTTGCTGGTGAGGGATTAGACACAAGAGTAGAACTGATAGGACTACTTGAAAAAGGTTGAAATGCGGGTCCAGAACTGGATTGTCCTGGAGCCATTTGACCGGTCAGCTCATCGAACGTAACGTGAATTGTTTCCATGATATTTCGGGTTCTCTTGTTGTAGATTCGGTATCCTTTTCTATTTGGTGCATAACCAAAAAATACACCAATGTCCGCTTTAGCTTTTAGTTTACCTAAATCTTGACCGTCATTAGTTGGGTAACATAAAGCACCAAAAACACGAAGGTAGGAAAGATCAGGTTTTCATTTATGGACAAGTTCTTATGGAGTTTTTCCATGAGAGGTGTGAATAAGGGAACGATTTTGGGTGTAGCAAGCAGTGGCAATGGCTTCAGCCCAGAGAAACATTGGAACCTTTGAGTAAATAAGCATTGTTCTAGCGGCTTCCACAAGAGTTTGATTTCGTCTTTCAACTACACCGTTCTGTTGAGGGGTTCGTGGAACACTTCTTTGATGACTGATTCCAACACTTTCATAAAACTGGATTAAATCTTTGTTAACAAAATCTGTGCCATTGTCTGTTCGAACAATTCTAACAGTATTGTTAAGTCGAACTTGAAGTTGCTTGATAAGTTTAATGATGACATATGGAGTTTCATCCTTTGTCCTCAAAAACTTTACCCAAGTGAATCGAGAGTAGTCATCGACAACGACTAAAATATATTTCTTCCCATTAATAGTTTGAACTCTCATTGGTCCGCATAAATCCAGATGAAGGGTATGAAGAACTTCCATTACTGAGTCTGTGGGCATATTTTGTGCTTTTTCCCAATTGGCAAGCTGAACAAAGATGATCTTTTTCATACTTTAATCTGGGCAATCCTCTTACTAAGTCCTTTCTGGAAAGATTGTTTATGGTACCAAAGTTCAAGTGATTGAGACGACAGTGCCATAGCCATGACTTAGTTTTGGAATCCTTTGACAGCAAGCAGATGGGTGAAGATTTCATCATATCTTCGATAGAGATGGTGTAGAGGTTTGAACAACGAGTTCCTCTGAGAAGTTCCACATCATCAAGTTCTCTAACAAAGCAAGTATGTTTTCTGAAGGCCACTTCTAAATCTGAGTCACAAAATTGTCCGACAGAAAATAGATTATGTCCAAGACCTTCAACATAATATACCCTGGAAATCATACTATTTCCAACCACGTAATCTCCATAACCCATAATAGCACCAAAATGATCGTTTCCGAATCTCACAGTTCCGATGAATTTGCTCACGAAGTTCATGAGCCGTGACCAGTCTCCAGTCATATGCTTAGAACAGCCTGAGTCCAGGTACCACAGAACGATTTGAACGATCTGCAGTTGAACACATACAAGAGTGGATAACTGGATAATTGGGATCCCCATGCAAGAATGGGTTCCATTTGGTTAGTAACAGTGATTGGAACACCCACATCAGAGGTAGAAACAATGGATTCATTAAAAATATATGCAGTGCTAGTGTCCATATTTGACCTATTCAAAGTATGTTCACTTCTTAAGGGAATAGTTCTACCAGTAGGCATCCATTTTCTAGTGGGCATTGACTTAGCAAATTTAGGGCCAAACTCATTAACCTTACGCCCAGTAGGTATCCATTGATAACCTATATTACTAAATTTCCTTCCTGTGGGTTTCACTGTTTTCTAACTTTCTTTCGCCTTTGCCTTTTTGCCTTTTTAGCTTGAATTTTAACATTAACAATTTTAGCAGGGCATTTAACAACATTAGACAAATCATTCACACCACATTCAAGATTAGTAACAGAATTCAAGCAGTCATCATTACATGGTTTGCAGATAGTATCAGAATTCGAATTAATTACAGTACGCCTATGGCTAATACTAGAATCAACACGATTTGTTTTATTCAACACAAACTTAAAGTTCCTAGGTTGGTCTTCTACTCTCTTCCAATGCACATTCTTAGCTTGCGAGGTCCTATCTTGCTTGGTATTGCCTGGAGGATTTGACCCGCTTGCTTTAATGTCACTGATTACTCCTGTAGAGGGAATTATGGGAACATTAGTTGGTTGATCTACTTTTTGCATTCCTGAATTAGACGTGCAGGGATCTGAACTATTTGAAGGCTCATTAGTGTTCACTTTCTTAAAACTGGGCATAGAATGGTTTGTATGCTTGGCACTAGGCATAGAACAAGGCATCACAGCTTTTCCTTTCGTACCTAAGGTTTTAGGACATGTTGCTATTAAACATTCTAGCAACTCTTGAGATCGTTTGGCCTGAATGCAAGCAAACCTAATTTCTCTATCAAGAGGCTTATTTAAGAAATCCTCTTCTACGATCTCACGGAGACATTCTAGACTATCCTTAAGGTGAGCACAATAGTTGTGAAATACAGGTTCATTATTCCTAAGATGAGGAGGAATGTATTTAACAGTCACAGTATATTTGCAGTCTGAGGATGACTTTGATGCAACATTCTCATTAAAAACAAGTGGCAGTTTCCCTCTTTCCTGACTCCTCAGATTCTCAATTTCTTTTTTTAAAGACGTTATTTTTTCGTTGTTTTTGTCACAAGTGACTTTCATTGAATCATATAACTCTTTAAAGTGTCGTTTCACTTTTTCATTTTCTTCTAGAAAACTTTCGTTTTCTTTTTGTAAAGCATTAACTAAGTTTTGAAGATGAAAAGTTTGAGAATACTGAGAATCTAAAGGAGGAGGCATTTGGGAGCCAGTCACATTGTTCTTTTCACCCTTTAATTGAGAGATTTGGGATTTCAACTTTCTGATCGTATTACAATGAGCTTGAATCTGTTCGTTACGTTTGTTTATCTGAAAAACTGCATCAAACTCTGGAACATCTGAGGATGTCTTGATATTTGCGGTTTTGACATTTTCTTTAAGATGTTGATATTTTAGTTGTAAATCAAAATGTTCAACTTCCAGTTTAGAAAGATACTTTACCAAATTATCGTGATCATCCTGATCAATTTTCTCACCTAGTTCTGAGTTTTTGTTTTCAAGCTCAATGACACGATCATGGGAAACTTTCAATGCAATAGATAATTCATGAAATCGAGAAGCAGTAATAGAGTGCTTAGTAACAGTTTAAAACACATCTTGAGCAACACAACTCGAAATCAAATTCTCATTTAAGATGTGCAAGTTCTTTCTTTCAACTTCATTATATTTGAGTTCCTGTTCATAATCATTGACTTCAACTATCATTGCATCAAATTCCTTTTCCATTTCTTTAATATCTGAATTTATCCCTTTTTGAAGACTCTCAAATTGACCTTTTAATTGTTTGAAGAAAGGCATGACCTCAGTTAAATAACATTCTTTAGTTTGCTCAAAACCCCTTTCCCCCTCAGTTATCCCAGTAGGTGTGATTCTCTTTTTACACGTTTTCTCAAAATCAACAAACAGCTGATAAACAACATATAGGCTGATTAAGTTCTTGCTATTAGTGGCAATAGATCTAGGAACTAGATGCATTGGTGTATTTTGAGGATACACAGTAGCTATAGGCATTTTCCTAAGGGGAGTGTTTGTTTCAACAAGTACATTAATTTTAGCTTATCCATGTCTTTCTTCCAAAAGATCTGTTCAGGGGTTAATTGAGTTTGAGGCTTAAACATGTTCAAGGATATCCAATTTTCCTTAGTGTAATCATGGGGTTTGATCGTTATGTTTTTATCTTTACACGCAGGATCGTTAAGCTTCTTATTCATTTTCTCCCTAGATGCATCATCTAGTTTTCTATCTTCCTCAGTGCACTCAATGCAACTAGGTTTCTGTCTAGGTTTAAGGATCTCATTGCCATCATAGATTACATTTTGAGCAGCTTTTGCTAGCTTACCATACTCAGGGTTGGATTCCTTTATAATAGGGATACAATGCTTATCGCTGAGAACTCTATGCTTAGTGATCATGTGAGCAGTCTGAATGGTATTCCCTTGTACGTACAACTTATTTTCAAGCTTGTTTTTCAAGGTTTTTAGATTAGAAAAATCATTCAAAAGTTTTGATTCCTTTGCACTGAATTCTTGCTTAAGCATTTTAACATTTTCTTGAAGTTCTTGTTTTTGCTTAGCAGTTTTTGAAAGCTTTTCTTGTAAGGAGTTTAACTCTTGTTTTAATACTTCTTCTCTAAACTTACTTTTTCTAATAGTTGTACGCATTTGGTCATCCATTTCCTGCTCACGGGTGGTTAACTCAAACTTAGCACGCTGTTCATAAATAGCAACTTGTTCTTTATAGGCATTTAGTTCAGAAACAACAGAATCATCATGGGCACATGCAGTGTATTCATAAAAAATATAGTCATCATTGGCTGCAGAAGATGCATCACTTGGTACAGTCTCACTTTCACTTTGTTTCACATATTGATCATATGGGACAACATTGATATTACCCATATTTTCAATATCTGACTCAAAAGTTTCAGTTGATTGTACTTTGTCATGTATCTTTTGCTCATCAACATCATCGTATAGTTTTAATACCTCTGAGATGATTGATTCTTTGGATGGACTAGCTTGCTGTGGTGAGGGGACATTTGGAGAGACCATTGGAGAAATGCTAGCCATGAAAATTGTCTGTGCAGTAGGTTCATCATCGACGTCAGAGTCGTATGCATCACAGTCTGCAACTTGAAAGGCATTCTGATGATTATAACCTATCTCCTGAATTGGCTGCTCATCCACATCTGCATCATATGTCTTGGCATTGCCCTCAGCAAGAAAGAACAACTCCTCTTCATCCAACACAGCTCCATTATCCTGAGCTTGCACAAGTAACATCTTGTCTTTGAAGTACTCTGCATTTTGAGGGCATTTTGGAGAAGTGCAGTTCCTTGCTATGTGTCCATCACCACCACATTTGTAGCACTTAATTGGCTTAGCTTGACCCTGATTTGGATTCCTTCCACGATTCTGATTTGCCACATATCCCCTACCAACTCCACCTCTTCTTGAACAGGTTGCACCATGACCTTCCCATCTCTGACAGTAGCTTGATTGTGTAGGTTGGATGCTATTCTGAGGTTATTGTTGGTATGTGGGAGAGAGTTCATGTTTTGACTAACCATGAGAGACAATTGAGTGATGAAGTTTTCCATGAATGTGTTTGGGTCAGGAGACTTATATGCTGGATCAGGGATGAGCTTGTAATTACCATTACCCATGGGTATGACTTGAGAAGCTTTGGTGGTAACTCCAATATTTGTGTAAAACGCTGTTGAATCATTTGATGAGCTTGTTTCTCCCTGGTTGGTTTTGAACTGATCAAGAATCCTTTTTTCAAACATAGCATGTCTCTCATTCTGAAGAAGGAATGCATAAAGTTGCTCATAGTTGGTATTCTTCAATCCTTTGGTTAGCTTCACAGATGTGACAAACTTATGCCATTCGGGATTCATGTTGTTCACAAACTTTGAATTCAGCTGAATATTTGGCATGGTCATTTTGATATTCCTCATATCATCCACAAGTTTGTGGAATCTCACGTAATACTCATAGACACTTTCTTCTGGCTTCATTTTAAAGTGTTCAAATTCATCATACAGCTGTGATTCTCTGTTTTCTTTCATCAATTCAGAACCTGAGAGAAGCATCTTGACATTATCCCAAACAACCTTGGCTTCAGTATTGTGATTGATAAGCTTGTAGATATCTTTTGGAAGACCCTGAAGTATAATGTTAGAAGCCCTGATGTCGGCATCGAATCTCTTTTTCTCCTTAAGATCATTGTTCCATCTACAGCTGTATCAATTAAGTCTCTTGTAGTCTCAATCTGATAAGGTCCTTCATCAATAGACTTGAGAATGTTGACTCCGTTTTCCTTTCCAAGACAGTACAATCTGATTCGTTGTGCCCAAGAGTCGTAGTCAGTTCTGTCAAGCATGGGTGGACGAGTATCTGAACCAGCTGCTTGAACATCCTCAGCAACAGTGGAGATGATTGTAGATATGTTGGTAGACATGTTAACAGATTACACAGGATTTTATAACTCTATGATTAAACCGGGAAATAGAATCTTTCACGGGATTTTACTAAATCAAAAGAAAACCGTATTACAACCAAACAATCAACCAAGTCGCTAAGTAACAAGTCGCTATTGCATCAAGTCGCTACACAGTCAAGTCGCTAAAGAGCAACTCGCTAAGGTCTAAGTCGCTAACACCAAGTTGCTAAGCACCAAGTCGCTAAGCAGTCAAGTCGCTAAAGAGCAACTCGCTAAGGTCCAAGTCGCTAACACCAAGTCGCTAAGAATCTTAAGTACAAGTCGCTAACAAAGTTGAAAGCAAGTCGCTACCTTTACCAAGTCGTTAGCCATAGTGGAGAATCCACTAAGTTGTACTATTTATCGGCTTGTCTCAATAGACAAGTCTCTAGGACCAAGTCGCTACCAAAAAGCACTACAACTCGCTACCTTTTTCTGAAGCCAGTCGCTATGATGAAATTCACTATGAGAACCAAGTCGCTACCAAGAAAAACTTCAAAAATACACTTTTCAATCCAAAGCAAGCTCAACCATAGTGATTCAAGCTTACCAAATCAAAACCCAAGCACATACAATGATTCTAAACACAAAAGTACACCCAAAATTCAAACTTTAACAGTAAAAATGAACCAAATGATGCAAAAAACACTAAACTTTTTCAAACTCAAAAACCATCTAAAAACCACTAGAAATCCAAGGATATGTAAGAGATGATCAAACCATGGCTCTGATACCATTTGTAACATATTGGATTTCACAAACACACTAAACCAATAATCAAAGAGGCATATACAAGAGGTTTTAGAGAGAGAAAGTTAGAGGTTGGGAACTTTAGTGAGAGAAAGAAAAAATTATTATGAGCTCCAACTCTCTACCTTGGAAGGTAGAGAGTATTTATAGTTCTTACATAAGTCGCCACCTACGGGCTGTGGATCAGGCATACAGTGGGTAAAGACCCGTCCGTCCTCCACGGTGTTACTTAACTAAATACTACTAAACATTAACTAATCTATGACTACGAGCTTTCTAATGATTACATATACTTGAGGTGACCGACTCTTTAATAACTGGATTTACTAAATCCTAACACTAATTGATTCACCCATTTGCCATGCTAGTATGTAATTATTTGACTCATCCGTTTACCATGTTATGCCTCGTTCAGTTATTTTTTGGGCTATGATTATCATTTAGTATTCCTATTTGCTATTTGTGACTACCATTCTTGTACTTTTGGTTGGTATTTTTCCGTTGCTTACGATATTGTTTTGGCTTAGTAATTGATGTTTACTTGACTTGTTGATCTGCCATATTTACACTTCTGTTCATGCTCCTGGTTGATGAAGGAATATGGTTCAACTTATGTTATCCATCTAGTTGACTTGTTTAGCTTGCCATGTTATGTTCTTGTTTAGTTAATTTATTCAATTATGTTGTTCGTTTGGTATTCCTACTTGATACATGTGACTATCATGCTTATACTGCTGTTAGTATTTCCGCTGGTTATGATACTTATTCTGTTTGTTAACTGTGGGTTATCTGACTTGTTTGATTGCCATGCTTACATTCAATTTAGTTGGTTCAGCCTGCTTATAGAATTCAACTTGGCTTATATGTATTCTGATTATCTGATTTATTTTTGTGTTGCCATATTTATGTTTAGTTGATACGCTGACTGCTGATAAGGTTTTAAAATATACCTTTTTGAGGGGTCGTTTAAGCCCTTTTTTGATCACTTTTGTATCCGTTATTACTTAATATCGTTCCTTTTCACTTTTTAGGTATCTTGAAGGCAAAATGCTGGAATGAAACTTATTCGGACGAAAAGGCGCGACTATACGAAGAAAATGGCCAAAGTAAAGAATCGAGACACTCAGGCTGCTAAAACTGAAGGGGACGGCGTCAGATGTTATCTGCGACGCCGTCGCATCACGTTTTTGACGGCTCAGTAGCCAAATTGCTTATTTACAAGTGACGGTGTCAGGTTTTAAAAGAGTAGGTCGTCGCAACTCAAACGGCCTAGATTTGATCCAGACGACGTCAGAGACTGAAGGGGACGGCTTCAAAAGCATAAGGTGACGCCGTCGCATGACTAATGTGGCCAAGACGAAACCCTAATAACGACGACCCAACAGCGTCACAAATCAAAGGGTGACGCCGTCGCATATGTAATCTTATATATAGAATCCGAATTTTTTAGTTTTCAGAGTGTGTAGTCTGTTAGGAATTAGAAAAATCAATCGTTAAAGAGTCGATCACCTCAAGTATATGTATTCGTTAGAAAGCTCGTAGTCGTAGTCAAGATATGTTAGCAAGTAGTTTGTTATGTAACACCGTGGAGGACGGACGGGTCTTTACCCACTGTATGCCTGATCCACAGCCCGTAGGTGGCGTTTATTTGTAAGACACTATAAATACCCTCTACCTCCCAAGGTAGAGGGTTGGAGCTTCAATACCATTTTTATTTGTTTCACATAGTTCCCAACTCTCTTCCCTTTCTCTCTCTAGAACTTTCTCTCTCTAAACATACTTGAACGCCCTATTGTGATTATGGTTTAGTATGTTTGTGAAATCCTATATCTTACAATTGGTATCAAGAGCCATGGTTTGATCACTCATCTTTCATGCTCTTTGTTTTGGTGGATTTCATAAGGTTTTTGGGGTATTAAGTGTTTAGGAGAGTTTGAATCATTTGGACAAATTCTAGTGTTAAAGTTTGAATTTTGCTTGTACTTTTGTGTTTAGGATCATCATATGTGGTTATGTTTTGAATTGGAAGGCTTAAGGTTGTTTTTGATTGATTAAGTGGTTATTTGTGAACTTTGCACAAAGCGAGTTGCGCCTCGGATTTTTGTTTCTTCGTAGCAAGTTGCTTCGTTACTGGATGCGAGTTGGTATATGCGACTTAGCTATTTAGCGAGTTGACTTTTTATGCGACTTGGGTTCTAAGCGAGTTGTTTCTTTAAGCGACTTGAGTTCTAAAGCGACTTGGCTATTAAGCGAGTTGTATAACTAGCGAGTTAGCTTAAGCGACTTGGTGGTTAAGCGAGTTGTGTCTGTTTGCGACTTGCTATTTAGCGAGTTGTCTCTATATGCGACTTGGCTATTAAGCGAGTTGATGTCTTAAGCGACTTGTTTCTTTAACCGAGTTAGTTGTTTAGCGAGTTGATTATTAAGCGAGTTGAGTGTGTAGCTACTTGTCTGTTGAGACTTGTTACTTCTTCGTGCTACATTCTTACGGTTGTTCTTTTGGTTTAGTAAAATCCAGTGAAAGAATCAATTTCCCGGTTGAATCAAAGAATAGTAAAATCCCGTAGAACTTGTAATCGTGGCAAACATCGTTCCAACTATTGTTTCTTCTGTTGCTGAGGATGTTCAAGCAGCTGGCTCAGATACTCATCCACCCATGCTTGACAGAACCGACTATGACTCTTGGGCACAACGAATCAGACTGTACTGTCTTGGAAAGGAAAATGGGGTCAACATTCTCAAATCCATTGATGAAGGACCGTATCAGATTGAGACTACTAGAGACTTAATTGATACAGCTGCAGATGAAACAATGATCTATGGAATAGACAGACCAAAGACGTATGATGAGCTCAATGATAAGGAGAAAAAGAGATTCGATGCTGATATCAAGGCTTCTAACATTATACTTCAAGGTCTTCCAAAAGATATCTACAAGCTTATCAATCACAACACCGAAGCCAAGGCAGTATGGGATAATGTCAAGATGCTCCTCTGTTAGGATCGTATATGTGGTTGATATGGTGAATCGGGAGGTCTTGGAAGATGGAAGAAACCCATCTTCAAGTTAGAGAGAGAAAGCTAGAGAGAGAAGGGAAATACTATGTGTTTATTGATAAGAAAAGGTGAATTACACAAAGAGATCTCACCCCTCCATGGAAGTATGGAGGGGTTTATATACTCCAAACACATACATCTATGGGTAATTGACATAACAAGCCCATGTGTTTGAGGTAACAAAGATAGAAATGTAATCCCGTCAATGTCGTTCCATTTACGAGTTAGGAGCGATTCCAACAATCTTCCCCCAATGGGACGACATAAGGGATTACTTACAACATTTACTACAAATATAAAAAACAAATAAAGAAAGGTCTTCATAAGCTCTTCAAGTGCAGAGGATGATGAAAGTTTACGCTCTTTGTCTTCTTCTGGTACCTTGACTTGAGAACCGTTTTCTTCACTTGTAGACAAATGATGTAATATGCATAAATTGGATTAACTTCCCCCCAATTCATGCCGCATGTCTTTAGCAGCTTCTCCGTACACTCCTTTTTGGCGAAGTTTCTGAATCAGCTTCCCCCCAAACTGACAACCGTCTTCAGCAGATTCGAAACTTTGATGTAGTGAACATTTCCTCTAACTTTTGACCTGCTGTCAGGGCTGCTTGATGTTGACCCTGGCAGGAATTTCCATTCAATCACTGAGGATCACAGATGTGAACCTCTCATAAATGTTCTGGCAAATTGCTAAGATCTGCGTAGGACTCTAGAATATATCACTTGTGTCCTTATTGATGAACAACAAGCGATGTCATGACAAGTGTTCCTATGAGATCTTTTGATGAATCTCGTGGCTCTAGACTCAATAGTGCATTTTGGTTTTCCTGAGCGGAGACTAGGGAGGGGGTCTCCTTCTTCAATACCAGCTATCTCTAAGAGAAAGCCAATAGATTATGTAGGGTTCCCAGTGAGAATGAAACAAATCCCTTTTGAGAGGAATTGAGTGGCTAGAAGGTTTAGTGCAGTGCGTCACTGGGTCCATGACGTCTTAGTCTTCAATACCAGTGTCAACTAGTGACAACTAGTAGCATATGTATTGAACCCGGTTTCTGCCCTAAGGTTGAATATGGAGGGCTATTTATTTTCACCCTTTTTCATTACATATAAAATCTCATAAAACAACAAAAATATTATTCTTATCTATAATCTTTCAACATGGCAAGTACATGTCCTCCTTCAACACTATAATCTCTCAAAATTCAGTATTTTTTACGATCAAGTGTTGAGGGGGAGAAAATTTTCACTTAACTGTTTCAAAACATTAGTGTACTTGCATGTTCTCATATCTCGGCTGTTTCATTTTACAATGGTGGTGAATATTCTGGTTTAACGACACTCCTCGGACTAAATTTATAACCTTTCATTATTTCTTAAGTCGAGGGGGAGTGTCGTCATGCTTCTTTCCTAAAATCTTCGTTTGGTAACCAAAATGGAAGTTAAATGGCTTTGTATGGAAATGAAATAGGTGGAGGGACTATAACTGTCAAAACCTGAAAGTATTTTCAATAAAATACCTCACCTAACATTATCACTTCACATTTATTACTAAAACCTAACCAATCTACGCCTAAGAATCAACCAAGAAATCCGTTCTTTTGATCATCTCTTTGTAAGTTGTTTCGTGATTAAAACATGTTTTTAAGCTAAGGTTTCAAATCTCATGCAAATCCAACGGCTAGAAATTGTTTTACGCGTGATTATATGTTCTACGCATAAGCGTATGAACACACAATCATTGTGTGTGTGTTTGTGGTTAAATGGATTATGTCAAAACGTTTCAAATACATTAATGATATCATTTTAATCATCAAAACCCACCCAGAAACACATATTAAAGATGTTTGAATATTAGGGTTCTTGTGTCGAATTGGGTGTTTTCGAATATGAAGTGTCATGGTCAAAAAGATTGTTGGGTTATGTTCTTATGATGTTCAATTGAGGATATCCTTGCTCTATAACCACCCAGAAACTCTAAATTATCAACAATTTGGAATTAGGGTTTAAAGTTCTTGAGTTTGGGTATTTTCGATTCACCATGAATTGGATGTTAAAACTTGGTTAGTAGACTCTCACAATACCTTAGACCTACCAGAAAACGTTTGGTGCAATTTCCATGGTTAGAATTGTTACGCGTAATTCTTGAACTATTAGGGTTTTGGATTACACGTATGTAGTTCTACGCATAACTGTGTAACAAGTGTTCTTGCCATGATTTGTTGTTAAAATGAATTTATGTGTTAATATTGATGATATGACGGTTCTATTTCAGGCTTGTTACTCGTGAAACTCAGAATCAAGGTCATTTGCAACTCTACGCATAAGGATTACCCTACGCGTAGTCATGTTACGCGTAAGAATAATCCTACGCATAACAGTTACGCGTAAGGTTCTACAATGGACTACGCGTATCCTGTGAAGGATATGCGTAAACAGTGACCTCTACGCATAAGGTCTACTCTTACGAGTAAACCTTACGCGTAAGGTATATATACGCCTACGCGTAAGCTCTACGCATAAGGTCCCTCTTTTCCTACGCGTAACATTTCTTACGCGTAAGTTAGGATCCTACGCGTAAGCTTTCGTCTACGCATATGTCAATACTGTTTACGCTTAACTTTGCTAAAACTACGCTTAACCCTGGATTGACCTTCATGATGAATTGTTACATGTACAAACCTGTAAATAAACTAATCATAACGTCACGAATCCAATAATGTCACTAATAATCTTAATCGTCTAATATGTTGTGAACAATAAGTGATAACATAAACTTTAAAACTTAAAGTTAACTAACTCACGAAACATTTCACGAAGTCATTAGACTATTGGACATACAAGTGACTTAGGACTCGTAACAATCATTGACACTGTACATTCAATAACTAGACATTAAGACCTTCTGTTGACTAACATTATGTCTTTCGATATGTTGGTTCTTTTGGCTAATGTTATTTCAGATCACGACATGGCTGAACAAATGAATGTGGATGCATCAGAAATTCTCTCCATTGCTGACATCTATCCTTATGGCTATCCAATGAAGATAGGAAAGAATAATCTCCGTGTTGACTTTGACACCCTCACTTGCTCAGAATCTTCGTGTCTAATTGCTATTGATATTTGATGAGTGTGTAAATACTCATCATTTTTGGGTCAATCTGAACTGCAAAACGTCTAAAAATGCTCAGAAATGCATCAAAATACTGAAAATATTCCAAAATTGCATTTTATATGTTTCAGATGCAAAATGTTTAAAAACAGATGAAAAATGAGCTAAGTTTGCATAATTGGCAGTTTCAGTCCCCCAAGTTTCAAAAATTGTCAGAAATAGTCCCTGAGCACATAATTTCAAAAGTAAAATCACCAAAGGTCCTTTTTAAATCATAAGTTGTCAAATTTAGTCCTTTGGTGAAAAATATCAAAAGTTTGAGAAAATTACAAATTGGTCCTTCAAGTTTCAAAATTGGCAAAATTGGTCCCTGGAAAATGTGAAAATGTCAGCTTTGGTCCTTGAACTATTGATACTTGTCAAAATCAGCCCTTGGATCAACTTTGAGATATTGGCAGCCTAGGTCCCTACAGTTTCAGAAATTGCACAATTAGTCCCTTGATTATTAACCCCTTCACTACCACTTGGACTTGTCAAAACCTATTGTGACCCTGCCACTAACCCATTTGACCCCTGCCAATTGCATTTTGGACCCTTACCTTTTTATATTACCAGTCAAACCACCCCATTTGACTTCTGCTTTCCCTCCTTCACGGGTATACACTTCTCTGCAACACTCAAGCTCCTGCAACTCCTACCCTCCTCATCATCACACCCACCCCCCACCTCTCACAACCCTCCAAACACTACCCTCCAAAACACAGGTCATATCTTTCCCCTGTCACAAATCACAAATACCCATGTGCTTAAGTTTTGGCGCCAAAATGGGAAATCAAAGGTGGGGATCAAATGAACCTAATCAATGGCCAGGATTGAGTTAAGAAACCCTAATGGAGCATATAAAGGAAGAGAGAAGACAGAGAAGTGGGTGTCATTGTTTTTTAGACGATTTACTTAAATTCATGTAATCATTTTAACTTTTTAATGTAATCTTTTAAGCTGGGTTTCAAGCTTTTGTGTAATGAACAAGTAAGTTGTGTATCAACTCATTAGTTTTAGCAATCAAATTCCAGTTTTATGTTTTCTTTGTGTTTCCCGCCAAAATCATGTTTTGTCAAAATTAAGTTTTAAGCTGTTTGAGTGATTCAAGCTAAGTTGTTTTAGCTTCTTTTAAGTCACTTAAGTTAAGTGGATCAACTTCTGTGGGTATTGCATAATTTTCATAATTGGTCAACGAAAGTCAAAATGGGTCAGTTTTGAAAGTCAACCTGGTTTGAAAGTCTTGAATCTGTTAAAAAGTTGATTTTAATAGTTGGGTAAGTGATTCATCCAGTTTATGTCATTATTCATCAAGGACTTAAGTTTAAGTACAATTTAGAGTTTAGAAGGGGTGTTTGGCATAAGCTTATTTAAGTGTTCTAAAAACAGTTTTTCACCATTTGACTTTCATAGTCAAAGCACTTTTGAGGTTTTAAAGTAGTTTGTATAAGTTGGAACCTGTATTATCAAGTTTTACTAGTTTTTGATAACAAAAAAAAGGTTTCCTGTTTCTGTCCTGCACATCATAACAGCAGCTGTAGCTGCTGTTACACAAGCCTTTTCCAAGCTTAAATTTTGGTCCAAGCTTCTTCCAAAGTGATTTTCTTGCAACCTCAAATACCCACCTGGATATAGCTTTGCTTATTTTGCATTTAGTTAAGCTTTAGCATAGCTTAAAATTCGTTTTAAAATCTGCTCATGCCCATTTTTTTTGATACAGCAGTCCTACATTAAGCTTTTCAAAGCTTATTTGTAAGCTGCCAAAAGCTTTACAGTAGCCCCATAGTAGTTTTTTAGAGTCCCCTCTACCCCTAGTTTGCATTCCTAGGTTCCTTATAGGATTAGGATTAGATATTATAGCTTATTTTTAAGTCCAAAAAGCCCTAGTGGACTGTTTGGGATTGTCCCATATCAGCAGCCCCTGCACCAATTTCTTTAGCTTATTTATAACCTGTAACCAGCCCCTCATAAGCCAACCAAGGGGGCAAAGGATAGCTAGTTAGGTGGGCTCCAAGTGTTCAGAAGCTCAAGGGATGATTACCTCTACAGCTTATTCTAAATAAGCTGCAAACCACCCCCTTGGCACTGTTTGGCTGCAACACCACAGCAGTTAAGTTTATCTTTTTCATCTTTTTGTTTCAAGTGCTTATTGGATTTGTTAGTTAGCTTAACTAGGTTTATATTTTCTTATTAGTTTTATCAGTGTAGGTTTAGTATAGTTGCTGCTTATTAGTGCTTATTATTCCATTTCCATTTTAGGATCTCCTTAGCTTAGTATAGTTTGCCAACTGCTATTCCTCCTTGTTAAGGTCACTTGCCTATTATTTTGATGTTTTCCCTTCTGTCTCACCTTTCCTTAGCTTATCAGTGAATGTATAGCTTAATTGTTATTAGACTTTATTTGTTCACTGCTTTTCTTGCTTAAGTTGTGTTTTAAATAGTTAAATGGGTGTTTAGTTGGATACTTGTTGTGGACTGCTGCAGTTAAGCAGTCTCAACTGCTTAATTGTGTTCAACATTGCTCAATGGTTGTTTGGTTTTATCACTGTCCAAAGCAGTTATCAATAAGCTGTCTAAACAGCTTATTTCCAAGTTTTCATAAGTAAGTTTTTTTTACAAAAGTGTCTTATTTTGATTGCATCTTCAAGTTCTAAAATTCAAAAAGAAAAAAAAATATAGTTTGGCAAAAAGGGGAGGCAGGGGTCGAACCTGAGACCTCCCCCTTTGGAAGATGCTAAGTGTGTACCTGGATGCCAGTCGCCCTTGGGTCTTTTATTGGTTATATCTTACCACGTTTAATATATAAGGGCACTTGGTCATGTTTAGCTTTTAAGCTTCTTTGGCTTATTTTGAGCTTATTCTCTATAGCAGCCACCATTTTTTTCATTTTTCATAGAATCAGTAATATCTAAAGTAGTTTTTGTGAATTTTTCGGATTTTTCTTAAAACGTTTAGTATTTTTAATTAATTAATTAGATTAAAATCGTTTTTAATTCGTAATAAATAATTTAAAAGTCGAAAAAATATTCCGCTTTCTCCTAAAATTATTTTTGGTCATTTAGAATGTAGGAAAATTGTTTTCACACTCGTAGGACTTTTATTTCACCAATTTTACGTTTTATCTTGCGCTCCAGCGTAATTTTCGTACATAACGTACGTTTTCATTTTAGGCCACGTTTTTAGATATTTTAAGTTTACGTTTTAGTTAAAATAGTTTATTTAAGTTATTTTATTTGATAAAATCACAAAAACATCATTTTAAAAATAGTGATAGCATTTATTTAATAGAATTTATCTTTTTAATTTCCTTTAATTTGCATTTAAGCCCTTGTAGTTTATGTACTTCTTCTGTAGTTATAATCATTCCAAATCCTTTTCCCGTTCAAATCTCGCGATCACTATACGTTTGATAATCCATTGCATAGCTCGCTGGGACATAACGACCCGGGGAAACACTATACTCCTCAGATCTTCATTGAGTTCGTTCCTGAGCCGTTTTAAGCTTGTTACGGTCTGCCATTCACAAGTGGCCGGCTTGTGTGATAAAGCTTGACTGTTTGGGAGCGCATCAAAATTTTGGCGCCGCTGCCGGGGAGCTGTGCTGATTATCTTACGTTTAGCATATTAGTGATTTGAATATTCACTCATTGTTCATACCATCTGTATGTGTTTATATTTTCTTATAAAAATCAAAAACCCAAAAAGATTTTCATTCTTTGTTTTTGCAAAATGTTTTTCAAAAATACCAAAAATATTCATCTTTACCCTCTCACATCTTTGATTCTTCATCCCTACCCCTCTGAAAACCTTTGATTCTTTCTGTGTCTTATCCTCACCCTCTTGGTTGTCAATGGTGTGGTAGTCCTATTAATGGTGGCAATTGCCCCAGTTGTAGCATGGTGGAATCAGGAAACGGGTCTGTCTATAACCAGGATCCCTATTCCTACCATAACACAACTGATTTATTCCATCAGCTACCACACTGTGAGACTCAGCAGTTTTACTGTTGTGAGTACTGTGGTGGTTCACACTACAGTTCTGATTGTCAATCGGGAAACACGCTTGTCTATGAGCAGGTTCCTGATAACAATTATGACTACAACACATGTGACTCACAGCCACATCAGTTTTACTGTTGTGAATATTGTGGAGGTCCTCACTTTAGCTCTGATTGTCAAACAAGGAATCCATTTTCTTGTAACAATTACGACTCTTCGTATCATGACCAACCTCTACAGTACCAAATGAATCAGGCACCACCTCAGCCTGATCCATTTCCTCAAAATCTTCTCCTTGATCTTTTGGATTTAGTGAAAGATTTGAAGGAATGTAAACATTCCCAAGATAATCCAAAATCCATGGAAGAATTGTTAGCTGAAGAGCAGGCTGCTAAATTAAATTCCAAAATTGCGTTTGAAAAATCTATTAGGGAATCAATTGCAAAAGAAAAAGCAGCCAGATCTAGCTCTCAATTTCGTTTCATTCCTGATGACAGTGATGATGAGGATACACTTGATATCCTTCAATTCTATAAATATTCATCAAGTTCATCAGATGATATCCCAGCAGTTGAGATTTCATCTCAAACAACTGCTATCACACCCGAAGCTCCCACTCACTCTCTGAACATGGGGGATGAGCATCTTGACACTGTTCCTGAAAAGGAATCGGACGAATTCATAAAGTCTAGTGTTGAGGACCTTATCCCAATCCCGAGAGTGTCACAGGGAACTTTTGACCATATGTGTGATTCTCTTTCCCCTCTTGAGTGTCCAAATGATCATTTGGAAACTTTCTCCGATTTTAGCGACGATTGTGCTTCCTTTGGAAACATCGAGTACGTTGAGGCATCACTCCCACAGTCTGATGCTGATCCTCTTCTTGAGGAGTTCTCCGATGAACTCACTCACATCAATCCACTCTTTGATTTCGAAGCCGATCTGGGAGAGACTGAAAGTCTCCTTGATAATGATCGTTCACTCACTTCTTATCCCAACAATCCAATAGAGAATGTTGATCACTTTGTTCCCGAAACATTCAAAGCTACTTTCACTAATCCTCTATTTGAATTCAATTCTGAATTCACTTCAATTTCTGAGAATCCACTCTTTGATACTCAGATTGAGGATAGTGATGAGCCCACAATGGAACAAGAGTTCACAATTTCACCTCGAGTGAATGATTCTCTTCATAAAGAGTTCTCCGGTGAACTCTCTCATGACATATCTCCTCCAGAACATGATCATTTCTATTTTGATCTTGAGGATGATATTAGCTCGGAGGAAGGTGTACTCTATCATACGAGTTTGCTTATTGATGATACTACCTTCACCCTTCCTCCCGATATGCCTACATTTGAGGATGAAGAATGGATCTTGATTGTTATCAAGACCTTTCTTCCTTTCCTCAAATATCTTGTGATTTCTCTTCATCTTCACTCCTTCGGTAATGAAGACACTATCTTTGACCCCGACATTTTCATTTATTATTTGTGAGCCGGTTCTATGTATATCTCATCGGTGTGGAACTTTCACGTGCTTCAAATGTTTGTCTAAACATCTTGATTGAAAGTCCGATGGAGATTGTTTCTTCCACTTTGCTTCCCCATGAACCAATGAATTCGGGGTCGAGTCAAGCTAGCGACTCGGTAATCAAAAACAGTAGCTTAACATGGGTTTTCACCCGTGTGTACCACCTTAGTGTGGGGGAGTGCCCCACATGTTATATGTATATTAGTTTTCATAAAAAAAAAAAAAAAAAAAAAAAAAAAAAAAAAAAAAAAAATCATCTTTCTAAATAATGGCCGTAGTATTTCCCTTTCACGTTCTTTGTTTCGGCCTAACCGCCGATACTTTGAATATTGAGGGCAATATTCATTTCTAAGTGTGGGGGGTAATTCTCACGAATTTTATCATGTAATTATACCACCTAATTCCCCCGTTTTTGGCCAAAATTTTTTTTTGGAGTAAGTGTTTTACACTTTCTCATTTGGTTATCAGTCCGCCTTGTCTTATGAACAAAAGGATTGGCTAATCCAGGAGCAAACGGCTCTTGGTAAAGATATCTCAAATCCGTTGACGGCTTGCAATTTGCCCAAAATTGTATGGTATTCAGCTCACCATATCCTAAAAAGTGAAGAGTTGGCTAGCCCGCAAGTTTATGGCTTGTGGTAAAGGCAGTGGAAAAACCATAATTGGTAATCAGCTCACCAAAGATAATATTGATAAATTATCTAAGAGTTGGCTAGTCCAGAGCAAACGGCTTCTGGTAAAGACAAAATCAAATCCGTTGAAAGCTGGTGGTTTGCTCAAAATCACATGGTTATCGGTGTACCATGGTTCTTACTTGAACTGAAACATTTGGCTACTCCAGAAGTAATGGCTTTTGGTAAAGAGATTCAAATCCATTATGTTTTTCTCAAAAGATTGCTAGGGACTAGCAATAGTTTAGTGTGGGGGATTGATGAGCGTGTAAATACTCATCATTTTTGGGTCAATCTGAACTGCAAAACGTCTAAAAATGCTCAGAAATGCATCAAAATACTGAAAATATTCCAAAATTGCATTTTATATGTTTCAGATGCAAAATGTTTAAAAACAGATGAAAAATGAGCTAAGTTTGCATAATTGGCAGTTTCAGTCCCCCAAGTTTCAAAAATTGTCAAAAATAGTCCCTGAGCACATAATTTCAAAAGTAAAATCACCAAAGGTCCTTTTTAAATCATAAGTTGTCAAATTTAGTCCTTTGGTGAAAAATATCAAAAGTTTGAGAAAATTACAAATTGGTCCTTCAAGTTTCAAAATTGGCAAAATTGGTCCTTGGAAAATGTGAAAATGTCAGCTTTGGTCCTTGAACTATTGATACTTGTCAAAATCAGCCCTTGGATCAACTTTGAGATATTGGCAGCCTAGGTCCCTACAGTTTCAGAAATTGCACAATTAGTCCCTTGATTATTAACCCCTTCACTACCACTTGGACTTGTCAAAACCTATTGTGACCCTGCCACTAACCCATTTGACCCCTGCCAATTGCATTTTGGACCCTTCCCTTTTTATATTACCAGTCAAACCACCCCATTTGACTTCTGCTTTCCCTCCTTCACGGGTATACACTTCTCTGCAACACTCAAGCTCCTGCAACTCCTACCCTCCTCATCATCACACCCACCCCCCACCTCTCACAACCCTCCAAACACTACCCTCCAAAACACAGGTCATATCTTTCCCCTGTCACAAATCATAAATACCCATGTGCTTAAGTTTTGGCGCCAAAATGGGAAATCAAAGGTGGGGATCAAATGAACCTAATCAATGGCCAGGATTGAGTTAAGAAACCCTAATGGAGCATATAAAGGAAGAGAGAAGACAGAGAAGTGGGTGTCACTGTTTTTTAGACCATTTACTTAAATTCATGTAATCATTTTAACTTTTTAATGTAATCTTTTAAGCTGGGTTTCAAGCTTTTGTGTAATGAACAAGTAAGTTGTGTATCAACTCATTAGTTTTAGCAATCAAATTCCAGTTTTATGTTTTCTTTGTGTTTCCCGCCAAAATCATGTTTTGTCAAAATTAAGTTTTAAGCTGTTTGAGTGATTCAAGCTAAGTTGTTTTAGCTTCTTTTAAGTCACTTAAGTTAAGTGGATCAACTTCTGTGGGTATTGCATAATTTTCATAATTGGTCAACGAAAGTCAAAATGGGTCAGTTTTGAAAGTCAACCTGGTTTGAAAGTCTTGAATCTGTTAAAAAGTTGATTTTAATGGTTGGGTAAGTGATTCATCCAGTTTATGTCATTATTCATCAAGGACTTAAGTTTAAGTACAATTTAGAGTTTAGAAGGGGTGTTTGGCATAAGCTTATTTAAGTGTTCTAAAAACAGTTTTTCACCATTTGACTTTCATAGTCAAAGCACTTTTGAGGTTTTAAAGTAGTTTGTATAAGTTGGAACCTGTATTATCAAGTTTTACTAGTTTTTGATAACAAAAAAAAAGGTTTCCTGTTTCTGTGCTGCACATCATAACAGCAGCTGTAGCTGCTGTTACACAAGCCTTTTCCAAGCTTAAATTTTGGTCCAAGCTTCTTCCAAAGTGATTTTCTTGCAACCTCAAATACCCACCTGGATATAGCTTTGCTTATTTTGCATTTAGTTAAGCTTTAGCATAGCTTAAAATTCGTTTTAAAATCTGCTCATGCCCATTTTTTTTGATACAGCAGTCCTACATTAAGCTTTTCAAAGCTTATTTGTAAGCTGCCAAAAGCTTTACAGTAGCCCCATAGTAGTTTTTTAGAGTCCCCTCTACCCCTAGTTTGCATTCCTAGGTTCCTTATAGGATTAGGATTAGATATTATAGCTTATTTTTAAGTCCAAAAAGCCCCAGTGGACTGTTTGGGATTGTCCCATATCAGCAGCCCCTGCACCAATTTCTTTAGCTTATTTATAAGCTGTAACCAGCCCCTCATAAGCCAACCAAGGGGGCAAAGGATAGCTAGTTAGGTGGGCTCCAAGTGTTCAGAAGCTCAAGGGATGATTACCTCTACAGCTTATTCTAAATAAGCTGCAAACCACCCCCTTGGCACTGTTTGGCTGCAACACCACAGCAGCTAAGTTTATCTTTTTCATCTTTTTGTTTCAAGTGCTTATTGGATTTGTTAGTTAGCTTAACTAGGTTTATATTTTCTTATTAGTTTTATCAGTGTAGGTTTAGTATAGTTGCTGCTTATTAGTGCTTATTATTCCATTTCCATTTTAGGATCTCCTTAGCTTAGTATAGTTTGCCAACTGCTATTCCACCTTGTTAAGGTCACTTGCCTATTATTTTGATGTTTTCCCTTCTGTCTCACCTTTCCTTAGCTTATCAGTGAATGTATAGCTTAATTGTTATTAGACTTTATTTGTTCACTGCTTTTCTTGCTTAAGTTGTGTTTTAAATAGTTAAATGGGTGTTTAGTTGGATACTTGTTGTGGACTGCTGCAGTTAAGCAGTCTCAACTGCTTAATTGTGTTCAACATTGCTCAATGGTTGTTTGGTTTTATCACTGTCCAAAGCAGTTATCAATAAGCTGTCTAAACAGCTTATTTCCAAGTTTTCATAAGTAAGTTTTTTTTTACAAAAGTGTCTTATTTTGATTGCATCTTCAAGTTCTAAAATTCAAAAAGAAAAAAAAAAATATAGTTTGGCAAAAAGGGGAGGCAGGGGTCGAACCTGAGACCTCCCCCTTTGGAAGATGCTAAGTGTGTACCTGGATGCCAGTCGCCCTTGGGTCTTTTATTGGTTATATCTTACCACGTTTAATATATAAGGGCACTTGGTCATGTTTAGCTTTTAAGCTTCTTTGGCTTATTTTGAGCTTATTCTCTATAGCAGCCACCATTTTTTTCATTTTTCATAGAATCAGTAATATCTAAAGTAGTTTTTGTGAATTTTTCGGATTTTTCTTAAAACGTTTAGTATTTTTAATTAATTAATTAGATTAAAATCGTTTTTAATTCGTAATAAATAATTTAAAAGTCGAAAAAATATTCCGCTTTTTCCTAAAATTATTTTTGGTCATTTAGAATGTAGGAAAATTGTTTTCACACTCGTAGGACTTTTATTTCACCAATTTTACGTTTTATCTTGCGCTCCAGCGTAATTTTCGTACATAACGTACGTTTTCATTTTAGGCCACATTTTTAGATATTTTAAGTTTACGTTTTAGTTAAAATAGTTTATTTAAGTTATTTTATTTGATAAAATCACAAAAACATCATTTTAAAAATAGTGATAGCGTTTATTTAATAGAATTTATCTTTTTAATTTCCTTTAATTTGCATTTAAGCCCTTGTAGTTTATGTACTTCTTCTGTAGTTATAATCATTCCAAATCCTTTTCCCGTTCAAATCTCGCGATCACTATACGTTTGATAATCCATTGCATAGCTCGCTGGGACATAACGACCCGGGGAAACACTATACTCCTCAGATCTTCATTGAGTTCGTGCTTGAGCAGTTTTAAGCTGATTACAGTCTGCCATTCACAAGTGGCAGGCTTGAGTGATTTAGCTTGACTGTTTGGCATGCATCAATATTCTGAGGACTCATCCGTATCAGAATATGCTCACTCACTCTGCAACTGTCCCTGAGATCTATATCCAACAGTTCTGGAACACTATGGAAAGGGTCAAAGGACGGACTGCTGTGACGGTGACTCTGAATCAAAAACAAGTCACCATTACACCTGTAGACTTAAGGGCTGTTCTCCTAATTCCTGAAGTCGATCCAACCAAACTATATGCCACACCTGTTGAAGAGCTCACTCTCCAATTCTTAATCGATATCGGTTATGACGAGGCTACAGGAGTAATCACCAAGCATTCTCACGTAGAGCTTAAGAGTATTCCTCAACCATGGAGAACTCTCTACATGATTATCACCAAGTCTGTTTCTAGTCGTGACAGTGGCTATGAGCATCCTAAGCTCATGGAACTGCAAATATTTTGGGCATTGGTCAACATGAAACACATCGCTATCGAATCTCTGATTTGGGATGACATGATGTCATTTCTCAACAAGCTTGGCTCAAAGATTCCCTACATCAGATATACTAAACTGTTGATCCAGAGAGCACTTGGACTTCATCCTGATATCCCCAAGAGGCTCAATGACCCCGACAATCACGATATGTTGACGGAACCTATTCTATCTGTCAGAATCAAGAAATCGTCTACAAAGAAACAAGGTGCTGTGTTGCCAGATTTCCTTCTAACTGAAGATGTCAGAAAGCTCGAAACGTACAAAAGGTATCTGGAAGCAGTTAGACAAGGCAAAGTTGGTCATCTCGACGAAAAATCTTCTGGAACACCTGTAAGAAGAACCAGAAGAGGAAGTGCAGGAAGCGCAACAAGTACTGTGAGTCAAAGGAAGGTTCCTAAAAGGAATCCTCCTTCTAAAAGGATTGTTCCCGTAAAGGAAGCCGAACCTATTCCCACACTTGAACCACAAAGAAAGCTTAGGGACGAGAGCTCTGAAGATACTGATACAGATGAAGAGTTTCATTACTCTGCAACTGCAACCGATGCACCTGCCTCAGTAGCAAAACCTCCAAGTCCTCCAGCTGTCCAAGGAAAAGGGAAGACTCCAGCAATTGTTCCCTATAATGAGAGCTTTGAAGAAGAAGAAGAGCAACTGGATAAATCATACAGGAAGAAGTTTACAATCGTCAGACACCTTCAAAAGGCCGAAGAATTTGCTAAAGATCAAATGGGTGGCCCCGGAAGATCAAGTGGTGCTGCCCACTCCTCTCCAGATCCCGATGCGGTTAATCAACCCGATAAGGGAGCTGGTGCCACCACTCTTGTGCAACAACAAAAGCCTGTAAAGGATACTATTGTGTATGATTTTGAGAAACTGGAAACTGAGAAAGATAAAGATGCTGCTTACGACGATGTGCTTCTGGATAGTCCTACACGCTCACAGAAGGAAACTTCTGAACCACCAAAGGACCCGGAATCTCCTCACATCTCATCATCATCGGATTCTTCGTCTCATTCATCACAACCACCATCTATGAAGTCAACCAAATCATCATCCAAATCCGTGAAGAAACCACCTAAATCTTGGATTTCTCAGACTCATGAAAGAATTGTGAAAGCTGTCCAACAAGTCAGAAAGAAGGACATACTTTACAGAAAACTGAATTGGTTTGCTGACCAAATACAGTACTTAAATGATGAGAAAGACAAGATGCAGAAAGAAAGGGAATTTGTTCAGAAGTTCATGAAGAGTCATCGTAAAGAGGAACTGAACGAAATGATCGAAGGTTACACTAACAAGTACCTTCAGGATATCGTTCCTAAAGTCCAAAAGGAACTGGAGAAGACAGCAAGAGATCATACCCACAAGTTTCTCCTCGACACTGTCCCCGGTGTGACTAGAGAAGTATTTTCCAGACAACTCACCCCTAACATCGTCGCATTGGTTAAACATACAATGGCCAAAGAAGCTGATCTCTCTGAATCTGAGTTAATCGCTAAACTAGTGATGCAAATGTCAAAGCGATCTGGAACGTTTACTTCAGATGAAGCTAAATGTTTCGAAGATCTACTTGCTTTTCAACTCAGATCATCATGCAAGGAATCAGCCGATCAACCCAAACGGCCAAGAGATGACGATGATAAGGATAAAGACTCTGCACCAAAACGTCAGAAGCAGCCTGGTGAATCTTCTTCGATGCCACCTCCTCAACAATGGACTTCTTCTCAAAAAAAGTCTCCTCCACCTCGGTCTTCTACTGATAAACCTCGGGACGATTCCGAGTTACCACCCCTGACTCAAAAAACAGGTGATGACTTTGAGTATACGGGTGGTGACGATGAAGAGGTCCTTGAGCCCCAACAACAACCCACCTCTCCCAAACAAGGATAGAAACCAGCATCATCATCCAAGCCTTCGAAAAAGAAGAAGAAGACACTTCATACTGACGTCGTATCATGGCTAGATGACGATAAAACTGAAGAATTTGAATGGTTTGCTACACTTGTTAACAACACTCCCTATCCTGAAGAAGGTCAAGAATTGGTAGACGGTAGTACCTTGGAGCATGCAAAGATTTTGCAAGAAAGGTTCCGTGTGAAGAAGATGACGAAATCTGAGTTGAAGCGCATCAAGAATGACGCATTCCTACTTTTGAAAAACAGCTCGGAAAGTGCAATCGAGGTTGAATATCACCTTGACAACATTGCTCGAGCCATGTCTAACAACATGGATTGGCTCAACCCAGAAGCAAACATCGACTTCACCAAACGGGACAATCCTCCATATTACACCGACTGGTCTCGACCTCTACCTACCATTGGCCAACCTGATCAGCCTAGGATTCCCTTCAGACATTTCTTCAACAAAGACTTAGATTTTCTTCAACACGGTGGCGATGGTTCAAGGAAATACGCTACATCTCTGACACTTCCATTCCCTGCTGCAATATACTCTGATTGTATAGCCATCGAGGAACGTGCTACCCACATGTTCTCCGACAAAGTGGTAGCATATGACCAAGATGCAATGTATGGGATTCACCATTGGTCGGAACGCCGAAGAATCTACTACAAAAGCTGCTTGGTCCAGAAGTCTCAACATGCAGTGTTCAGTACTAAAAGTATTGTGGCCATCCAACATGTTGGTCTATCGTCTAAATGGGACTACACTTTTCTCAAGAAAATTGTGGTCAAAAGACAAGACGAAAGGGACTATGCATTCTCTGAAGCTGACTTTGAGAATTTGAACATTAACGATATTGAAGACATGTACCTTACCAAAGTTCAAGGTCGCATGAGACAATTTCCAACTGAAGTACAACGTGAATTCATCAAGTCACTGCTCATCTTCATCAGACACATTGTCATCAAAGAACGTGTTGAAGATCTTCAGCTTGCCGTTGAATCATATCAGAAACGTGTCAACCTCACTCCTCCAACGCTTGATCTTCCAGACATCAATCAGCTGACTCAATATACGCTCATCAGCAAACCATTCGGAGTTGTTTACCACAGTGAACTTCAAAGAAACTGCTTAATGGCGTGTAGTGAACTTCAGAAATTCGGGGATCATACCTTGAAGCGAGTTAGGGATGGATTGGCGTACAGGTTGAAGGATATACACCTGAAAATTGGGTCTTCTAAGCGCTGGAATTCTCAGGAAAGGAGGGATGTGAGAAGGATCATCACCATGATTGATGAACGGTTGTTCAGAAGGGATCAGTTCAGAACGTTGGAAAGTTTTGTTGGTGGTCGACCCAGGATCAACATCGCCGGCTATCAACGCCCTGTTCGTACTCCTGGGAACATCACTGCACTTCCTGGTACCCCTTGAATTGTTTCCTTCATATAATTTTGGATGTGTGATTCTATATGTTTATGGCTTGTGCACACATAACAGTGTACAACCCGTAATTGTCAAGAAAGGACCCTGTGGTACGCCTCAGTGCCACAATCCTTATAAAAGGAGCGAAAGCTTCTTATTTTTGAGTAAAACCTATCAAACCTTTCGTTTTTCAAGGTTTTACTCAAAAAGACATGTACTTCCCCATATGATTTTAAAACCTCAACCGTTTATATCACTAGTTGAGGGGGAGTATTTGTTGAAAACTTTGTTCACAAATTGTTCACAGTGGTCACTCTTCCCGCAACACTCGAAATGGTCATATTTATTCTCAAACGTTTCAAAAAATAACATTTTCATATGCCATTTTTGAGGGGGAGAAAATTTGTGTGATAAGAAATATGTTGTGCAAAATGCAAATGAATCTGTGTACCTCAGACTTAACCAATGAATTGACGGTACTAAACTGTTTGTAACTCGAAAAGACTTGTCCTGGACGGGTAATAATTTCAAGCTAGTTCGCTAGTAATGTAAACGTGTCTCGCAAAGGACTTGTCCAAGTAGAAAGTACCATTCGAGAAACTCTTGATAGACATGAACTCTGACGGGTATGACAACCTTTCGAGGTTTGTCTACACCTTCAAGGTAGTTATTAGAGCTAGTTGTCACCTAAAAGCTGACAATGTAACTCTTTAACTATGCAACGTAACCGTGTCTCGCGGGGGATTGTCTATCTTCAGTGGATCAATTCTAAAAGTGCGCGCTCTTTCCTCACTGTGCATTTAACCATTAAAACTATTAAGCACATGTGGAGGGGGAGTATTTATGCAAAACTTCATCTCTCACAGTGGTTCAAACATGTTTTTCATTTACAAACCCTTTGAGAGATATTTTCACATACATTGGTTTTAATGGCAACATAGGTTAGTCATGGAGTTATAAGGTGACTAAGGTTAGGAATAACCGTCCTATGATCCGCCAGAGCCGGAGGGATCTACCCAAGGACACTACCATTAGTTAGTGTTAGAAGTCCTTAGGAATGATTATAAAAAGGAGAAAATGAGAATCGGAGAAAGAAGGAGTTGAAGAATCAAAAAGAAATGTAAAGTAAAGGGTGAAAAGAAATAGCCCTCCAGATTATTCAACTTAGGGCAGACACCGGGTTCAATTCATATGCTACTGATTGTCACTTAGTGACACCGGTATTGAAGATTAAAAGTCGTCATGGACCCAGTGACGCATGCACTAAACCTTCTTAGCCACTCAAGTTTTTCTCAACAGAAGCTTGTTTCATTCTCACAGGGAACCCTATGTAAACTATTGGCTTTCTCTTAGAGATCGCTGGTATTGAAGAAGGAGACCCTCTCCCTAGTCTCCGCTCAGGAAAACCAAAACGCACTATTGAGTCTAGAGCCACGAGATTCATCAAAAGATCTCTTAGGAACACTTGACATTTAATCACTTGATGATCACCTAATAAGATTATCAGTGGTTCATATCGAGTCCTTCACAGATCTTGGCAATCTGTCGAGAACATTCATGAGAGGTTCACATCTGTGATCCTCAGTGATTGAATGGAAACTCCTGCCAGGGTCAACATCAAACAGCCCTGACAGCAGGTCACTTCGGTAACTCCCCGTGGATTACGCGGAGTGTGTCTCAAACGGTCTACAGTCGTGAGGTGATACTTCGGTGTACCTCAGCGACTCATCTGAACTGTAGATGTACTTCGGTACATCGCGTTATCTCACTTGTGGGACTCCAGTTCAGGAACGGCCTTTGTAAGAATTAGAGTTGTGTTTTCACACTATGCTGTTAACACTCTCGAAGTTCAAACTTGTAAGTGCCGGAAACCGCTTATTACTAACCGTTTGAAATGTTTTCTTCTTATGGAAGCTCCGGAGCGGGATGATCGTGCTGATTCTTCTCATGCTCACGCCAACATCATCACTAATGGAAGTTCTATTCAACAACAACACAACCGTCAGAATGATTCTTCGTCAAACCAAAGAATCTACAAAGTCAAAACTTAAAGAACTTCATCAGCATTGAATTCCAACGTCAAAGAGCGTGTGAGCATGTTGAAGAATGACGTGGAGACACTGGAGCAGCGAAGCAGACCTGAGGCAGACTGATGCATACAACAACATACTATCACTTTCACCACAAAGAACAATGATCAAAGAACAAAGTTAATGATGACGTCGAAGCATAACTGTTCAAAGATAACTATCTCTCTACACTGGGGAGATTGTTCGAATCAAGGCAATTCCTCTCACAAGAAAGAAGAATGTCAGAAGACGTCACATCTACTATTACATCAACGCCTTCACCGTTTACATTCATATATACTTGAGGGGGAGATTGTTGGAATCACTCCTAAACATTATTTCAAGTATTTATATTTCATTTGTAATAGGTAGCTTTATTATGGCCTTTATGTTTGTTTAAGGTCTAGCTTATGTAGAAGGCCCATAAGCTTAGGCCCAAGCCCATATAAGAAAGGATGGGAACTAGGAGTGTTGCCCTAGCTTCCCTCCTATAAATACTCTTGTAAACCCTCATTTGAGGGTTGGTTGTTCAAGTTATTCTCTTTCACATTCACCTACGCATAACCGCCTCTTATTATTGTTTGTGTGTGTGTTAGATCTTGTTCAATCGCCTTATCTCTTTCTATATAACTTGTGTTTGTAAAACTAGTGACCTAACAGCATGTTAGGACCGTATATATGGGTGATTTGGTGAATCGGGAGGTCGAGGAAGATGGAAGAACATCTTCATCATGTTAGTGAGAGAAACTAGAGAGAGAAGGGAGAATACTAGGTGTTTTATTATTGAAAGGTGAAAATTACACTAGAAAACTCACCCCTCCATGGAAGTATGGAGGGGTATATATAGCCTACCACATACATAACTATTACACTATGACATAACTAGTCCATGTGTTTGGCTAAAAAAGATAGATTATGTAATCCCGTAAATGTCGTTCCATTTCTGTGTTAGGAGCGATTCCAACAATCTTCCCCCAATTGGACGACATAAGGGATTACTTACAACATTTCCTACAAGTAATAAAACAAATAAAGAAAAGTCTTTATAAGCTGAGGATGATGACAGTTTACGCTCTTTGTCTTCTTCTTGTACCTCGACTTGAGAACTGTTTTCTTCACTTGTAGGCAAATGATGTAATATGCATAAATTGGATTAACTTCCCCCCAAGTCATGCTGCATGTCTTTAGCTGCTTCTCCGTACACTCCTTTTTGGCGAAGTTTCTGAATCAGCTTCCCCCCAAACTGACAACCATCTTTAGCAGATTCGAAACTTTGATGTAGTGAACATTTCCTCTAACTTTTGAAGTTTTCAGTACGCAGCGGAATTTGTAGATGAGCAGTAAACCACACAAGGTAAATCTGACTTATTGCGGAAAGTCCGTTCGGGGGTAAGATGCAAGAAATCAACAAGATCTTCTCACGTATGTAGAAGCTTCACACCAAACAAACCACGAAAGACGAAATGAAATGACTTCCCCTGAATGTTGCTGTCTATCGGAATAATAGTTACCTGTGAATCTGCAATTACTCGATAAAATGACCGTGTGTGAGGCATCACAACATCATATTTAGGTAACTTCACACATGATAACTCTGTAAAAGTGAGACGATAACACCAACTTGAGAAATTTTAACCACTGATCGTCTCATTTCTTCCCCCTGATTGAAGAAATTCATGAAAGGAGAGGGTTTTAGAAAAAATTCCAAAAAACAACAAAGGAAGCAGACACCACCTATGCTCTCTTCGCCCCGATGTTTTCAATGAATCAGAATCATACACCACGTATGTTGATGATGAATTGGAGACATCGAAACCATGTATGTCCAAGTAATCGAACAATTGTGAAGTACCATAAATATCTCGTGAGAATCAACTGCTGATAAAACTTCTCTACTCATGTATATTCTTCTCAGCTAACTCTTTACCGACCCCATTATCATTCTGACGGCTTTTTGTAGTGACTACTGATGGAGAAAACCCAATATGACGAACTTGAGACTGAAGTAGTATAACCCGAACTTGTGACTTAAACTTGCACTATTGTCAGACGAAGAACTCTTTTTCTTATCTCCATCGAAAAAAAGGTAAACTTAAAGTTTCTCAAATTATCCACACCTTAGTGTGACACTTGAGCACAACAACGTAACTCCTTAAAAGTGATAGTTATAAGCTGTGAGCAGAACAACGTAACTCCTTACATCAGGTTCAACTAGATAACTCAAGTCTTTGTCATTTGAAACGGTTAAAGCTCGAACAAGGATCTTGAAGAATCATGCATCCAACCAACCCCGATATCTTCAGATACTAAGTACACGCATCCGTGATATCCCACTTCAACCTCAAATAAATAATAGTGAATTCTCGCCGTAATCACATCTTGCGGTTAAATGCCCAAAACTAGCCTTCATTAACGGTTGAAATGAACTTTGATAATGGTTTCCCGATCTTGTCAAAAAAATTTGTATCCCCGTGAAAAGTTATCACTACCAAAATACCTCTCCTTTTACCAACAATTATACCAAATATTAACACTTTGTATTTCAAAATACATTTGTATAATTAAAATTCAGCCCAATGTGTCATTTTTGATATAATCATTTTGAATCCAAGAGCCTAACCGAATTAGCCTTTTAAATCCAATATAGCTAAAAAAAACTCTTCATTGTCCGGACCCAATCCTCATGCAGCCCAGTACAACAGTCGGCCCATTCAAATGTGGCAAAGTGCCATCCGATCCAGTTATCACAACAAATCCAATCCTAACCCTAAGTCAAACCCGTATATAACATCAAGTTAACTCATTACAAACCCTAATCATCCTAATCACCACAACAGACGCCTCATCTCATATCATTTTTCCCTTCCAGTAACCGGATCAAAAAGGAATAAATTCCTTTAATTTCATCTTGTGATAAATGAGTCACAACCTTACTCTATTTCTTCATCACATAACGAAACTAAGATGGACAATAACATAATTGTTATATGTCTTTCTTATAATTCGGATATAACCAGAGAAGTAAAGTTTTCCATAGATCAATGAAGATATATCTTTCATGTATTAGATCTTGTAAAGGTCTTGTAGTTATCATTAACCACGAAAGATAAAACTGAGATCTATGTTATTTTTTTTCTTTTATGTTCGAATTTCAGATCTGTGATGAAGTATGTTGGTATGGATCTAAAAGATCTTTGATATCTCATATGAGATACCGAATACCACAAGACTGAGATCTTATGAATATTTAATTTTAAATACCGAATCTTGTTGAGTGATTGAGTCTTGGTGAAGAAAGTTTGTTAGTGTAGGTATGGTTTTGTTTTGTTATCGTGGATTGGGTATGGCTGAAGAAGGTATGTAGAACGATTTGTGTTAAATGGTTTCACGTCTTCTCGATGTTCTTCCCTTTTTTTTTCGTTCTTTTAGTATTTGACTTTTCATGACCAAGGAAGATGAAAACTGATCTGAGGTCTTGATTTGGTTTGAGGTAGATTCATACTAGTCTACTTCATCTCATCTTTTCTTCTTTATGCGTAAAGATTATATATGCGTAAACCATTTCTTAGGCGAAAGCTGTTTCTTACTCGTAAGGTCGTCTTTATGCGTAAACAATGTGTTTATGCGTAAAACAAACCTTATGCGTAAACCAGGCTTACGCGTAAGCTAAGGCTTATGCGTAAAAACCTTACGCGTAACTGTTCTTACGCATAACTTCACAGTTATGCGTAAATATCTCTGAAGATGGCTCCTTAGGCGTAAAAATAGGGTTTTGACCCTTTGTTGACTTTTTCCGACCACTTTTTCCGATTACTTTTCCGATTATCTTCAAACTTACCCAGAAACAATCATAAAAGATGCTTCTTTTTGTGCCCAGTTTGACCTCCAAAAAAAAACCATATGACCATTTTTTCAGATATTGGTACAAGGCCATAAAAATGAGATATGACTTGTTTGGACAAAACATTGACACAAAACAGATGTGTAAACATTGTTGAGACCATGACTTTGTTGACCAAAATAAAAGGATACATAAACTTGTAAAAAAAATCTGTTTAAACACAAAAATATATGAAAGTTGAAAACTTTGTTAGACAAAACAGATTTCAACAAAAGGTTTTTGACAAGAAAACATCACAAAATCAACCCAAGATAAAATCCAACCTTGCTCTTGATACCAATGTTAGGACCGTATATATGGGTGATTTGGTGAATCGGGAGGTCGAGGAAGATGGAAGAACATCTTCATCATGTTAGTGAGAGAAACTAGAGAGAGAAGGGAGAATACTAGGTGTTTTATTATTGAAAGGTGAAAATTACACTAGAAAACTCACCCCTCCATGGAAGTATGGAGGGGTATATATAGCCTACCACATACATAACTATTACACTATGACATAACTAGTCCATGTGTTTGGCTAAAAAAGATAGATTATGTAATCCCGTAAATGTCGTTCCATTTCCGTGTTAGGAGCGATTCCAACAATTCGGTATCTTTAAACATGGCAAGTACATGTCCTCCTTCAACACTATAATCTCTCAAAATTCGGTATTTTTACTATCAAGTGTTGAGGGGGAGAAAATTTTCACTTAACTGTTTCAAAACATTAGTGTACTTGCATGTTTTCATATCTCGTCTGTTTCATTTTACAATGGTGGTGAATATTCTGGTTTAACGACACTCCTCGGACTAAATTTATAACCTTTCATTATTTCTTAAGTCGAGGGGGAGTGTCGTCATGCTTCTTTCCTAAAATCTTCGTTTGGTAACCAAAATGGAAGTTAAATGGCTTTGTATGGAAATGAAATAGGTGGAGGGACTATAACTGTCAAAACCTGAAAGTATTTTTCAATAAAATACCTCACCTAACATTATCACTTCACATTTATTACTAAAACCTAACCAATCTACGCCTAAGAATCAACCAAGAAATCCGCTCTTTTGATCATCTCTTTGTAAGTTGTTTCGTGATTAAAACATGTTTTTAAGCTAAGGTTTCAAATCTCATGCAAATCCAACGGCTAGAAATTGTTTTACGCGTGATTATATGTTCTACGCATAAGCGTATGAACACACAATCATTGTGTGTGTGTTTGTGGTTAAATGGATTATGTCAAAACGTTTCAAATACATTAATGATATCATTTTAATCATCAAAACCCACCCAGAAACACGTATTAAAGATGTTTGAAAATTAGGGTTCTTGTGTCGAATTGGGTGTTTTCGAATATGAAGTGTCATGGTCAAAAAGATTGTTGGGTTATGTTCTTATGATGTTGAATTGAGGATATCCTTGCTCTATAACCACCCAGAAACTCTAAATTATCAACAATTTGGAATTAGGGTTTAAAGTTCTTGAGTTTGGGTATTTTCGATTCACCATGAATTGGATGTTAAAACTTGGTTAGTAGACTCTCACAATACCTTAGACCTACCAGAAAACGTTTGGTGCAATTTCCATGGTTAGAATTGTTACGCGTAATTCTTGAACTATTAGGGTTTTGGATTACGCGTATGTAGTTCTACGCATAACTGTGTAACAAGTGTTCTTGCCATGATTTGTTGTTAAAATGAATTTATGTGTTAATTTTGATGATATGACGGTTCTATTTCAGGCTTGTTACTCGTGAAACTCAGAATCAAGGTCATTTGCAACTCTACGCACAAGGATTACCCTACGCGTAGTCATGTTACGCGTAAGAATAATCCTACGCATAACAGTTACGCATAAGGTTCTACAATGGACTACGCGTATCCTGTGAAGGATATGCGTAAACAGTGACCTCTACGCATAAGGTCTACTCTTATGAGTAAACCTTACGCGTAAGGTATATATACGCCTACGCGTAAGCTCTACGCATAAGGTCCCTCTTTTCCTACGCGTAACATTTCTTACGCGTAAGTTAGGATCCTACGCGTAAGCTTTCGTCTACGCATATGTCAATACTGTTTACGCTTAACTTTGCTAAAACTACGCTTAACCCTGGATTGACCTTCATGATGAATTGTTACATGTACAAACCTGTAAATAAACTAATCATAACGTCACGAATCCAATAATGTCACTAATAATCTTAATCGTCTAATATGTTGTGAACAATAAGTGATAACATAAACTTTAAAACTTAAAGTTAACTAACTCACGAAACATTTCATGAAGTCATTAGACTATTGGACATACAAGTGACTTAGGACTCGTAACAATCATTGACACTGTACATTCAATAACTAGACATTAAGACCTTCTGTTGACTAACATTATGTCTTTCGATATGTTGGTTCTTTTGGCTAATGTTATTTCAGATCACGACATGGCTGAACAAATGAATGTGGATGCATCAGAAATTCTCTCCATTGCTGACATCTATCCTTATGGCTATCCAATGAAGATAGGAAAGAATAATCTCCGTGTTGACTTTGACACCCTCACTTGCTCAGAATCTTCGTGTCTAATTGCTATTGATATTCTGAGGACTCATCCGTATCAGAATATGCTCACTCACTCTGCAATTGTCCCTGAGATCTATATCCAACAGTTCTGGAACACTATGGAAAGGGTCAAAGGACGGACTGCTGGGACGGTGACTCTGAATCAAAAACAAGTCACCATTACACCTGCAGACTTAAGGGCTGTTCTCTTAATTCCTGAAGTCGATCCAACCAAACTATATGCCACACCTGTTGAAGAGCTCACTCTCCAATTCTTAATCGATATCGGTTATGACGAGGCTACAGGAGTAATCACCAAGCATTCTCACGTAGAGCTTAAGAGTATTCCTCAACCATGGAGAACTCTCTACATGATCATCACCAAGTCTGTTTCTGGTCGTGACAGTGGCTATGAGCATCCTAAGCTCATGGAACTGCAAATATTTTGGGCATTGGTCAACATGAAACACATCGCTATCGAAGCTCTGATTTGGGATGACATGATGTCATTTCTCAACAAGCTTGGCTCAAAGATTCCCTACATCAGATATAGTAAACCGTTGATCTAGAGAGCACTTGGACTTCATCCTGATATCCCAAGAGGCTCAATGACCCCGACAATCACGATATGTTGACGGAACCTATTCTATCTGTCAGAATCAAGGAATCATCTACAAAGAAACAAGGTGCTGTGTTGCCAGATTTCCTTCTAACTGAAGATGTCAGAAAGCTCGAAACGTACAAAAGGTATTTGGAAGCAGTTAGACAAGGCAAAGTTGGTCATCTGGACGAAAAATCTTCTGGAACACCTGTAAGAAGAACCAGAAGAGGAAGTGCAGGAAGCGCAACAAGTACTGTGAGTCAAAGGAAGGTTCCTAAAAGGAATCCTCCTTCTAAAAGGATTGTTCCCGTAAAGGAAGCCGAACCTATTCCCACACTTGAACCACAAAGAAAGCTTAGGGACGAGAGCTCTGAAGATACTGATACAGATGAAGAGTTTCATTACTCTGCAACTGCAACCGATGCACCTGCCTCAGTAGCAAAACCTCCAAGTCCTCCAGCTGTCCAAGGAAAAGGGAAGACTCCAGCAATTGTTCCCTATAATGAGAGCTCTGAAGAAGAAGAAGAGCAACTGGATAAATCATACAGGAAGAAGTTTACAATCATCAGACACCTTCAAAAGGCTGAAGAATTTGCTAAAGATCAAATGGGTGGCCCCGGAGGATCAAGTGGTGCTGCCCACTCCTCTCCAGATCCCGATGCGGTTAATCAACCCGATAAGGGAGCTGGTGCCACCACTCTTGTGCAACAACAAAAGCCTGTAGAGGATACTATTGTGTATGATTTTGAGAAACTGGAAACTGAGAAAGATAAAGTTGCTGCTTACGACGATGTGCTTCTGGATAGTCCTACACGCTCACAGAAGGAAACTTCTGAACCACAAAAGGACCCGGAATCTCCTCACATCTCATCATCATCGGATTCTTCGTCTCATTCATCACAACCACCATCTATGAAGTCAACCAAATCATCATCCAAATCCGTGAAGAAACCACCTAAATCTTGGATTTCTCAGACTCATGAAAGAATTGTGAAAGCTGTCCAACAAGTCAGAAAGAAGGACATACTTTACAGAAAACTGAATTGGTTTGCTGACCAAATACAATACTTAAATGATGAGAAAGACAAGATGCAGAAAGAAAGGGAATTTGTTCAGAAGTTCATGAAGAGTCATCGTAAAGAGGAACTGAACGAAATGATCGAAGGTTACACTAACAAGTACCTTCAGGATATCGTTCCTAAAGTCCAAAAGGAACTGGAGAAGACAGCAAGAGATCATACCCACAAGTTTCTCCTCGACACTGTCCCCGGTGTGACTAGAGAAGTATTTTCCAGACAACTCACCCCTAACATCGTCGCATTGGTTAAACATACAATGGCCAAAGAAGCTGATCTCTCTGAATCTGAGTTAATCGCTAAACTAGTGATGCAAATGTCAAAGCGATCTGGAACGTTAACTTCAGATGAAGCTAAATTTTTCGAAGATCTACTTGCTTTTCAACTCAGATCATCATGCAAGGAATCAGCCGATCAACCCAAACGGCCAAGAGATGACGATGATAAGGATAAAGACTCTGCAACAAAACGTCAGAAGCAGTCTGGTGAATCTTCTTCGATGCCACCTCCTCAACAACGGACTTCTTCTCAACAAAAGTCTCCTCCACCTCGGTCTTCTACTGATAAACCTCGGGACGATTCCGAGTTACCACCCCTGACTCAAAAAACAGGTGATTACTTTGAGTATACGGGTGGTGGCGATGAAGAGGTCCTTGAGCCCCAACAACAACCCACCTCTCCCAAACAAGGACAGAAACCAGCATCATCATCCAAGCCTTCGAAAAAGAAGAAGAAAACACTTCATACTGACGTCGTATCATGGCTAGATGACGATAAAACTGAAGAATTTGAATGGTTTGCTACACTTGTTAACAACACTCCCTATCCTGAAGAAGGTCAAGAATTGGTAGACGGTAGTACCTTGGAGCATGCAAAGATTTTGCAAGAAAGGTTCCGTGTGAAGAAGATGACGAAATCTGAGTTGAAGCGCATCAAGAATGACGCATTCCTACTTTTGAAAAACAGCTCGGAAAGTGCAATCGAGGTTGAATATCACCTTGACAACATTGCTCGAGCCATGTCTAACAACATGGATTGGCTCAACCCAGAAGCAAACATCGACTTCACCAAACGGGACAATCCTCCATATTACACCGACTGGTCTCGACCTCTACCTACCATTGGCCAACCTGATCAGCCTAGGATTCCCTTCAGACATTTCTTCAACAAAGACTTAGATTTTCTTCAACACGGTGGCGATGGTTCAAGGAAATATGCTACATCTCTGACACTTCCATTCCCTGCTGCAATATACTCTGATTGTATAGCCATCGAGGAACGTGCTACCCACATGTTCTCCGACAAAGTGGTAGCATATGACCAAGATGCAATGTATGGGATTCACCATTGGCCGGAACGCCGAAGAATCTACTACAAAAGCTGCTTGGTCCAGAAGTCTCAACATGCAGTGTTCAGTACTAAAAGTATTGTGGCCATCCAACATGTTGGTCTATTGTCTAAATGGGACTACACTTTTCTCAAGAAAATTATGGTCAAAAGACAAGACGAAAGGGACTATGCATTCTCTGAAGCTGACTTTGAGAATTTGAACATTAACGATATTGAAGACATGTACCTTGCCAAAGTTCAAGGTCGCATGAGATAATTTCCAACTGAAGTACAACGTGAATTCATCAAGTCACTACTCATCTTCATCAGACGCATTGTCATCAAAGAACGTGTTGAAGATCTTCAGCTTGCCGTTGACTCATATCAGAAACGTGTCAACCTCACTCCTCCAACGCTTGATCTTCCCGACATCAATCAGCTGACTCAATATACGCTCATCAGCAAACCATTCAGAGTTGTTTACCACAGTGAACTTCAAAGAAACTGCTTAATGGCGTGTAGTGAACTTCAGAAATTCGGGGATCATACCTTGAAGCGAGTTAGGGATGGATTGGCGTACAGGTTGAAGGATATACACCTGAAAATTGGGTCTTCTAAGTGCTGGAATTCTCAGGAAAGGAGGGATGTGAGAACGATCATCACCATGATTGATGAACGATTGTTCAGAAGGGATCAGTTCAGAACGTTGGAAAGTTTTGTTGGTGGTCGACCCAGGATCAACATCACCGGTTATCAACGCCCTGTTCGTACTCCTGGGAACATCACTGCACTTCCTGGTACCCCTTGAATTGTTTCCTTCATATAATTTTGGATGTGTGATTATATATGTTTATGGCTTGTGCACACATAACAGTGTACAACCCGTAATTGTCAAGAAAGGACCCTGTGGTACGCCTCAGTGCCACAATCCTTATAAAAGGATCGAAAGCTTCTTATTTTTGAGTAAAACCTATCAAACCTTTCGTTTTTCAAGGTTTTACTCAAAAAGACAAGTACTTCCCCATATGATTTTAAAACCTCAACCATTTATATCACTAGTTGAGGGGGAGTATTTGTTGAAAACTTTGTTCACAAATTGTTCACAGTGGTCACTCTTCCCGCAACACTCGAAATGGTCATATTTATTCTCAAACGTTTCAAAAAATAACATTTTCATATGCCATTTTTGAGGGGGGGAAAATTTGTGTGATAAGAAATATGTTGTGCAAAATGCAAATGAATCTGTGTACCTCAGACTTAACCAATGAATTGACGGTACTAAACTGTTTGTAACTCGAAAAGACTTGTCCTGGACGGGTAATAATTTCAAGCTAGTTCGCTAGTAATGTAAACGTGTCTTGCAAAGGACTTGTCCAAGTAGAAAGTACCATTCGAGAAACTCTTGATAGACATGAACTCTGACGGGTATGACAACCTTTCGAGGTTTGTCTACACCTTCAAGGTAGTTATTAGAGCTAGTTGTCACCTAAAAGCTGACAATGTAACTCTTTAACTATGCAACGTAACCGTGTCTCGCGGGGGATTGTCTATCTTCAGTGGATCAATTCTAAAAGTGCGCGCTCTTTCCTCACTGTTCATTTAACCATTAAAACTATTAAGCACATGTGGAAGGGGAGTATTTATGCAAAACTTCATCTCTCACAGTGGTTCAAACATGTTTTTCATTTACAAACCCTTTGAGAGATATTTTCACATACAGTGGTTTTAATGGCAACATAGGTTAGTCATGGAGTTATAAGGTGACTAAGGTTAGGAATAACCGTCCTATGATCCGCCAGAGCCGGAGGGATCTACCCAAGGACACTACCATTAGTTAGTGTTAGAAGTCCTTAGGAATGATTATAAAAAGGAGAAAATGAGAATCGGAGAAAGAAGGAGTTGAAGAATCAAAAAGAAATGTAAAGTAAAGGGTGAAAAGAAATAGCCCTCCAGATTATTCAACAAAGGAAGCAGACACCACCTATACTTTTTTTTTTTTTTTTTTTTTTTTTTTTTTTTTTTTTTTTTTTTTTTTGACGTTTTCAGTACGCAGCGAAATTTGTAGATGAGCAGTAAACCACACAAGGTAAATCTGACTTGTTGCGGAAAATCCGTTCGGGGGTAACATGTAAGAAATCAACAAGATCTTCTCACGTATGTAGATGCTTCACACCAAACAAACCATGAAAGACGAAATGAAACGACTTCCCCCTGAATGTTGCGGTCTATCGGAATAATCTGCAATTACTCGATAAAATGACCGTGTGTAAGGCATCAAAACATCATAATTAGGTAACTTCACGCACGATAACTCTGTGAAAGATAGACGATAACACCAAAGTGAGACGTTTAGACCACAGATCGTCTCATTTCTTCCCCCTGATTGAAGAAATTCATGAAAGGAGAGGGTTTTCGCAAAAAAATACAAAAACAACAAAGGAAGCAGACACCACCTATACTCTCTTCCCCCCGATGTTTTCAATGAATCAGAATCATACACCACGTATGTTGATGATGAAATTGGAGACATCGAAACCATGTATGTTCAATTAATCGAACAAGTGTGAAGTACCATAAATATCTCGCGAGAATCAATTGCTGATGAAACTTCTCTACTCGTGTATACTCTTCTCAGCTAACTCTTTACCGACTCCATTATCATTCTGACGGCTTTTTGTAGTAACTACTGATGGAGAAAACCCAATATGACGAACTTGAGACTGAAGTAGTATAACCCGAACTTGTGACTTAAACTTGCACTATTGTCAGACGAAGAACCCTTTTTCTTAACTCCATCGAAAAAAGGTAAACTTAAAGTTTCTCAAATTATCCACACCTTAGTGTGACACTTGAGCACAACAACGTAACTCCTTAAAAGTGATAGTTATAAGCTGTGAGCACAACAACGTAACTCCTTACATCAGGTTCAACTAGATAACTCAAGTCTTTGTCATTCGAAATGGTTAAAGCTCGAACAAGGATCTCGAAGAATCATGCATCCAACCAACCCCGATATCTTCAGATACTAAGTTCACGCATCCGTGATATCCCACTTCATCCTCAAATAAATAATAGTGAATTCGCGCCGTAGTCACATCTTGCTGTTACATGCTCAAAACTAGCCTTCGTTAATTGGTTTAGATGAACTTGATAATGGTTTCCCGATCTTGTCAAAAGTGTATCCCCATGAAAATTTGCCATAACCAAACTACCACTCCTTTGTAGCCAAAGATTATACCAAAAAAATTAGTTTTGACAAAAATTGTATGTAAAACTAAAACTGATTGGAAATACATTTCCGGCCCAAGCAAATCCCAAGCACCAGCCCATGTAACATAAAAACCAATACTTGGCCCAATTATGAGTGATAACTCATAAATCACGAGCCCACAGAAGTCCAATCCTTATGTTTAGAGGTAAAAAGGTTTAGGCTTAAGAGTCCATTATGGATACCCTAATTAACGGGTATATAACACTGATTCTGTCACACAACCTTTACCAAAATAAATCATTTGTCAAACCCTAAAAAATACACCTACCTTATATGCAGCCCCCATCTCATTCGCACCACCAAACCCAGAAATCACAACTGAATCTCCATCATCTAATCATACTCACACCAAATGACTCACATATCCATCATCATCTTCACATAAAAATACAAACTCGTCCAAATAAATTGAATGCCCTAAAGAGCAATCAAACCCCTATACCGAGACCTTAGTTACTTTTGTAGTTCAATCCGAGGCAAGAGAGCACGAGAATGGCTTAAGGACCCTTTGGAGGGTCACGGTAAGATCGACATCTGGTTTTCGTGTTGTATTTTGTTTTGAACGAATTAAAGAAAAGATGTAACACAATTGTTATTAATCTTTTCTTTCATTTCGGATATATAAAAGAAGAAAAGCTTCGATAATGATCGATGATGAAATTACAGAGATCAAAGTTTAGAGTGTTAATAAGATTAGTATAGTGATTGATAGTGAATTGGGTCAATGATGATACTTTCTTTCTTGCAAAGAGTTTTGAAGATTTTATGTTGCTTACGAAAAGAAAGAAAGAAACTGAGACAAAATGATTCTTAAAGTTTCAGTTTGACTCTTGTTAATTGTTATGAGAGTTGGGTGTGATTTGATTATGTTGAGTATAGGATAGTTGTAGGTTAGGGATTTGCCATGGCTATGATTTTTTTTTTCAACAGTCACGAATGATATTATTTGCATTTGGATCTTGACTTCGACTCATGATGGTTAGATATTGCCTGAAATAATGAGTATGAGTTATGGTATTTGGTATGTTTTGTGGTTGAGGTCATTTTTACGCATTAATATTTTTTTCTTTTCTGCTCATTAATTTCTTACGCGTAACTTCTGGTCGGATCTTATGCGTAAACTGCTTGGTCTTACGCGTAAGTCACTTGCTTATGCGTAAACATACGCGTAACTTTGCTTAGGCGTAAAACCAGATGCTTATGCGTAAAAATTCCTACGCATAACTTCACAGTTATGCGTAACTTTCTCTGTAGATGCTCCTTATGCGTAGAAATAGGGTTTTGACCATTTGACTTTTTTTTTCGGCGATGTATTCCGACCAAAAAACCTGTCCAGATTCATAGTAACCCAGAAAAAGAGACATAGACCCAGAAAAGGAGACATAAAGGCATCATCCTTTTTGACCCATTTTGGACAATGAATAGTCTAACCTTTTGACCACAAAACCATATCACGAGAAGGTACAAAAATGTTATCCGAGTAAAAAAAATGAATGAAACTGGTTGTGAACAAAGTGGATACAAAGCAGTTTCAGTTTCTTAACCCATAAAAAATTTTGACCATAAATGATACATTAAAAAGACTTGAATAAAAAAAACTGTTAAAACACTAAAAAGTTAACAACTTTGTTTTAAAACAGATTTTTTATAAAAGATTTTGACAAGATAAAATCACCAAAAAATCAACCAAAATATAAAACCTACCTTGCTCTTGATACCAATGTTAGGATCGTATATGTGGTTGATATGGTGAATCGGGAGGTCTTGGAAGATGGAAGAAACCCATCTTCAAGTTAGAGAGAGAAAGCTAGAGAGAGAAGGGAAATACTATGTGTTTATTGATAAGAAAAGGTGAATTACACAAAGAGATCTCACCCCTCCATGGAAGTATGGAGGGGTTTATATACCCCAAACACATACATCTATGGGTAATTGACATAACAAGCCCATGTGTTTGAGGTAACAAAGATAGAAATGTAATCCCGTCAATGTCGTTCCATTTACGAGTTAGGAGCGATTCCAACATCCTCTCAGGTTCTGAATTAACTATTGAAGACCGAGAATCACAATTGTATGATGAATTTGAACACTTCAAGATGAAACCTGATGAGAGTGTCTATGAGTACTACGTGAGATTCCATAAGCTTGTGAATGACATGAGGAACATCAAAATGACCATGCCAAACATTCATCTGAACTCAAAATTTGTGAACAACATGAATCCTGAATGGCACAAGTTTGTCACCTCTGTGAAACTAACCAAAGGATTGAAGAATACAAACTATGAACAACTCTATGCATTCCTTCTTCAGAATGAGAGACATGCTATGTTTGAAAAAATGATTCTTGATCAGTTCAAAACCAACCAGGGAGAGACGAGCTCATCAAATGATTCAACTGCTTTCTACACAAATGTTGGAATTACCACCAAAGCTTCTCAAGTTATACCCATGGGTAATGGTAATCACAAACTCATTCCTGATCCAATGTTCAAACATGCTGATGCTGATGCACGCGTGGGACACTTCATTAATCAACTGGCTCTCATGATTAGTCAAAACATGAACTCTCTCCCACACACCAACAATAACCTCAGAACATCATCCAATCCACACAATCAAGCTACCGTCAGAGATGGGAAGGTTGTGGTGCAACCAATTCAAGAAAGACAGTATGAACAGGGAAGAGGTGGAGTTGGTAGAGGATATGTAGCTAATCAGAATCGTGGAAGGAATGGAAATCAGGGACAAGCAAAGCCGATCAAGTGCTACAACTGTGGAGGTGAGGGACATATTACAAGGAGCTGCACATCACCAAAACGCCCTCAGAATGCTGAGTACTTCAGGGATAAGATGTTGCTCATGCAAGCTCAGGATAATGGAGCAGCTTTGGATGAAGAGGAGTTATTGTTTCTTGCTGAAGGGAATGCAAAGACATATGACGCTGATGTTGATGAACAGCGAATTCAGGAGATAGGTCACAATCATCAGAATGCCTTTCAAGTCGCTGACTGTGATGCATACGACTCTGACGTCGATGATGAACCTACTGCACAAACAATTTTCATGGCTAGCATTTCTCCAATGGTCTCTCCTAAAGCCTCATCATCTAAGCAAGATGGTCCATCCAAGGAGTCAATCATCTCAGAGGTATTAAAACTATACGATGATGTTGATGAGCAAAGGATACATGACAAAGTACAATCAACTGAAACTTTTGAGTCAGATATTGAAAATATGGGCAATATCAATGTTGTCCCATATGATCAATATGTGAAACAAAGTGAAAGTGTGACTGTACCAAGTGATGCATCTTCTGCAGTCAATGATGACTATATTTTTGATGAATACACTGCATGTGCTCATGATGATTCTGTTGTTACTGAACTGAATGCCTATAAAGAACAAGTTGCTATTTATGAACAACGTGCTAAGTTTGAGTTAACCACCCGTGAGCAGGAAATGGATGACCAAATGCGTACAACTATTAGAAAAAGTAATTTTAGAGAATAAGTATTAAAACAGGAGTTAAACTCATTACAAGAAAAGCTTTCTAAAACTGCTAAGCAAAAACAAGAACTTCAAGAAAATGTTAAAATGCTTAAGCAAGAATTCAGTGCTAAGGAATCAAAACTTTTGAATGATTTTTTTAATCTAAAAACCTTGAAAAACAAGCTTGAAAATAAGTTGTACGTACAAGGGAATACCATTCAGACTGCTCACATGATCACGAAGCATAGAGTTCTCAGCGATAAGCATAGTATCCCCATTATAAAGGAATCCAACCCTGAGTATGGTAAGATAGCAAAAGCTGCTCAAAATGTTATCTATGATGGCAATGAAATCCTTAAACCTCGGAAGAAACCTAGTTGCGCTGAGTGCACTGAGGAAGATAAGAAATCAGATGAAGTCACTAGGGAGAAAATGTATAAGAAACTCAACAATCCTACATGTAAAGATAAAAACATAATTATCAGACCCCATGACTACAAAAAGGAAAATTGGATTTCCTTGAACATGTTTAAGCCTCAAACGTTGTTAACACTCGAACAAGTGTTCTGGAAAAAGGATTTAGATAAGCAAAAGGCAGAGAATCTTGTTGTAACAAACCCCCCATTTAGGAAGATGCCTTCAGCAACTGTGTATCCTCCAAATACACCAATGCATTTAGTTCCTAGAACTATTGCCACTAAAAGCAAGACCTTACTCAGTCACTATGTTATCTTTCAATTATTTGTTGATTTTGAGAAAACTTGTAAGAAAAGGATCACACCCACTGGGATAACGGAAGGGGAAAGGGGTTTTGAGCAAACTAAAGAATGCTATTTAACTGAGGTCATGCCTTTCTTTAAACAACTAAAAGATCAATTTGAGAGTCTTAAAAAGGGGATGGATTCAGATATTAAAGAAATGGAAAAGGAATTTGATGCAATGATAGTTGAGGTTAGTGACTATGAGCATGAATTAAAATATAATGAGATTGAGAGGAAGAACTTGCATACCTTGAATGAGAATCTTATTTCTGAATGTATTGCTCAAGATGTGTTTTTCACTGCTACGAATCACTCCATTACTGCTTCTCGATTTCATGAATTATCTATTGCATTGAAAGTCTCCCATGATCGTGTCATTGAGCTTGAAAACAAAAACTCAAAACTTAGTGAGAAAATTGATCGAGATGATCACGATAATTTGGTAAAACATCTTTCTAAGCTAGAAGTTGAACATTTTGATTTGCAACTAAAATATAAACATCTTAAAGAAAATGTTAAAACCTCAAATATCAAGACATCCTCAGATGTTCCAGAGTTTGATGCAGTTTTTCAGATAAATAAACGTGACGAACAGATTCAAGCTCATTGTTGCACGATTAGAAAGTTGAAAGCCCAAATCTCTCAATTAAAAGGTGAAAAGAACAATGTGACTGGCTCCCAAATGCCTCCTCCTTTAGATTCTCAGTATTCTCAAACTTTTCATCTTCAAAACTTAGTAAATGCTTTACAAAAGAAAACGAGAGTTTTCTAAAAGAAAATGAAAAAGTTAAACGACACTTTAAAGAGTTATATGATTCAATGAAAATCACTCGTGATAAAAACAACGAAAAAATAACTTCTTTACAAAAGGAAATTGAGAATCTGAGGAGTCAGGAAAAAGGGAAACTGCCACTTGTTTTTAATGAGAATGTTGCTTCAAGGTCATCCTCTGACTGCAAATATACTGTGACTGTTAAATACATTCCTCCTCATCTTAGGAATAATGAACTTGTGTTTCATAACTATTGTGCTCACCATAAGGATAGTCTAGAATGTCTCCGTGAGATTGTGGAAGAGAATTTCATAAATAAGCCTCTTGATAGAGAAATTAGGTTTGCTTGCATTCAGGCCAAACGATCTCAGGAGCTGCTAGAATGCTTAATAGCAACATGTCCTAAATCCTTAGGTGCAAAAGGAAAAGCTGTGATGCCTTGTTCTATGCCTAGTGCCAAGCATACAAACCATTCTATGCCCAGTTTTAAGAAAGTGAACACTAAGGTGCCTTCAAGTAGTTCAGATCCATGCACTTCTAGTTCAGGAATGCAAAAAGTAGCAAAACCAACTAATGTTCCAATTCCCTCTACAGGAGTAAGAAGTGACACCAAAGCAAGCAGGTCAAAGCCTCAAGGCAATACAAAGAATGATAGGACCTTGCATGCTAGGAATGCTCAGTGGAAGAAAGTAGAAGATCACCTTAGGGAGGATTTGAATAAGACGAATCATGTTGATTCTAGTATTTGCTATAAGCGTATTGTAATTAATTCGAATTCTGCTATTATCTGCAAACCATGTACTAATGATTGCTTGAATTCTGTTACTAATCATGAATGTGGTATGAATGATTTGATTAATGCTGTTAAATGCCCTGTTAAAATTGTTTATGCAAAAAATCAAGCTAAGAAGGCTAAAAGGCAAAGGCGAAAGAAAGTTAGAAAACAGTGGAAACCCACATGAAGAATATTTAGTAAAATAGGTTATCAATGGATACCTTCTGGCCATAAGGCTAATGAGTTCCGCCCTAAATTTGCTAAGACAGTGCCCACTAGTAAATGGATGCCTACTGGTAGAACTATTCCCTTAAGAAGTGAACATACTTTGAATAGGTCAAATATGGATACTAGCACTGCATCTATTTCTGATGATTCTATCGTTTCTACTTCTGATGCGGGTGTTCCAATTACTGTTACTAACCAATGGAACCCATTATTGCATAGGGTTCCCAATTATCCAGTTATCCATATTTGTCTGTGTTCAACTGTAGATCGTTCAAATCGTTCTGTGGTACATGGACTCAGGCTGTTCCAAGCATATGAATGGAGACCGGTCACGGCTCGTGAACTTCGTGAGTAAATTCATCGGGACTGTTAGATTCGGGAACGATCATTTCGGTGCTATTATGGGTTATGGAGATTATGTTGTCGGTGATAGTGTTATCTCCAGAGTATATTACGTAGAAGGTCTTGGTCATAACTTATTTTCTGTCGGTCAATTCTGTGATTCTGATCTAGAAGTGGCCTTCAGAAAACATACTTGTTTCGTTAGAGAACTTGACGGTAAATAGCTTTTAAGAGAAACACGTGGTTCAAATCTATACACCATCTCTATCGAAGATATGATGAAGTCTTCTCCAATTTGCTTGTTGTCAAAGGCTTCAAAAACAAAGTCATGGTTATGGCATCTTCGTCTCAATCACTTGAACTTCGGCACCATCAATGATCTCTCCAGAAAGGACTTAGTTGTAGGTTTACCTAGACTAAAGTATGAAAATGATCATCTTTGTTCAGCATGCCAATTAGGAAAAAGCAAGAAATATGCCCACAAACCCGAACCTACAAACTCAGTTACAGAAGTTCTTCATACAATTCACATGGATTTATGTGGACCCATGAGAGTGCAGAATATCTTTGGAAAGAAATATGTGCTAGTCATGGTTGATGATTACTCTCGATTCATCTGGGTTAATTTCTTAAGGACAAAGGATGAAACACCAGATATCATCATCAAACTTATCAAACAGCTGCAGGTTCGACTTAACAAAACTGTCAGAATCATCCGAACCGACAATGGAACTGAGTTTGTTAATAAACAACTTAGTGAGTTTTATGAAAGTATTGGAATCAGTCATCAAAGAAGTGTTCCACGAACTCCTCAACAAAACGGTGTAGTTGAAAGACGAAATCGAACTCTTGTGGAAGCCGCAAGAACAATGCTGATTTACTCAAAGGTTCCAATATTTCTCTGGGCTGAAGCCATTGCCACTGCATGCTACAAAGAAAATCGATCCCTAATTCACACTGCTCATGGAAAAACTCCATATGAACTTGTCCACAATAGAAGACCTAATCTCTCATTCCTTCGTGTGTTTGGTGCATTGTGTTATCCAACAAATGAGGGCCAAGACTTAGGCAAGCTTAAAGCTAAAGCGGACATTGGAGTATTTGTAGGATATGAACCAAGCAGAAAAGGCTACCGAATCTACAACAAGAGAACCCGAAATATCATGGAAACAATTCACGTTTCGTTTGATGAGCTGACCGATCAAATGGCTCCAGAACAATTTAGTTCTGAACCCGCATTTCAACCTTTAACAAGTAGTCCCATCAGTTCTACTCTTGTTTCTAATCCCTCACCAACAACTCCTTATGTACCTCCTTCAGAGGATGATTTGAAGAAATTATTTGATCCAATGTTTGATGAATACTATGAACCAAGTGTTAATGATATGTCAGTTCCATCAACAGAGGCTACCTATATCCCTGTCAATGAAGTTAACCCTTCAGTTTCAATGTCATTAAGTCAAGAAGCGCCTGCTGCTGATCACTCTGTCTCATCAACAAATCATCAATCATCGAGTGTACAAAATGGAAATGTTGTTGTCGTTACATATGATGAAAACCTTTTTGCTCCTCCAGAAGATGAACCCTTTGAGAACATATTTGCTCCTGAATCATCATCAGAACCATCATCATCAGGAGATATAGACTCTGCAACTTCAGTTCCACAACAACAACCACATGAACATCTTAAGAAATAGACACATGATCATCCATTGGACAACATCATTGGAAACCCCTCTCGTCCAGTATCAACACGGAAACAACTTGCAACCGATGCCTTATGGTGCTTCTTCAACTCTATACTCTCTAAGGTCGAACCAAAAGATGTTAAAACTGCCATGAATGAAGACAGCTGGTTCAATGCCATGCAAGAAGTGATTCATGAGTTTGATCGACTTGATGTATGGGAATTAGTACCTGCTCCAGATTGTGCAATGATCATTGCTCTAAAGTGGTTCTTCAAAGTGAAGCTTGATGAGCATGGCGATGTATTAAAGAACAAGGCTAGGTTAGTTGCAAAAGGATACCGTCAGGAGGAGGGTATTGACTTTGAAGAATCATTTGCTCTAGTTGCTCGTATCGAGGCAATCAGAATCTTCTTGGCTAATCCTGCAAGTAAGAACATAGTAGTCTATCAGATGGATGTAAAGACGGCGTTTCTTAACGGAGATGTTAAAGAAGTCGTTTACGTCAGCCAGCCTAAAGGCTTTGTGAATCCAGAGCATCCTACTCACGTCTATTGTAGGATATTAGTTTTCACATACACATCACATCAATAACCCAATGAGCACATAGATGGTTTTAGAGAGAGAAAGAGTGGGATATTCTAGTAAGAGAAACTTGTTGAATATTAGATTACCAAAGAACATCCAACCCTCTACCTTACAAGGTAGAGGGTATTTATAGGTTACAAACTAAACGACCTCCTGACGGCCTGTGGATCAGGGATACAATGGGTAAAGACCCGTCCTTCCTCCACGGTGTTGCACTACACTATTTTACGCTACTGACTAACTAAATAACTACATAAATACGTAACTAACGATAAGTCTACGAGCTAACTTATGCTAGATAATAGTTGGGGTGACCGACTCTTCAATACTGGAATTTTCTAATTCCTAACAATCTCCCCCTAAGGGAGGTCACCCCATGTTTTACATTTCAAATCCTAGCCTTCTATTCTTGACTTTGTTCTTGAGCTCGTAGACAAAACAACTTCAACATCGCAATTTTTGTGCATAAGTAGTGCAACTTCAAGGTCTGCACCGATTTGTACTTTAAGTGGAGGTCATTAATGATCCACGAGATAATAGTTAGGAGCCATCTTTTGAGATCATCAGCTATCATCAATCTCTGAGACATACTTTGTGGTGTTGGTATTATGTGATGTTGTGACTTTCGGACCGACATGCTCACATTCTGGATCATGATAACTTCTTATCAGAGTAGTGGAAGCATTAGTTGATTCATGATATTGGCAGCAGCGTAGCAGAAGCATGGAGTGAAAATATCAGAGTCATTGATGCACTAATCATGATTACTTTTTAGATGAATGTGTTAAGTGAGCATGCGGCTATGGATTGACCGCTTCATTCTGATCAGCTGCAAACGTCGGGTGTACCTGCATACAACAGTTAGCAATAAATCGCACGAAAGTGTCTTTGATCACTTTCATTGAATTGAGGAACACGGCCCACGGTTCCCCGTTGATCAGTACATGTACTGCCTGTGATCAGGTATAATTCTGAAGAATTTCCTTGACAGGGTTTCGCAGCTGTTCTAGCTGTTCTCAAACCGGAACATCTCAAAGAAGACAACACGGAGTGAGTGAACCAGCGAATTTTAAGTCCACTGATTGATGAAAAGAGATTTGAAAAACAATCGTGTATTGCTCAATAGAAATTGTTTTTGCAATACAACGAAGGTTTTATTGAAAATCAATTATCAATCATAAAAATACCTTTTCATTTGAAAAATGAGTACACAGTCGATGTGCTAAAGAAAAGAGTTGTTAAGCACAAAGACCGGTTTTTCAAAGGTATCCGTCAATCCATAACCTGAACCAGGATTGATTCAAGAGATTGAATCGCCCCATAGTTTCTGTTCAGTTGTCACATGGTTGATCTATATAATAGATCTCACATGCCACCTACCAGGAGCTTGTTTGATGATGGCTCCAGAAGGCTTTCCATCTTCATTGTGAATATGTATACACATCACTCAGATGTTCTGGCAATACCACAAGGATAATGCGTAGGACTCAAGATATAATCTCTCTTTCCACATTGTGTTAAACAGAGAGTCTTCATTGAAAGTGTCCTAATGAGATTTATTGATGATCTCGTGGCTCTAGACTCAATTTGTGCATATTTGGATCCTATAACGGAGACTAGGGAGAGGGTCTCCTTCTTCAATATCAACCATCTCTAAGAGAAAGTCGATAGATGATGTCGGTTCCCCGTGAGAATGAAACAAGTCCTTTTAAGAGGAACTTGAGTGGTTTGGAGAGTTGAAGTGCAGTGCATCACTGGGTCCATGACGTCTTGTCTTCAATACCGATGTTACCATCAGTAGCATATGAAGTGAACCCGGTTTCTGCCCTAAGGTTGAATAAATGGAGGGCTATTTGTTTTCACCCTTTTCTCATTCAATTCTTTTTAATTCTTCAACCCCTTCAGTGCTTACCGAGACTTCATAGCTAGAACCTTGTTGGGTTTATTCCAGTACTAGCTCAGTCTTAGTCCGCACTCTTCCCATATCTCTTTTTTTCTCCTTTTATTATCATACCTAAGGACTTCTACACTAACTAGTGGATTATCCCTGGGTAGATCCCTCCGGTTCTGGCGGATCATGGGAACACATACCTAACCTTATCATCCTTATATCACCGTACATAAAGTAAAGTTGGTCGGTCAATTTGGTATTGTTCATCTGCCATTGGATCGAATTGAAAACCATTTGAAAATCAATTCAGATACTTGTGATATATTATCAAAGCATTTTGTACCTGAATTGTTTTTGATATTTTTAGAACGAGAACTCCCCCTCAACATGTGCATCAAGTATTTGAAAATGTTTTGCACACGGAGGCAAGAGAAAGAATTAACTTCTTTGATTACCATTTTCTAAAAGATATCAACATCACTTCCCATATCAAATCAAGTAGATATCGCATTTCCGGGAAGGATGAGGTTTCCATAAATTTGCTCCCCCTCAATATGTGCCTCGAGGTTTGAAAAGAGTTTTGCACATACTAGAGGGACCCCTTTATCATCAAAGGATTAGAAGCCATATGATCAAGGTACCTTAAAAACATTTAAAGTTGAATTTGCAAAAAAATTTAAGTGTTGTGTACCCTGATGACTTGAATTTGCAAAGAGAGTTCTCCCCCTTAATATATGCTTCGAGATTCGAAAAATGTTTAGCACATATAAGAGAAAAATGTTTAGCACATATTCGAAAAATCTTTTAACATCTTTCATATTTATATCACATTTTCTCCCCCGATCAAAAATCTTAAATCCTTTGAGATTTTGGATCTCAAGTGATTTAAATATGTATAAGGTAAAACATTTGTAGGAGAAAAATGTGTCCGATTTTATATGATCAAAAATGGACAACACAGATGTTTCCCTTTTTGCAAGGGGAAACCACAGTACAAATCCTAGCACTATTACATGTATTACAGTTGTTCATATTTATTACACCACATATTACACATAGTTAAAGACACACCATAAACAGTATCCCGAAGAAGTCTTCATTCAGTCCTCTGAAGAAGTTTGTAGTGACCATCACGAAGCCTTCCACCAATAAAACTTTCAAGGCTGCGGAAGATCCTTCGTGTCTTGAGTCTTCGTCTGATTGCAGCAATGAAATGTTCACATCTCTTCACGTCATCATCAGTCCAAAAAATAGTTTTAACCCAAGATTTCATATCAAGTTTGGCTTCTTTCACTCTGGTGTCAAGTTCTTCTTCGATCAATTTGACCGTACCATCACTAAACTTGTAGAGTTCACATAGACGCATAAGCATACGAGATCCATATCTGTCGGTGAAGATGACGGCTCTAGGGGTGTCAAGGACTTTGTATTCTCGATGAAATTCATGCCCAGTTGCATTCCATTGAGGACTTGTAAGGTTGATCCTGGTTTGGTAGCTTTCAATGCCAAGCTGAAAGTCCTCAACTCGTTTTCGAATGACTAAGCCCCTGATCCAAAGAGTGACAGCTGCAGAGAGGGCCTTTTTCTCACGGACAGGTAAATGCTCAAGGTGTCCTTGAAGATTTAAGAGATAGAGATCTTCGAAATCATTTGGCAGAAGATGTTTGAAGTCGTTCTCTTCAATAGTATACACTTTGAAGTCAGCTCTTTTAAGGACAATCTTCTTCAAGTACTCATATCCATAGATAGGGAAGATCTCTACACTAACAACACTTAAGATTTGCAGCTTTGATCTGACATCATTGCGTCTTTTATCAGCACCATGTCTTTCGATGTAGAACTTCTTCTTTTTGAACCACCAGTGAGAAATACCATAAGAAGCAGCAATATCATATTTTTGTTCTTCAGCAGCCCAGAATTGATCAGGAACCATCTGTTCAAGCCCCTGATCAGAGTAGGTTGCAGCTTTCATCTTTGATATTGATAGAGCAGGCCTTCTTTCAGCAGAGCGAGCACACAGATAGTCCAAGTCATGATTGAAGAAGAATTCAGCCTGAATGGTTATCTGACCAGGCTCACCACCAAGAGGAAGAGATTTGTTGACATTGAAGCGACTGATTTGCTCACTGACTTGGTCATTCAGCATCTTATGGCATTCTTCCATCTGATATTGAAGATGATTTGCATCAGAATGGAAGACTTTGACAATTTCGTAAGCTTGTCCTTCTAGATCTCTTGGAGTTATGGATGAGATACTCTTCCGCTCACAAAACCATTTAATAAAACTTCCCATATCACCAGTGTAGTGCAGAAGAGAGTCTTCAGCTGGAACTTCATAATTATTCGTGATAACTGATGCCCAATTGTTGTCAGGAATCATAGAGTCAGACTCTGGGATGGTCCATGTGGGTTCTGGAGAAGGAGGTCTATCTTCCACAATGCAGCTTTGAATTGTGTCTCTTGAAGGTGCTACCCTGGATGTGCTAGTTCGATTCCCAGCCATGTAAGTATCAAACCAATCTTCTGATGGCTTAGGAATATGCTTCGTCGATGCATCATCTTCATCAGGTTCTGAGTCAGCCATGACTTGCGACTCTTCGTGAACTAATTGATCATTAGGAATTGAGGTGGATGTGGACATGAACCTTGAATCTACCGTCGTCCAGGCAGCAGATTTCTTCTTAGTATTCTGATCTTTTGTAGGACCTGATTGATTAGAAGGTTTTGGCGGTGATGATGGTGGTTGTGGTGGAGGTGAGATGGTTGTCGTAGAAGGATTACCAGCTCCAGAAGTTCCAGCGCCTCCCGTTGGTGGCGGAGGTGGAGGAGGATCATTGCGGCTTTTCATCAATGTTTCCATCACAATTGTTCTCCTTTTCTTTTTAGCTTCTTTTTCCCCCACGTCAATCATAAACTGCTCATAATTGTCGAATTTAATGGATTCTTCTAGTGCCTCATAGAGTTTACTGTGAACCTCATGCTTGTCCTCTTCAGCCTCATACATCCTTTCACACAGAGCTGCTCTCATATCGGTGATGGGGAGGTCCTTGAATCGTCTAAGAAATGGAGCCTCCATAGCCCATTCCACAGCATCCTTGACTTCTCCTTCAATAGCGGCAGTAACCCCTTCATTGAAGTTGAGGTGCTCCAATCTATAGACACGATCCACCAGTGAATCAACAGATTTAGGAAGTTGCCTTTCCAGAGCTTCTATCCTTTTAATGGCTTTATCCAGTAGTTGATCAGAGGTGAGAATCTGTGGAGGGGAAGCTGGTGGAGCCACTTCATCTGCAATTGTAATGACAGGTTCTGGGGTTGGTGACATTGTTGGTGGTGTTTGTACAGTTGATTGAGTAGGTAAGGGAGGTGGAAGTGCAATTGATAGTGAAGATGCAGTCATTGGAGGAATAGTTGACGTATCTTGCTGAATGCTGACATTATACATGGATTGTGCAGAATCTAAGGATTTGTCATTAATGAATTGATCACCAAAAGAGAAATCTTCATCAAGATTCTTAAGTGAGGATAGAGAGTTAGTAGACAGATTTGGTTCATCCATCTTCAAGGTCTCATCAGATCTTGTCTCAAGGTTCTCCTGCGAGCCTTTTTGTAACAGAGTGTCAACATTCAAGTCAGATTGAGTCTCACTAAGTGTAGGAGTTTCCTTAAACGTTTTAGGCACTTTGACCACTCCAGATTGTTCTTTTGCATGAGATGATTCTGTTCTTCTCTTCAGCTCATATTGATTTGTGGTGCTTGATGGAGATGATGAGATAGTTAAAAGCATGTGAGCAGCTTGTTCAGTTTCAACACTTGCAACCCCTTTACCCTTGTCATGTGTAATTGGGGTTGTTTGTCGAGGTAGTTGATCGGGTTCTCTTAACACAATTCCACCTACTGGAGCTTTTACATTCTGACTTTCTAGGCTTCGCTGAATTCCAAGTTGCAGATCAGCATCATCTTCATCAGTTAACCTGGTAACATCCCTTGGTGTCTCAGTGTTCTCACCAATTTCCTTTTCAACTTTCTTCCTTTTAACTTTCTGCTTCTTGGATGCGGTGTCTGACTGTTGTGACCTTTCAAGTCTCTTTTTAGGAAGAGAGGCATAGGATGCTTGTGAGGCTGACTTGGTCATGGGAGCATTTGGTTGTAGAGGAGAGGGTGTGACATCAGCAGAGAGTTTGGTTGCTCTTTTCTTGTATTGCTTGAAGTAGTCCTTCTTCTTGATATCTTCTGTGAGAAGACAGTCAGGAATTGGCAAACCAAATATTTCATTGACCACACCTCTAGGAACATATTTCAGGTTTCCCAAGACATATTCATCTTCTGCATTATGTAGAGTTGATTCACTCCTAGGATTGAATTTGTGAGTTTGTTGTAAGTACTGGATAACAAGCTTAGAGAATCTGATGCTGGGAATTACAAGCTTGTTCTGTTTCTTTCGGCCTTGAGCTTTGTTCTAGAAATTGATTCTGTCAGATATGAATGTGTTCATTGATAACGAAAATTCTTCCCAAATACGATCTGATACATTCACATCAACCCTATTAACGATTCCCCATAGGATTTGCAAGATAGGGATTCTCACTTTATCGAACCCTGATGTTTTGCCAGATAAGCACAAGTTAAGAATTGTTGTAATGGCTCTCCAGGGTTGATACATGTGTCCAGTGATGATGTCAGATGCTCTTGAAATACTGTTCTGATAACCCAATCCAATTAGAAAGACAATCAAATCGTCAGCACCAGGTGCAGATTCAGAACGAAAGTCAGGGTTACATGGTGTGATTCCAAGAGCCTTGCTCAGAATATCAGAATCAATTGTGAACTCCATATCATCCAGTTTGCAGGAGTATTGTGCTGTGATTTTGTTCCATTGAACGGTGTTCCAGAATTGTTGAATGTAAATGGTTGGAATTGAGCATTGCTTGGTAATTGCTCCGAAGAAGTTTGTGTTTTTGAGGATGTCAATAGAAACTTTGAGTATCGGATTTTGTTGAAGCCTTTGTAGGTCCACATAACAGTTGCTTTTTCCAATAACAGCCCATTGACTCCTGGGAAGGATTTCTTCGTCTGAGAGAACTTTGGATGATGCCGAAGGGGTAACGCTCTTTTCTGGGATTGAACTTGCCATTGATGTTCTGAGTAATCATACAATCAACAGTAATGAATGGGAACAGGTTAGATGATAAATGGTAAGTGAGACAACATTGAGAGCACCCTTATGACATAGAAGTAGTAACTCAGAAGGAGTCCCCAAAACACATATAGAGAAAGATAGAGTGGCATAGATTACAAATATATGACAACTTTCAAATATATGATAACATTCATAATTGAGATATTTCAATGAAGTATAGTCATATAGATAAATAATTACATGACGAGCTTATAAGGGATAAATGGGCAAAAGAGTGCATTTCAAAGTGATCATGACATGAGCCAAGATACACATGTAGAAGTGATATAACAAATATGTATGAGGCAAAAAGTAACATTTGGCAGTAGTGAGAGAAACCAAGTACCTTTTGCCTAAACATAGATGTTATAACAGATTACATAGAGTATGTTGATTCAACAAGTCGAATTAGGAGATCCTAAGTGTTGTGAGAGTGAGATCATCTTTAGCACTAAACCTTTGAACATTTTAATAACCCTTGACCCTAAGACTAATTCGCAACATGAAAGTGAACAATGTTGCAAACTTGTAAAGACAAGTCGTCATCTAGAGCCACAGACAAGTCGCTAATAGCTTAGCACTCTAAGTCGCTATGCTAATTCGCTAGCTTGTAAAGTCAAGTCGCCATGAACAGTACCTAAACCAAGTCGCTACAAAACAGTTAACTAAGTCGCTAGGTTACTAATTCGCTAGCTTGTGAAGACAAGTCGCCATGAACAGTAACACACCCAAGTCGCTACAAATTCGTTAACTAAGTCGCTAATGTTACTAATTCGCTAACTTGTAAATACAAGTCGCTAACTACTAACTCGCTAACCAAGTCGCTAGAATATGGTGAACTAATTCGCTACAGAAACGTAGTCGCTAAGTTGAACGCTAACTCGCTATGAAGAACATTCAAACTAAGTCGCTACCAAGAACAAGTTAAATCGCCAGCAAGAACGCTCCTAACATAAACCCAACAGTCCAATCCTCTTAACCATACATCAATATATTCCAAACAATATATTCCAAACAATCAATATATTCCAAACACTTTGAACCCGTTCAATCATTATACTAGCAACAAACACACGATTACATGAAAAATCGAACCTAAGCGAGAGACAAATAATCACAAATCACGAGCTCGAAAGGATCTGGATATAGAGACAAGTTAGTAACTTAACCCAAACGCTTAAGAGAACAAAGATGAGAGGGATTAGATGCAAACCTCTTGCTAAGTCTCTAAGATGAGCACTATGACGAGGAAGAGAAAAACGAGAGAGAAAAAAACTTTTTGAGAAAAAGAAATGGTAACTCGCTAAGAGGTAATTCGCTAGGGGTATACCAACTATCTTTGACAGTATGACACAATTGGTCCTTGTGGTTTTAACATGAGGTGAGGTAAGTCGCTAGTGCAACATAACTTTCACTATATGGCAAGTTTGGTCCCTATGGTATTGATGAACGAGTGGTAAGTTGCTAACACGGATTATAGACTAAGCCTCTAGCATAGATTATCACACTGATCACCATGAATCAATTAAACATTTAGACACATAAGCATTTAAATCTAAGCTAGGCACTTAATACGTAGGTACACAATGATAATCACATGAGCAAGATACGACCACAACCTACAAAAACCATAACCAGATAGTTACAAAGGCAAAACACGACCTCAACTTACAAACGAGCAAGCATTATAACCAGCACAGAAGCCAATGGCATAGGTAGTCAAGAAAAACATATACACAATCTCCCCCTCAATCAAGGTCATCAAAGAACATTGATTGACATAAGTTTACCCCGATATAAAGAAACAAGAATATTTCAATTGTTCGAACTTCATCTATGATCCCGTGCCATTATTGAATGACATTTCTAGGACCGTAGATGTTATCGATAACAGTGTAAATATTCTTTATTAGATAGGAAAAACATGATAAAATTGTAAATTTAAAAATTGATAAAATTGAATGACAATTTTTTTTTTTTTTTTTTTTTTTTTTTTTTTTTTTTTTTTAAAGAAACTTGATTTATACAAAGATATGGATGAACGAGTCCTGATTCAAGATGAATAGGAGTCAAAGTAAGTAGTGCATCAACTGTTACACGCTATAGCTCCTGAATGAGCTATGTTCATTTCTGATGGGAACCAAGTCATGAAGTTCCTGATTGAGTTGAGCATTGTACCTGAAAGAGACTGAGAGCACATTGTACTGGAAGCACATGTAGATTTGTACATAGAAGAGTTAGTGACATGATTAGTCTCACATTTGGATGCATCACAGTATAATACAGACTTATCATTAATGGAGATCCTATTAGGTTCTACATTCTTGAAAAGTTTACCTGTGGGAATCCATTTGAGGCATGATCTAGGGATGTAAGTTCGTTTAAGTCCTGTAAACTTAAATAATCTGCCAGTGGGAATCCATTTGAAGCCACAGTTAGTTGAACTAAATGAGTGCACAGCCTTGTTTTGACTATTTGTCCTTTTGTGATCAGAGAATTTCTTAGGGGATTGATCTGTCAGACGATGTTTTGCATGAGACCTAGTTAAGCTTATTGCATTTCTGATCTGTGGGTGATGACCATTAGTCATATGCTTGGGATTCATCATATCTGAACTAGGCAATGAAGTGACTGGTTTTGACAAAACAGACTTATTATCAACTTGGGATGTAAGCTTAGATTTCAATGGTTTAGCTCTTTCAGACCTAAAGGCATTAGGTTGTTTAATAACTGTTCGTTTCAAGTGGTTCTGAACATTTGACTTTCCCAAAGTTGAAGGTTTTGCAAACTTAGTGTTCATCCTATTTCCAACATACTTCCTGAGCTCATTTTTTAGGGCAACAATATTGAAGCTCTTATCCTGAATTTGTGCTTTGAGATCATCAATATCTTTCATCAAGAGGTTAGATTGATTGACTAACTTAGAGTTTGTTTCCTCAAGGTTCTTTCTTAAATGCTCATTTTCTCTTAGAAGGTTGGACACACATAGAGCTAGTTCAGAATTTCTAGATTCTAGTGTATCACTCATCTCATGACAGTCATATTTCTGGGCTTCTGAAAGAAGCGATTTCAGATTTCTTATGGTTGAATCTTTGTCCTGAATCTGGGATTTTAACTGATTAATTTCAAAAAATTCTCTAAATTCTGGAAGTTCCAGATTACTACACTGTTTTTTTGCATAAAACATTTCATTCTTATGTTGTATTTCAATTTGCAAAGAGATATAGTGTTTTTCAAGAATTGAAAATTTGTTTGAAAGCTCATCATATACCCTTTTTTCAATCATGTTACTTGCATTAGATTCAGACAACACAAAGATTGATTCCACATTGTTATGTTCAGGGTAAGAGTCATGTACCTTTTTGTGAGAATTTGTGTGATCAGATAAGTGTACCTTGTTGATTGATACCTTTTCTGACTCTGAGAATTTGAGATCAGTGCTGTTCTCTTCATCCTTTTCCATTACAACTGAGATTCTGCAATCAGTGTCTTCTGCTGGTTCAACTGGAATGAAGCATGACACGTCATCATTGTTCCATGGACACTCTTGACACTCATTCAATTCCTTCAGCTTGTTATTCTCTTTAGCAGCTTCCTCGATGTATGTTTCCATATTACTCATAAGTTGAATAAATGAGTTTCTGAACTCATGAATTTCCATTCCCGTGTGCTTCTTGAAAGACATTCCAGTCATGATATTATCAAAATCTGAGGAGTATTCTTCCCGGGTAAGTGGCTGAAATTGGTTGAAGATGGTTTGGAGAGCAGCATGAGAATCATCAGTTGAGAGCTTTTCTTTGGTAATTTGAAACCTCAGTCGTTCTAAGTTAAGCAAAACAGTTCTTGTTAAAGTGGGAAAATCCTGACGAAGGATGGCACAACTTGTTCGATCCATGGTTGTAGATAATAGTAATTTGAGAAGCAGACTGAGATGTTGAAACGGCTCACTGGTGCATTCCATATTCTTAGCATCATGTGCAGACATTAAGAGTGACTTATTTGAGTTGTTCTGATTAATCGTTACTGAATCATTAAGTGTATGGCATTCAGATAAGCATTCTGCTTCACTATTCTGTGCTGTGTCATAGAGAGCAAGTACTTTGGTGATTAAAGGATCTGTGATGACTGACATTGTTTTATTATGAATTACTCCCCAAGTCTCTAGGGATTTAGAACTAACTCGCTACCAACTAAATAGTAATAATCCCAAGTCGCTAGAAGATACTACACCAAGTCGCCAACACTTAATTCGCCACACCACTAAGTCGCTAGAGTTCCAAGTCGCTAGCCAGATGTAAGTCGCTAAGTAGTAACTCGCTAAGACTCAAGTCGCTAGCAAAATTTTGGCAGCAATTCGCTACTCAAGTCGCTAAAGATGCAAGTCGCTAAAGAGCAACTCGCTACTGACCAAGTCGCTACCACCAAGTCGCTACCCGTAGTGGAGAGTCCACTACTTGTACTGTAAATCGCTAGATCTAACTCGCTAGGTCTAAAACTGTAACTCGCTACAAATTTGTAAAGCAAGTCGCTACGAAGAAAGTAGTCCGTGAGCTAAGTCGCTAGCAAGAAAAACCATATAAACATTACTTTTCAATCCAAAAACAACCCAACCAAGATGATTCAAGCTTACCAAATGAAAACCTAAACACTTGTGATGATTCTAAACATAAAAGTACTAACAAAATTCAAACTTTAACACAAGAAATCAACCAAATGATGCAAAAACCACTAAACTTTTTCAAACTCAAAAACCACCTAAAAACCACTAGAAATCCAAAGATGTGCAAGATATGATCTAACCATGGCTCTTGATACCAATTGTAGGATATTAGTTTTCACATACACATCACATCAATAACCCAATGAGCACATAGATGGTTTTAGAGAGAGAAAGAGTGGGATATTCTAGTAAGAGAAACTTGTTGAATATTAGATTACCAAAGAACATCCAACCCTCTACCTTACAAGGTAGAGGGTATTTATAGGTTACAAACTAAAGGACCTCCTGACGGCCTGTGGATCAGGGATACAATGGGTAAAGACCCGTCCTTCCTCCACGGTGATGCACTACACTATTTTACGCTACTGACTAACTAAATAACTACATAAATACGTAACTAACGATAAGTCTACGAGCTAACTTATGCTAGATAATAGTTGGGGTGACCGACTCTTCAATACTGGAATTTTCTAATTCCTAACATCTATCATTTGAAGAAGGCTCTATATGGTCTTAAGCAAGCTCCAAGGGCATGGTATGATACGCTATTAAAGTTTCTTCTATCTACTGGATTCAGCAAAAGAGCAGTTCATCCGACATTGTTCACCAGGAAGTCAGGCAAACATTTAATTCACGTTCAAATATATGTTGATGATATCATCTTTGCCTCGACTGACCCCAATGAGTGTGACCGTTTTTCAAATGAAATGGGTTCAAAATTTCAAATGTCAATGATGGGACAAATGTCATTTTTCTTGGGATTACAAATTTCACAAAGTCCCGGAGGCATTTTTATAAATCAATCTAAATATGCAAATAAGATTTTAAAGAAATTTGGATTTGATTCTAGTGACCCTGTTGACACTCCCATGATTGAGCGTACTAAACTGGATGAGGACCACTCAGGGATCATGGTAGACCAAACGAAATATCGTAGTATAATTGGATCCCTGATGTACCTCACAGCCAGTAGACCTGATATTCTGTTCGCTGTATGCATGTGTGCTAGATACCAGGCTAAGCCTACCAAAAAGCACCTTGAAGCAGTTAAATGGGTCTTTCGGTATCTCCAAGGAACCATCAATATGGGACTTTGGTACCCGAAAGACACTGGTATGTCACTAACAGCCTTTGCAGATGCTGATCATGCAGGATGTCAAGATACTCGTCGAAGTACGTCTGGAGGTGCTCAGTTTTTGGGTGATAAGCTTGTGATCTGGTCTTCAAAGAAGCAAATGAGTACTTCTATTTCCTCTACAGAGGCTGAATACATAGCCATGTCATCTTGTGGTGCTCAAATCCTATGGATGAGATCCCGATTATCTGACTATGGCTTTGAATTCAACAAAATCCGTCTGTACTGTGATAATAAAAGTGCTATTGCTCTCTCATGCAACAACGTACAACACTCAAGAGCAAAGTACATCGACAGGTGGAACTATACTTTGTAAGGTCTGAATACTAGTTAGCCGACATCTTCACCAAAGCTCTTCCTAGAGAACGTTTTGAGTTTATCCTTCCACGTCTTGGGCTAAAGAGTCTACAACCGGAAACACTCAAGCATCTTCTAGAGGAAGACAAGGAGTAAAGCTCTTTACTCATCTATCTCTTGTAAATATCTATTCGAAAAGCAAAATACAAAATTACAAAACCTTCAAAAACAAATATAAAAATATAAAACTTCCAAAAAAAAAAAAAAAAAAATTGAAAATCTTGAAAAATTCCAAAAATATTGTCTTTTTTGTCATGTTTTCCTCGATTCGATAATATCTACGGACTTTGTGTTGATATTCAAAGAATTTCACGGGTCTTTAGATGTTTTTCGAATGTACATAGTTAAAAAAAAATGAGGCGGAGAAAAATGGTGGTTTATTGTCATTTCAGGCAGTAACCCGTTTTCAAAGAAAGAAAAGAGCCATGCCTTATTTTGTTTTTCAAATTTCATGCTCTGATTCTATAAACAATCACTTACTATCTAATGAAAACTAATTGCTTTACAAAAATTAACCGGACTCTATTATTGAAAATCATCTGGACTTAACATTTGTCAAAAATATCTATCTCTCAATCAACAACTTATGTCATTGATTGAGGGGGAGAATGATTTCAATTAAATCAAAAGGTTATTTGTCATTCAATTGTTTTTCAAAAGATAATCATGCATGTTTAATCAATAGAGTTTAAAGTCTCAAAATCCGATCCTAATCAGTTAAAACGTTTTACGTTTTCATAATCAAGTCACAATTCTCCCTAAAAGCTTTCAAAATCAATTTAAATCTACAGAGATCACATATTTCAAATGATTTGATAATTGTGATCGGGGGAGATTTTGTGATTTAAATTGGATTTAAACTGATAATTCGATACATGGTTTTATAAGGATGTACAAGCTCTCCTCCCCACATGTGCCAAACGATTTCAAATTTTCCATGCACATGTTGAGGGGGAGCATCTATCTTAAACCACAAAGACTTGAAATGTGATCAAATTATTTCAATGTGCAGTCTTTTCCTAATATGTGCAAAACATTTTCAAATTTCTATGCACATATTGAGGGGGAGCAACTATTTTGAAAACAACATTCTTTATATAACTACTCTTAGATGCAAGCCAACCCCTCAAACATGAAAATTACTTCTATAACAAAATAATGCTTGATGCAAATGTTGAGGGGGAGCTCGTGTTCTAAAAAATATAAAAAACAATTCAGGTACAAAATGCTTTGATAATATATCACAAGTATCTGGATTGATTTTCAAATGGTTTTCAATTGATACCAAATAGACCGACCAACTTTACTTTATGTATGGTGATATAAGGACGATAAGGTTAGGTAGTTGTTCCCATGATCCGCCAGAACAGGAGGGATCTACCCAGGGACAATCCACTAGATAGTGTAGAAGTCCTTAGGTATGATGAAAAAAAGGAGAAATGTGAGATATGGGAAAAGTGCGGACTGAGACAGAGCTAGTACTGGAATAAACCTAACAAGGTTCTAGTTATGAAGTCTCGGTAAGCACTGAAGGGGTTGAAGAATGAAAAAGAATTGAATGTGAAAAGGGTGAAAATAAATAGCCCTCCGATAATTCAACCTTAGGGCAGATATCGGGTTCAATTTATATGCTACTGGTGGTTAGTAAGGTAACACTGGTATTGAAGACAAGACGTCATGGACCCAGTGACGCACTGCACTACATCTTCCCAAACTACTCAAGTTTCTCTTAAAAGGACTTGTTTCATTCTCACGGGGAACCGACATTATCTATCGACTTTCTCTTAGAGTTTGTTGATATTGAAGAAGGAGACCCTCTCCCTAGTCTCTGGCATAGGATCCAAATATGCACAATTGAGTCTAGAGCTACGTGATCATCAATAAATCTCATTAGGACACTTTCAATGAAGACTCTCTGTTTCACACAATATGGAAAGAGAGATTATATCTTGAGTCCTACGCATTATTCTTGTGGTAATGCCAGAACATCTGAGTGATATGTATACATATTCACAATGAAGATGGAAAGCCTTCTGGAGCCAACATCAAACAAGCCCCTAGTGGGTGGCATGTGAGATCTATCCAATAGATCAACCATGTGACAACTGAAAAAAAACAATGGGGCGATTCAATCTTTTGAATCAATCCTGGGTCAGGTTATGGATTGACGGATACCTTTGATAAACCGGTCGTTGTGCTTAAAAACTTTTTTCTATAGCACATCGACTGTGTACTAATATTTCAAAATAAAAGGTGTTTATGATTGATAAATGATTTTCATTAAAACCTTCGTTGTATTGCAAAAACAATTTCTATTGAGCAATACACGATTGTTTCTTGTCAAATCTCTTTTCATCAATCAGTGATTTTCAATTCGCTGGTTCACTCACTCCGTGTTGTCTTCTTTGAGACGTTCCGGTTTGAGAACAGCTAGAGCAGCTGCGAAACCCTGTCAAGGAAATTCTTCGGAGTTATACTTGATCACAGGCAGTACTTGTACTGATCAACGAGGAACCGTGGGCCGTGTACCTCAATTCAAAGAAAGTGTTCAAAGACACTTTCGTGCACTTTATTGTTAACTGTTGTATGCAGGTACGCCCGACGTTTGCAGCTGATCAGAATGATGCGGTCAATCCATAGCCGCATGCTCACACTACACATTCATCTCTAAAGATATCATGATAAGTGCATCATTGACTATGATATTTTCACTCCATGCTTCTGCTACGCTGCTGCCAATATCATGAATCAACGAAAGCTTCCGCTACTCTGATGAGAATAAACCATGATCCAGAATGTGAGCATGTCGGTCCAAATGTCACAACATCACATAATACCAACACCACAAAGGTAGAGTCAGAGATTTTTGTTTGCTGATAATCTCAATGCTGGATCAAAACTGATCATCACGTGGATCAGTTAAAGACCTCCACTTGAAAGTATCAAACATGCGGAACATGAAGAATCAAAGACTACGAGCTACTGAGCAAAGAACTTGATCAAGAATCCTAGAACAATCTAATGTAATATCTGTTTGTATTCATTGTTAATTGAGGTGACCTCCCTTAGGGGGAGATTTTTAGGAATTAGAAAATTCAGTCGTTAAAGAGTCGATCACCTCAAGTATATGTATTCGTTAGAAAGCTCGTAGTCGTAGTCAAGATATGTTAGCAAGTAGTTTGTTATGTAACACCGTGGAGGACGGACGGGTCTTTACCCACTGTATGCCTGATCCACAGCCCATAGGTGGCGTTTATTTGTAAGACACTATAAATACCCTCTACCTCCCAAGGTAGAGGGTTGGAGCTTCAATACCATTTTTCTTTGTTTCACATAGTTCCCAACTCTCTTCCCTTTCTCTCCCTAGAACTTTCTCTCTCTAAACATACTTGAACGCCCCATTGTGATTATGGTTTAGTGTGTTTGTGAAATCCTATATCTTACATAGTCTTTTGGAGTAAAAACCTAAACCGAACCAAGGCTGTCTTGTACAGTATTTTAGGGTTCCAAACCCTATCTTACATCAAGATAAGTGTTTTACTTCATTAATTTAATTATGTCTTCAATTACTTGTATGTATGCTTGCATGTTCCCCATGTCCGGCTAATTTACTTGTGTGTTTGCTTAGGGAATATGAAACTTAATTATTGAATATTGATTGGTTGTCTCTTATCTTAATTGTTTATGATCTAGTAATGCGATAGCTCATCCGTTGTGTAGTTAATGCTTGATTAATCTTTGTGAACCTTAGTTTATAATACCTAGAGTTGTTGTAGGCTAAACCATCCGAAGAGTACCTTAGAGTTAAAGTTTATAAATCCTAGAGATTTTGTAGGTGACACCCTTTGGAAGTTTCAAAGAGTTAGGGATAAACGCATACCCTACGACCTTAGACACACAACGCGATTAAGAATAAGGACGTGACAATTCAACCATCAATAGGAGATAATTAAGGAGTAATAAAACCTAAGTAAACACATCTTTAAATCATCATACGAGCACACAATAATTAGACATAGACTACATACACCACTAGATTAGACAATTAGATAAGTAGAGTAATCAGTAGAAATACCAACCCCCAAATCCAAACCCCGAGATTCGTACCTTTCCATTTCCAAAAAAAACATAAAAAGATAAAAAATAATCTTCCTCAACCCCAACCTTAGCGTAGTAAGTTCTCACTAGCATTCATATTCCCATAGAGAACGATATCAATTCCCGTGGCTTACCCTAATACTACACTACAACGATTAGGTTCACTGCCTAGGGTGTTGAAAAACTTGCTCGACAAAAAGGAAGTTCCTTTGACCCAGAACAACGCGTGTAGCGTTATCAAGTTTTTGGTGCCGCTGCCGGGGAATAGAATATCTAGTTAGAATTCCACCTCGTTTAGGTTTCTTTGCTTGATTCCTCTCAAGTAAACTTTTTCCCATTTTTAGCTTTCTCATAGTCTATCCCCCTTCTTCGTGACCTTTGTTTGTAACCCCATCACTTTTCATCATGGAAGGTAATAACCAACCACCAAACCTGCCATTTCCCCCGACCAACCCCCTTAGACAACTTAGAACCCGCAGTTCCACCAAAACCCTTCTTGAACCGTTTGCAGAACCCGAAAGAGAGCTTAATAGGTGAAGAAAAGCTCTCCATAACTCGGAATCTCAAGGCACTAGCATCAACTTTTTTGAAGCCACAACTGATGAAGAGTCCGATCATTCTCCCCAATCCCCTGAAACCATCAACATTGATAATTTGAGCCAACATAGCGAGGAAATTCCCGCTACTCCAGTCAATGGACCCATTAATCCACCTGAAGCAAAGTCCCTCGGGGAATACTCTTCCCCCTCTACATCTGGATTTACCAATGCCATTGTCTACCCTTCGGAGCAAGTCAATGAGGTGTTGCATGCCTCTGACATTTGGCTTATTCAGAATGCATGTCAATTTCATGGATCCAACAGTGAAAACCCCATTCATCACATCAAACAATTTTTAAAAATTGTTGATGCTATCTATGCCGACGGAGCATCCAAGGAGACATCTAGACTCCGGTTTTTCACATTCTCTCTTCAAGGACAGGCCAAGGAGTGGCTCAATAAGCTGCCTCCAAAGTCCATTTTCACGTGGGAACAACTCACGACCAAGTTCACCAAGAAGTTCTTTCCCCCCTGGAAGAATTGCATTGATCAGGAGCAAAATTCTTCACTTCCATCAAATAGATGGAGAGTCTATCGTTAACTCCTGGACTCGTTACAAAGATCTCATTCAACAAGCCCCACACCATGGTATCAACCTTTGGTTGCTTGTTCAAATCTTTTACGACAATGTCTCTCGAAAGGATCAAAAAGGGATTGACTTCTCAACTGGCCGAAGAATTTCTAATCTCACTGCGGAAGAAGGGTGGGACCGCATTGAGGAATATGTTCAATACCAAGACAACCCTTGGAACGAGCCAGTAACTGCAATGAGTATGTCTGCTTTCTCGAGTAAAAACTTATCATCTCTCGATGATCGGATTAAGAAAGCACAAGAGAAGCTTGCATACCTCACAAAATCGCCAGAACCCAAAAGGTTATTTAACCCATACCTTATATGCGACATTTGTGGAGGGCCACACGAGAGTGATGAGTGTGATGACACACGCCAAGAGAGCTTCTTCATTTCCAGTCATGATATTTATGATGACCCTTCACTTCTTACATTCTATCAAAACGATGAATGCAATCCTTGGGGTAATCTGAAATGGAAGACTGAAGGACGGAAGGGATCTGAATACACCATCCGTGATGCCTTTGAAAAAGAACTCGGGCAATTTACCATAGAAGGGGCCACACTCTTAAAAGGTCTTGAAGCATTCATTCAAGAGCAGCAAGCTAAATTAGAAAGTCAATTCGCCGAGCACCACAAAAGAATAAGCGAACCTGGCCTAACCCGTCATGATCCAACTTGTGCCATCACTACTCGGTCAGGAATTACTACCAAAGATCCCCCACACCCTGACCAGAATCCCACCACCAGGGAGCCCGCGTCAAGAAACGAAGAAATTCCTGAACCCCCTCACGATCCCCCTCCACAAACACCAGCACCTGCCCAGCGACCAACTCTCGCACGGATTCCTTATCCCTCGCGTCTAAGGAATCAAAAGGCTGAAGAAGACAATGAGAGAATATTGTCTTACTTAAAACGGGCTTCCGTCAACATACCACTTCTTGATGTATTCTATCATATCCCTAAACATAGCAAATACTTCAAGAGGATAATATCTAATCAAATGAAACTTGAAGGGTTGATATCATTAGGGGAAGAGTGCTCGGCTGTCATCCAGAAAGGCCTGCCCATGAAGAAAGAAGATCCAGGCAGTTTTACCATTCCTTGCTCTATAGGGGCTCTTTCTATGAAAAACGCCTTGGCGGATCTTGGGGCAAGCATTAACCTGATGCCTCATTCCTTGTTCCTCAAACTCGGATATTCAGGACTGAAACCAACCAGAATGAGTATTCAGTTAGTTGATCGATCAATCAAATATCCCATTGGAATTTGTGAAAATGTTCTTGTAAGGTTAGGAGAATTCAAGTTTCTAGTTGATTTCGTGATTTTAGAAATAGAGGAAGATAACTCAGTCCCAATTATCCTTGGAAGACCTTTCTTGGCTACAACTCGTGCCATTATCGATGTTCATGATGGTAAACTCACTTTACAAGTGGGGTCCGAGAGCTTAACCTTCGACATCAAGGATTCTATGAGTCATTCCTCCTCCTACGATCACACTGTTTATTTTGTTGAGGAAGTTGATGAATTTGTTGATGACATAGATGGCTGCATTGACGAGTATCTATTAAACGAATTCATGAATGATGATAACAACACAATATACAACGACGAAGAAATTGAGATGGTTGGAGCTGTTTCCTTTTATCCACGTAGGGAAGAAATTGAACCCATTGAGCTTCAAAAGCCAGAAAACAAGCTAAAACCATCAATCAAGGAACCCCCTAACTTAGAACTGAAAGATCTCCCGAGTCACCTGGAATACACCTTCCTTCAAGGAGAGGACCAACTCCCTGTCATCATAAGCTCTTCGCTGACCACTGGTCAGAAAGAGAAGCTCTTGGAAGTTTTAAAAGAGTACAAAGGGGTGATCGCATGGAGTGTTGCTGACATTAAAGGTATTGATTCTACATTCTGTACTCATAAAATCCTCATGGAAGAAGATTACAAACCAACCGTTCAACCGCAGAGGAGGGTTAACCCTAATATCAAGGAGGTAGTAAAGAAGGAGGTCGTCAAGCTCCTCGATGCCGGTCTCATCTACCCCATTTCAGATAGCCCATGGGTCAGCCCAGTCCAAGTGGTTCTAAAAAAAGGAGGAATGACGGTTGTAAAGAATGAAAAGGGTGATTTAGGGCCACAGAGAACGGTTACTGGTTGGCGTGTTTGAATCGACTACAAAAAGTTAAATGATGCCACCCAGAAGGATCATTTTCCTCTGCCATTCATTGACCAAATGCTCGAAAGGTTAGCCGGGCATGAGTACTACTGTTTCCTTGATGGCTTCTCAGGATACTTCCAAATCCCCATTGCCCCTGAAGATCAAGAAAAGACTACGTTTACATGCACATATGGGACTTTTGCTTACAAGCGAATGCCTTTCGGGTTATGCAACGCCCCCGCCACCTTTCTGCGATGTATGATGGTCATATTCCATGAACTAATTGAGGACAACATGGAAGTCTTCATGGATGATTTCTTGGTATTTGAGAATTCCTTCGACCTTTGTCTATCCAACCTTAGAAAGATGTTGAAACGGTGTGAAGAAACTAATTTGGTCCTGAATTGGGAAAAATGTCACTTCATGGTAAGAGAAGGAATTGTCTTGAGGCATAAACTCTTCGGAAATGGAATCGAGGTCGATAGAGCAAAAATCGAAGCGATATCCAAACTACCATATCCTACTACCTTTAAGGCCATTCGAAGCTTTCTAGGACATGCGGGCTTTTATAGAAGGTTTATTAAGGACTTCTCAAAAATTGCCCACCCAATGACGCGGCTTCTTGTCAAGGATGCCCCTTTTGATTTTTCGAAAGAATGCAAAGAAGCATTCAATCGTCTAGAGAAAGATCTCACTCAGGCTCCAATAATGGTCACCCCTGATTGGTGTCAGCCATTCGAAATCATGTGCGATGCTAGCGATTATGCTGTAGGCGCCGTGCTTGGCCAAAGAAAAGAAAAGCATTTTCAACCAATTTACTATGCTAGCAAAACCATGAATGTAGCGCAAGAAAATTACACGACCACCGAGAAAGAGCTTCTAGCTGTGGTTTTTGCCTTCGACAAGTTCAGGCAATATCTCGTCCTTTCTAAGACTGTCGTCTTCACTGATCACTTCGCCTTACGCTACTTGTTTTCCAAGCAAGATGCAAAACCCCGACTCATTAGGTGGATTCTATTACTTCAAGAATTCAACATTGAAATTCGAGATAAAAAGGGGGCTGAAAATCTTGCTGCTGATCATCTGTCACGTTTGGAAAACCTTGATCTTGAGAAGTTGGACCATACAGAGATTCGCGACTCTTTTCCCGAGAAGCGACTAATGGCCATTAAGGAAATTGAGCCATGGTATGCGGATTATGTTAACTATCTGTCCAGTAGGGTTTTGCCAAATTACATGACTAAGCAAGATAAGAGAAAATTCTTCACCACACTTAAAAATTACTTCTGGGATGAACACTTCCTATTCCGCATATGCCCCGATCAAATTATTCGGCGTTGCGTGGCCGGAAAGGAGATTTATCGAGTTCTGAAAGAATGCCATGCGGGACCATCTGGGGGACATCACGGTGTAAATGTCACGACACGGAAGGTTTTCGATGCCGGGTTCTACTGGCCTACTATTTTTCGAGACGTTAAAAGATTGATTCAAACGTGTGATGCATGCCAACGATCGGGAAACATCTCGCGAAGGGATGAATCGCCTCAAAATTATATCCAGGTCTGCGAAATATTCGATGTTTGGGGTATAGACTTCATGAGACCTTTTCCATCATCCAGAAGAAATGAATACATTCTCGTAGCTATTGACTATGTATCCAAATGGGTGGAGGCCCAAGCCCTTAGAACTAATGATGCGAGAGTAGTCATTCATTTTCTTAAAAAGCTCTTCGCACGATTCGGGATTCCCAAGGCATTGATCAGTGATATAGGAACCCACTTTTGCTATGCTCAAATGGAGAAGGTAATGAAGAAGTATGGCGTTCCGCATAGATTTTCTACTGCATATCATCCTCAAACGAATGGACAAGTAGAAAACACAAATAGGGCATTAAAGCGGATACTTGAAAAAACAGTCCACCAGAATAGAAAACATTGGGCATTCAAACTGGATGAGGCACTCTGGGCATTCAGAACTGCTTACAAAACGCCTATCGGAAAAACCCCTTTTCGCTTGGTATACGGGAAGGCGTGCCACCTCCCTATTAAACTTGAGCAAAAAGCGTACTGGGCACTTAAGGCCTGTAATATGGATTATTCTGAAGCAGGGTCAAATAGGTTCTTACATCTTCAAGAATTGGATGAACTAAGACTGGAAGCTTATGAATCGTCGATCACATACTGTTAGGATTTAGTAAATCCAGTTATTAAAGAGTCGGTCACTTCAAGTATATGTAGTCATTAGAAAGCTCGTAGTCGTAGATTAGTTAATGTTTAGTGGTATTTAGTTAAGTAACACCATGTAGGACGGATGGGTCTTTACCCACTGTATGCCTGATCCACAGCCCATAGGTGGCGATTTATGTAAGAACTATAAATACTCTCTACCTCTCAAGGTAGAGAGTTGGAGCTCATAATAAGTTTTTTCTTTCTCTCACTAAAGTTCCCAACCTCTAACTTTCTCTCTCTAAAACCTCTTTTATACGCCTCTTTGATCATTGGTTTAGTGTGTTTGTAAAATCCAATATGTTACAAATGGTATCAAGAGCCATGGTTTGATCATCTCTCTTACATATACTTGGATTTATAGTGGTTTTAGATGGTTTTTGAGTTTGAAAAAGTTTAGTGGTTTTTGCATCATTTGGATCATTTTTAGTGTTAAAGTTTGAATTTTGGGTGTACTTTTGTGTTTAGAGTCATTGTAAGTACTTGAATTTTGGTAAGCTTGAATCACTGTGGTTGAGCTTGTTTTGGATTGAAAAGTGTGTTTTTAAAGTTTTTCTTGCTAGCGACTTGGTTCTCGTAGTATTTTTCATCATAGCGACTTGCTTCAGTAAAAGTTAGCGAGTTACAGTGTTAGTTGTTAGCGACTTGAACCTAGCGACCTGTCTATTGAGACAAGCCGACAAATAGTACAAGTTAGTGGATTCTCCACTACGGCTTGCGACTTGGTGAGGTTAGCGACTTGCTTCAGAAATTGTTAGCGAGTTGTAGTGTAAATTGATAGCGACTTGATACTAGCGACTTGGATCTTAGCGAGTTGTTCTTTAACAACTTAACTGTGTCTAGCGACTTGGTGTTAGCGACTTGGACCTTAGCGAGTTGCTCTTTAGCGACTTGACTGTGTAGCGACTTGGTGCACTAGCGACTTGTGTCTTAGCGACTTGGTTCAAGAATTCGTAGCGACTTGGTTGATTTTTGTTAGTAATACGGTTTTCTCTTGATTTAGTAAAATCCCGTGAAAGAATCTATTTCCCGGTTTAATCATAGAGTTATAAAATCCCGTGTAATCTGTTAACATGTTTACCAACGTTCCTACAATCATCTCCACTGTTGCTAAGGATGTTCAAGCAGCTGGTTCAGATACTCATCCACCCATGCTTGACAGAACAGACTACGACTCTTGGGCACAACGAATCAGATTGTACTGTCTTGGAAAGGAAAACGGAGTCAACATTCTCAAGTCTATTGATGAAGGACCTTATCATATTGAGACTACAAGAGACTTAATTGATACAGCTGCAGATGGAACAATGATTTATGGAATAGACAGATCAAAGACGGGTGATGAGCTCAATGATAAGGAGAAAAAGAGATTCGATGCTGACATCAGGGCCTCTAACATTATACTTTAGGGTCTTCCAAAAGACATCTACAAGCTTATCAATCACAACACTGAAGCCAAGGCAGTTTGGGATAATATCAAGATGCTTCTCTCAGGTTCAGAATTGACAAAGGAAGACAGAGAATCACAGCTGTATGATGAACTTGAGCACTTTAAGATGAAGCCAGAAGAAAGTGTCTATGAGTATTACGTGAGATTCCACAAGCTTGTGAATGATATGAGGAATATCAAAATGACTATGCCAAATATTCAGTTGAATTTAAAGTTTGTGAACAACATGAATCCCGAATGGCATAAGTTTGTCACCTCTGTGAAGCTAACCAAAGGATTGAAGAATACCAACTATGAGCAACTTTATGCATTCCTTCTTCAAAATGAGAGACATGCTATGTTTGAAGAAAGGATTCTTGAACAATTCAAAACTAACCAGGGAGAAACAAGTTCTTCAAATGATTCAACAGCCTTTTACACAAATGTTGGAATTACCACCAAAGCTTCTCAAGTCACACCCATGGGTAATGGTAATTACAAGCTCATCCCTGATCCAGCATATAAGCCTCCTGACCCAAACACATTCATGGAAAACTTCATCAATCAAGTGTCTCTCATGGTTAGTCAAAACATGAACTCTCTCCCACACACCAACAATAACCTTAGAACAGCATCCAATCCACACAATCAAGCTACTGTCAGAGATGGGAAGGTTATGGTGCAACCAGTTCAAGAAAGGCAGTATGAACAGGGAAGAGGAGGAGTTGGTAGAGGATATGTGGCAAATCAGAATCGTGGAAGGAATCCAAATCAGGGTCAAGCTAAGTAAATTAAGTGCTACAACTGTGGTGGTGATGGACACATAGCAAGGAACTGTACTTCTCCAAAACGCCCTCAAAATGCAGAGTACTTCAAAGACAAGATGTTACTTGTGCAAGCTCAGGATAATGGAGTTGTGTTGGATGAAGAAGAGCTGTTATTTCTTGCTGAGGGGAATGCCAAGACATATGATGCAGAGGTGGATGAGCAGCCAATTCAGGAGATAGGTCATAATCATCAGAATGCCTTTCAAGTTGCAGACTGTGATGCATACGACTCTGACGTCGATGATGAACCTACTGCAAAGACAATCTTCATGGCAAGCATTTCTCCAATGGTCTCTCCAAAGGTCTCATCATCACAGCAGGCTGGTCCATCCAAAGAATCAATCATCTCAGAGGTATTAAAACTATATGATGATGTTGATGAGCAAAAGATGCATAATAAAGTACAATCTCTTGAAACTTATGAATCAGATATTGATGATAAGGGTAATAGCTATATTGTCCCATATGATCAATATGTGAAGCAAAGTGAAAGTGAGATTGTACCAAGTAATGCATCTTCCACAGTCAATGATGACTATGCTTTTGATGAATACACTGCATGTGCCCCTGATGATTCTGTCATCTCTGAACTAAATGCATATAAAGAACAAGTTGATATTTATGAACAACGTGCTAAGTTTGAGTTAACCACCCGTGAGCAGGAAATGGATGACCAAATGCGTACAATTATTAGAAAAAGTAATTTTAGAGAAGAAGTACTAAAACAAGAGTTAAACTCCTTACATGAAAAGCTTTCTAAAACTGCTAAGCAAAAACAAGAACTTCAAGAAAATGTTAAAATGCTTAAGCAATAATTCAGTGCTAAGGAATCAAAACTTTTGAATGATTTCTCTAATCTAAAAACTTTGAAAAACAAGCTTGAAAATAAGTTGTACGTACAAGGGAGTACCATTCAGACTGCTCACATGATCACTAAGCATAGAGTTCTCAGCGATAAGCATAGTATCCCCATTATAAAGGAATCTAATCCTGAGTATGGTAAGATAGCAAAAGTTGCTCAAAATGTAATCTTTGATGGAAATGAGATTCTTAAACCTAGAAAGAAACCTAGTTGCATTGAGTGCACTGAGGAAGATAGAAAACTAGATGATGCATCTAGGGAGAAAATGAATAAGAAGCTTAACGATCCTGCGTGTAAAGAGAATAACATAACGATCAAACCTCATGATTACACTAAGGAAAATTAGATATCCTTGAACATGTTTAAGCCTCAAACTCAATTAACCCCAGAACAGATTTTTTGGAAGAAAGATATGGATAAGCTAAAAGTTAATGTACTTGTTGAAACAAACACTCCCCTTAGGAAAATGCCTGCAGCTACTGTGTATCCTACAAATACACTAATGCATCTAGTCCCTAGATCTATTGCCACTAATAGCAGGACCTTAATCAGCCTGTATGTTGTTTATCAGCTGTTTGTTGATTTTGAGAAAACTTGTAAGAAGAGAATCACACCTACAGGGATAACTGAGGGGGAAAGGGGTTTTGAGCAAACAAAAGAATGTTATTTAACTGAGGTCATGCCTTTCTTCAAACAATTAAAAGGTCAATTTGAGAGTCTTCAAAAAGGGATAAATTCAGATATTAAAGAAATGGAAAAGGAATTTGATGCAATGATAGTTGAAGTCAATGATTATGAACAGGAACTCAAATATAATGAAGTTGAAAGGAAGAACTTACACATCTTAAATGAGAATTTGATTTCGAGTTGTGTTGCTCAATATGTGTTTTATACTGTTACTAAGCACTCTATTACTGCTTCTCGATTTCATGAATTATCTATTGCATTGAAAGTTTCCCATGATCGTGTCATTGAGCTTGAAAACAAAAAATCAGAACTAAGTGAGAAAATTGATCAGGATGATCACGATAATTTGGTAAAACATCTTTCTAAACTAGAAGTTGAACATTTTGATCTACAACTAAAATATCAACATCTTAAAGAAAATGTAAAAACCTCAAATATCAAGACATCCTCAGATGTTCTAGAGTTTGATGCAGTTTTTCAGATAAACAAACGTGACGAACAGATTCAAGCTCATTGTAACACGATCAGAAAGTTAAAAGCCCAAATCTCTCAATTAAAGGGTGAAAAGAACAATGTGACTGGCTCCCAAATGCCTCCTCCTTTAGATTCTGAGTATTCTCAAACTTTTCATCTTCAAAACTTAGTTAATGCTTTACAAAAAGAAAACGAGAGTTTTCTAGAAGAAAATGAAAAAGTTAAACGACACATTAAAGAGTTATATGATTCAATGAAAGTCACTCGTGACAAAAACAACAAAAAAATAACGTCTTTAGAAAAGGAATTTGAGAATCTGAGGAGTCAGGAAACAGGGAAACTGCCACTTGTTTTCAATGAGAATGTTGCATCAAAGTCATCCTCAGACTGTAAATATACTGTGACTGTTAAATACATTCCTCCTCATCTTAGGAATAATGAACCTGTGTTTCACAACTACTGTGCTTACCTTAAGGATAGTCTAGAATGTCTCCGTGAGATTGTGGAAGAGGATTTTATAAATAAGCCTCTTGACAGTGAAATTAGGTTTGCGTGCATTCAAGCCAAACAATTTCAAGAACTGCTAGAATGTTTAATAGCAACATGTCCTAAATCCTTAGGTGCAAAAGGAAAAGCTATGATGCCTTGTTCTATGCCTAGTGCCAAGCATACAAACCATTCTATGCCCAGTTTTCAGAAAGTAAACACTAATGTGCCTTCAAGTAGTTCAGATCCCTGCACTTCTAGTTCAGGAATGTAAAAAGTAGCAAAACCAACTAATGTTCTAATTCCCTCTACGGGAGTAAGAAGTGACACCAAAGCAAGCGGGTCAAAGCCTCAAGGCAACACAAAGAATGATAGGACCTTGCATGCTAGGAATGTTCAGTGGAAGAGAGTAGAAGATCACCTTAGGGAGAATTTGAATAAGACGAATCGTGTTGATTCTAGTGTTAGCTCTAAGCGCTCTGTAATTAATGCGAATTCTACTACTTTTGGCAAAACTTGTAATGATGATTGCGTGGTTTCTGTTACTAATCTTGAATGTGGTGTGAATGATTTGTCTAATGTTGTTAAATGCCCAGCTAAAATTGTTAATGTTAAAATTCAAGCTAAAAAGGAAAAAAGGCAAAGGCGAATGAAAGTTAGAAAACAGTGGAAACCCACAGGAAGGAAATTTAGTAATATAGGTTATCAATGGATACCTACTGGCCATAAGATTAATGTGATGTGCCCTAAATTTGCTGAGTCAATGCCCACTAGAAAATGGATGCCTACTGGTAGAACTATTCCCTTAAGAAGTGAACATATTTGAATAAGTCAAACATGGACATTAGCACTGCATCTATTTCTAATGAGTCCATTGTCTCTACTTCTGATGTGGGTGTTCCAATCACTGTTACTAACCAAATGGAACCCATTCTTGCATGGGGATCCCAATTATCCAGTTATCCATTCTTGTCTGTGTTCAACTGCAGATCGTTCAAATCATTCTGTGGTACCTAGACTCAGGCTGTTCCAAGCATATGACTGGAGATCGCTCGCGGCTCATGAACTTCGTGAGTAAATTCATCGGGACTGTTAGATTCGGGAACGACCATTTTGGTGCTATTATGGGTTATGGAGATTACGTGGTTGGAGATAGTGTGATTTCTAGGGTATATTATGTTGAAGGTCTTGGACATAATCTATTTTCTGTCGGACAATTTTGTGACTCAGATTTAGAAGTGGCCTTCAGAAAACATACTTGCTTTGTTGGAGAACTTGATGGTGTGGAACTTCTCAGAGGAACTCGTGGTTCAAACCTATACACCATCTCTATCGAAGATATGATGAAATCTTCACCCATCTGCTTGCTGTCAAAGGCTTCCAAAACTAAGTCATGGCTATGGCACCGTCGTCTCAATCACTTGAACTTTGGTACCATAAACAATCTTTCCAGAAAGGACTTAGTAAGAGGATTACCCAGATTAAAGTATGAAAAAGATCATCTTTGTTCAGCTTGCCAATTGGGAAAAAGCACAAAATATGCCCACAAACCAAAACCCACAAACTCAGTAATGGAAGTTCTTCATACACTTCATATGGATCTGTGCGGACCAATGAGAGTGCAAACAATAAATGGGAAGAAATACATTCTAGTAGTTGTTGATGACTACTCTCGATTTACTTGGGTAAAGTTTTTGAGGACAAAGGATGAAACTCCAAATGTCATCATCAAACTTATCAAACAGCTTCAGGTTCGACTCAACAATACTGTTAGAATTGTTCGAACAAACAATGGCACAGAGTTTGTTAACAAATACTTAATTCAGTTTTATGAAAGTGTTGGAATCAGTCATCAAAGAAGTGTTCCACGAACTCCTCAACAGAACGGTGTAGTTGAAAGACGAAATTGAACTCTTGTGGAAGCCGCAAGAACAATGCTAATTTATTCAAAGGTTCCAATGTTTCTATGGGATGAAACCATTGCCACTGCTTGCTACACCCAAAATCATTCCCTTATTCACACCTCTCATGGAAAAACTCCATATGAACTTGTCCATAAACGAAAACCTGATCTATCCTACCTTCGTGTGTTTGGTGCTTTATGTTACCCAACTAATGACGGTTAAGATTTAGGTAAACTAAAAGCTAAAGCGGACATTGGAGTATTTGTAGGTTATGCACCAAACAGAAAAGGATACCGAATCTACAACAAGAGAACCCGAAATATCATGGAAACAATTCACGTTACGTTCGATGAGCTGACCGGTCAAATGGCTCCAGGACAATCCAGTTCTGGACCCACATTTCAACCTTTATCAAGTAGTCCTATCAGTTCTACTCTTGTTTCTAATCCCTCACCAACAACTCCTTATGTACCTCCTTCAGAAGATGATTTGAAGAAATTATTTGATCCAATGTTTGATGAACTCTATGAGCCAAGTGCTAATGATATGTCAGTTCCATCAACAGAGGCTGCCTCTATCCCTGTCAATGAAGTTAACCCTTCAGTTTCAATGTCATTAAGTCAAGAAGCGCCTGTTGCTGATCACTCTGTCTCATCAACAAATCATCAATCATCGAGTGTACACAATGGAAATGTTGCAGATGTTACAGATGATGAAAACCCTTTTGCTCCTCCAGAAGATGAACCCTTTGAAAATATATTTGCTCCTGAGTCATCATCAGAACCATCTTCTTCAGAAGATATCAACTCTGGTACTTCAGTTCCTCAACAAGAACCACATGAACATCTTAGAAAATGGACACATGATCATGCACTGGACAACATCATTGGAAACCTTTCCCGTCCGGTATCCACACGAAAACAACTTGCAACCGATGCCTTATGGTGCTTCTTCAACTCCGTACTATCTAAGATCGAACCAAAAGATGTTAAAACCGCCATGAATGAAGACAGCTGGTTCAATGCCATGCAAGAAGAAATTCATGAGTTTGATCGACTTGATGTATGGGAATTAGTACCTGCTCCAGATTGTGCTATGATCATTGCTCTAAAATGGATCTTCAAAGTGAAACTTGATGAGCATGGTGATGTTTTAAAGAACAAGGCTCGATTGGTTGCAAAAGGATACCGTCAAGAGGAGGGTATTGACTTTGAAGAATCATTTGCTCCAGTTGCTCGTATCGAGGCAATCAAAATCTTCTTGGCTAATGCTGCAAGTAAGAACATGGTAGTCTATAAGATGGATGTAAAGACGGCGTTTCTTAACGGAGATCTTAAAGAAGTCGTTTACGTTAGCCAGCCTGAAGGCTTTGTGAATCCAGAGCATCCTACTAACTTCTATCGTTTGAAGAAGGCTTTTTACGGTTTGAGGCAAGCTCCAAGGGCATGATATGATACGCTATCAAAGTTTCTTCTATCTACTGGATTCAGCAAAGGAGCAGTTGATCCGACATTGTTCACCAGAAAGTCAGGCAAATATTTAATTCACGTTCAAATATATGTTGATGATATCATTTTTGCCCCGACTGACCCCAATGAATGTGACCGTTTTTCAAGTGAAATGGGTTCTAAATTTCAAATGTCAATGATGGGACAAATGTCATTTTTCTTGGGATTACAAATTTCACAAAGTCCCGGAGGCATTTTTATAAATCAATCTAAATGTGTAAATGAGATTTTAAAGAAATTTGGATTTGATTCTAGTGACCCTGTTGACACTCTCATGATAGAGCGTACTAAACTGGATGAGGACCACTCAGGGATCATGGTAGACCAAACGAAATATCGTAGTATGATTGGATCCCTGATGTATCTCACAGCCAGTAGACCTGACATTCTGTTCGCTGTTTGCATGTGTGCTAGATATCAGGCTAAGCCTACCAAAAATCACCTTGAAGCGGTTAAACGGGTCTTTCGGTATCTCCAAGGAACCATCAATATGGGACTTTAGTACCCGAAGGACACCGGTATGTCACTAACAACCTATGCAGATGCTGATCATGCTGGATGTCAAGATACACGACGAAGTACGTCTGGAGGTGCTCAGTTTTTGGGTGATAAGCTTGTGAGTTGGTCTTCAAAGAAGCAAATGAGTACTTCTATTTCCTCTATAGAGGCTGAATACATAGCCATGTCATCTTGTTGTGCTCAAATCCTATGGATGAGATCTCAATTATCTGACTATGGCTTTGAATTCAACAAAATTCCTCTGTACTGTGATAATAAAAGTGTTATTGCTCTCTCATGCAACAACGTACAACACTCAAGAGCAAAGTACATCGACATTCGACATCATTTCATCAGGGAGCAAGTAGAAAACGGTGTGCTGGAACTCTATTTTGTGAGGACTGAATATCAGTTAGCAGACATCTTCACCAAAGCTCTTCCTAGAGAACGTTTTGAGTTTATCCTCCCACGACTTGGTCTAAAGAGTCTACAACCAGAAACACTCAAACGTCTTCAAGAGGAAAACGAGGAGTAAAGGTCTTTCTTCATCCATCTCTTGTAAATATTTATTCAAAAAGCAAATAGAAAAATATAAAACTTTCAAAAATCCATAAAAAAAAATTGAAAATCTTGAAAAATTCCAAAAAAATTGTCTTTTTGTCATGTTTTCCTCGATTCGATAATATCTACGATCTTTGTGCTGTCATTCAAAGAATGACACGGGACTTTAGATGTTGTTCGAATGTTCTTAAAAAAATCAAAAAATCAAAAAATCAAAAAATATTTTTGGGAGAAAGTGAAAAAATGGTTTATTGTCATTTCAGGCATTAACCCACTTTTCAAAGAAAGAACAGAGCAATGATTTATCTTGTTTTTCTAAACTCATGCTCTGATTCTATAAACAATTACATACTATCTAATGAAAACTAACTGCTTTGAAAAATAACTCGGTCTCTATTTTTGAAAATCATCTGGACTTAACGTTTGTCAAAATTATCTATCTCTCAATCAACAACTTATGTCATTGATTGAGGGGGAGAATGATTTCAGTTAAATCAAAAGGTTATTTGTCATTCAATTGTTTTCAAAAGATAATCATGCATGTTTAATCAATGGAGTTTAAAGTCCCATAATCCGATCCTTATCAGTTAAAATTTTTTCATAATCAAGTCACAATTCTCCTCAAAAGCTTTCAAAATCAATTTAAATCTACAGAGATCACAAATCTCAAATGATTAGAAAATTGTGATCGGGGGAGAATTTGTGATTTAAATTGGATTTAAACTGATGATTCGATAAATAGTTTCACAAGTGTTTTGCGAGCTTTCCTCCCCACATGTGCCAAACGATTTCAAATTTTCCATGCACATGTTGAGGGGGAGCATCCTTTTAAAGCCACAAAAATTGAAACGTGATTGATTTGTCTCTAAGTGCAGGTTCCCTCTAATAGGTGCAAAACTCTTTCAAACCTCGAGGCACATATTGAGGGGGAGCAAAATTGTGAAAACCTCATTCTTCCCCAAATATGCTTTTAGAAAATGGTAATCAAAGAAGTTAACTCTTCCTCTTGCCTCCGTGTGCTAAAACGATTTCTAATACATGATGTACATGTTGAGGAGGAGCTCTTTTTCTAAAAATATCAAAAACAATTCAGGTACAAAATGCTTTGATAATATATCACAAGTATCTGGATTGATTTTCAAATGGTTTTCAATTGGTTCCAATGGCAGATGAACAATACCAAATAGACCGACCAAACTTTACTTTATGTATGGTGATATAAGGACGATAAGGTTAGGTATTTGTTCCCATGATCCGCCAGAACCGGAGGGATCTATCCAGGGACAATCCACTAGATAGTGTAGAAGTTCTTAGGTATATTGAAAAAAGGAGAAAAATGAGATATGGGAAGAGTGCAGACTAAGACTGAGCTAGTACTGGAATAAACCCAACAAGGTTCTAGTTATGAAGTCTCGGTAAGCACTGAAGGGGTTGAAGAATGAAAAAGAATTGAATGAGAAAAGGGTGAAAATAAATAGCCCTCCAATTATTCAACCTTAGGGCAGATACCGGGTTCAATTCATATGCTACTTGTGGTTACCAAGGTAACATCGGTATTGAAGACAAGACGTCATGGACCCAGTGACGCACTGCACTTCAACTTCCCAAACCACTCAAGTTCCTTTTAAAAGGACTTGTTTCATTCTCACGGGGAACAGACATAATCTATCGACTTTCTCTTAGAGATTGTTGATATTGAAGAAGGAGACCCTCTCCCTAGTCTCCGAAATAGGAGCCAAATATGAACAATTAAGACTAGAGCCACGAGATCATCTATAAATCTCATTAGGACACTGTCTATGAAGACTCACTGTGTCACACAATGTGGAAAGAGAGATTATATCTTATGAGTCCTACGCATTATCCTTGTGGTATTGCCAGAACATCTGAGTGATATGCAAACATATTCACAATGAAGATGGAAAGCCTTCTGGAGCCAACATCAAACCAGCTCCTGGTGGGTGGCATGTGAGATCTATCCAATAGATCAACCATGTGACAACTGTGCAGAAACAATGGGGCGATTCAATCTTTTGAATCAATCCTGGTTCAGGTAATGGATTGACGGATACCTTTGAAAAACCGGTCGTTGTGCTTAAAAATTCTTTTCCTTAGCACATCGATTGTGTACTCATATTTCAAATTAAAAGGTGTTTATGATTGATAATTGATTTTCATTAAAACCTTTGTTGTATTGCAAAAACAATTTCTATTGAGCAGTACACGATTGTTTTTCAAATCTCTTTTTATCAGTCAGTGAATCTCAATTCGCTGGTTCACTCACTCTGTGTTATCTTCTTTCAGACGTTCCGGTTTGAGAACAGCTAGAACAGCTGCGAAACCCTGTCAAGGAAATTCTTTGGAATTATACCTGATCACAGGCAGTACTTGTACTGATCAACGGGGAACCGTGGGCCGTGTACCTCAATTCAACGAAAGTGGTCAATGATCATAATGAAGCAGTCACTCCATAGCCGCATGCTTACACAACACATTCATTTCTAAAGAAATCATGATTAGTGCATCAATGACTCTGATATTTTCACTCCATGCTTCTGCTACGCTGCTGCCAATATCATGAATCAACGAAAGCTTCCGCTACTCTGATGAGAATATATCATGATCCAGAATGTGAGCATGCCGGTCCAACTGTCACAACATCACTTAATACCAACACCACAATGGAAGAGTCAGAGATTTATGTTTGCTGATGATCTCAAAGCTGGCTCAAAACTCATTATCACATGGATCAGTTAAAGACCTCCACATTGATTATCCAAACATGCAATAATGAAGAATCAATGACTACGAGCTACAGAGCAAATAACATTAACAAGAAACCAAGAACAATCTAATTGTAATATCTGTTTGTATTCTATATATTTTTGAGGTGACCTCCCTTAGGGGGAGATTGTTAGGATTTAGTAAATCCAGTTATTAAAGAGTCGGTCACCTCAAGTATATGTAATCGTTAGAAAGCTCGTAGTCGTAGATTAGTTAATCTTTAGTGGTATTTAGTTAAGTAACACCGTGGAGGACGGACGGGTCTTTATCCACTGTATGCCTGATCCACAGCCCGTAGGTGGCGATTTATGTAAGAACTATAAATACTCTCTACCTCCCAAGGTAGAGAGTTGGAGCTCATAATAAGATTTTTATTTCTCTCACTAAAGTTCCCAACCTCTAACTTTCTCTCTCTAAAACCTCTTTTATACGCCTCTTTGATCATTGGTTTAGTGCGTTTGTGAAATCCAATATGTTACACATACAAAGAAAGGGCAAAAAAATGGCATGATCAACGAATAAAGAATCCTAAAGAGTTTTTGGAAGGAGATAAGGTGCTCTTGTATAATTCAAGACTGAGATTATTTCTGGGAAAACTCAAATCGAGATGGTATGGACCTTTTTCAGTAAAGAAGCAGATGATCAATGGAGCTGTGGTGCTACTGGACCACGATGGAAGGGAATTTACTGTAAATGGGCAACGTGTGAAACATTATCAGTTGGATAATAATGAAATGGTCAACGATGAAGATATTGTTTTAGAAGAAGGTGACGGTAATGAAGTCACGTAGGGGCATGACTACGAGTCTAGCTACAAGACTCATAAATAAAGAAAAGCGTTTCGTGGGAGGCAACCCATGCTTAATTGTTTGCTTGTTTGTGTCATCTATCTTTTATTGATTGTTTATTCTCATGTTTAAATTTGTAAAAATGCTTTATTTTGTCTTTAACCTCGTCTTAATTACATATAAAGGTATTTTACATAAGGGATAAGTGTAGGGAGGATTACACACATTTTCAAAAGAAACTTAAACATGAGAATTTTAATTAATTAAAAGATATACATGTGTGTTTGTTAGAGTCAAATGCTTGTATCGAGTCATAATGGATGTTTTGCAGGAAATTTTCCAGATTCTAAAGATGTAAATTTTCCAAAATTTTTTTCCAGAAAATCGCAGACCAGTTTTTGTCAAGATAACCTGACGGCGTCAGGATCGCAACCTGACGGCGTCAGGAAGGAGCAAAAACAACTGATTACTTTTTCTCGTTTTCTGAGCTACTTATAATTTTTTGGAATTTTCCAGGTCTTAATTTTCCAGAAATTCTGTAAACATCCATTCCACAAGCATTATATCCTAGTTCAGTAGAGTCCTATATATATTATTACCGCCGATTTTACGCAAAGGTTTCGTTTGTTTTCTTCAAGTGTGCAGGTTTAATTTATCAAGAAGAAGATACATAAGATGAGAAGGAGTTTTTCACGCAAACGTTCTTCTTGAAGAATGTAACCACCACTTTACACGGATCCTACCGAGCTAATCAGGGGAGTACTAGTTTCTTTTATCTTTTATTACCTTCCATTATCATAACTTTGATACTTTCGGGGAACATTGGGGACAATGTTCAGTTTAAGTGTAGGGAGGGAAAATAAAACGGGAACTTTGAAACTATGCTTATCCTTGAATGTTTGCTTTGTCCAATTGCATTTGTGTAATAAACCATGAGAAAATTTTGGTTAGGGTAATTTTGGCACCAAATTTAAAATTTTTCATGACATATAGGAGTGGGCCATTAGTCTTAATAAAGCGTCTCATGGATAGGAAGTTATATGACTAGCACAAAAATCCTTTACCACTTAAATTCCACCCAAAATGTGAGGATCGCCCTTAGAATAGTAAGAATTAAAGAATTCATCATTAATGCTTAGTGTGTGAACCGGTAGTATAATAGATTCTAGAACTTGTTTTGTGACACATCCCAAGATCGCTAGTAAGACTACACTTGTGTAGTTAGGAATAACTAAATGATAAGAGATATTAGGATAACCCTTGTTTAATACCCGTAATATAATTACTTCTTCCACATCGGTTGAGTAATTCCCCCACACCTTTGCATTGTACTCATCTTTAGTATACGATACCTCTAGTTAACCCCTCAGAGCCTATCCTTTTCGCGGTTCTCGTGATGTTTCAGTTTTTCAGAATATCAATGAAGAGCATTGTTTACACCCCACCCCCAAATGTACACCTAAATCGCCTTAGCCTACCTTGTATGCACTCACTTTTAGTGCATTATTGTTATCACACTAAACCCTTAGTTCAATTATCTAGTTCCTTGCATAAGTTGCTAAGTCGAGTCATATCCTTTGTACACAGTTTTGGGACGATTGGGACTCATGGGAAAAGTTAAAGTTTATGAAATGACGGGAAGGGAACGTTAAATTCAAATTCCCTTTATTTGCGTAATAACGTACTCCAAGTGTTTTGATCTTTTCAATTCGGGTCAAATTAGTGATTAGAGTAATAAAAACTCAAGTGTAGGGATGTGCCTATAAATCCCCATCATTTTGATGTTATCATAGAGGATGGTAGAGTAAAAGTGTATGAAAAAAAATAGAAAAAGAGAAAAAGAAAAAAAATAATAAAAAAAAAATAAAAAAAAAATATGGGCTACCATCCTACATCTATCTTTAAATTACGTTTGTTTGTTTCAGTTATCTAGAGTCTAGAGTGTCGAGTCTTGGCTTAGCAACGCCATTCTTCGTATGCTTGTAACATAAAGATTTTTGACTTGCCACCACTAAATAGCCTATCCCACCAAACCCTTTGTTTCCCTACCGTAAGCATAACATTACAACCCTTTAAAAGACCTCTTTGATAGTCTTTCCTAGGTGCTTACGCCAAAGCGATGGAGGTTTGATATAGTCTCAAGCCTATGGTAATTTATGTACTAGGACCGGTTAATGAATGTTTATCTTCCATTTCCAACTTGTTATATTTCATATACACCCGAGAGATGTGAGTATCCAAACACCCCATGTGAGGTGCTAGTATGTAATTTCCGTGCTTGTTATGACTTTTGCGGGGTTATATGTGCTGTGGATTGTTCTAAACCAATGCTTCATGACCCCTAACTTATAAATTAATTGGCTAAAAGCACATTTGCTTGAGGACAAGCAAATACCAAGTGTAGGGATATTTGATAAGGTTTTAAAATGTACCTTTTTGAGGGGTCGTTTAAGCCCTTATTTGATCACTTTTGTATCCGTTATTACTTAATATCGTTCCTTTTCACTTTTTAGGTATCTTGAAGGCAAAATGCTGGAATGACACTTATTCGGACGAAAAGGCGCGAACATACGAAGAAAATGGCCAAATCAAGAATCAAGACACTCAGGCTTCTAAAACTGAAGGGGACGGCGTCAGGTGTTATCTGCGACGCCGTCGCATCACTTTTGTGACGGCTCAGTAGCCAAATTGCTTATTTGCAAGTGACGGTGTCAGGTTTTAAAAGAGTAGGTCGTCGCAACTCAGACGACCTAGATTTTATCCAGACGACGTCAGAGACTGAAGGGGACAGCGTCACAAGCATAAGGTGACGCCGTTGCATGACTAACGTAGCCAAGATGAAACCCTAATAACGGCGACCCGACGGCGTCACAAATCAAAAGGTGACGTCGTCGCATATGTAATCTTATATATAGAATCCAAAATTTTTAGTTTTCAGAGTGTGTAGTCTTTTGGAGCAAAAACCTAAACCGAACCAAGGCTGTCTTGTACAGTATTTTAGGGTTCCAAACCCTATCTTATATCAAGATAAGTGTTTTACTTCATTAATTTAATTATGTCTTCAATTACTTGTGTGTATGCTTGCATGTTCCCCATGTCCGGCTAATTTACTTGTGTGCTTGCTTAGGGAATATGAAACTTAATTATTGAATATTGATTGGTTGTCCCTTATCTTAATTGTTAATGATCTAGTAATGCGATAGGTCATCCGTTGTGTAGTTAATGCTTGATTAATCTTTGTGTACCTTAGTTTATAATACCTAGAGTTGTTGTAGGCTAAACCATCCGAAGAGTACCTTAGAGTTAAAGTTTATAAATCCTAGAGATTTTGTAGGCGACACCCTTTGGTAGTTTCAAAGAGTTATGGATAAACGCATACCCTACGACCTTAGACACACAACGCGATTAAGAATAAGGACGTGACAATTTAACCATCAATAGGAGATAGTTAAGGAGTAATAAAACCTAAGTAAACACATCTTTAAATCATCATATGAGCACACAATAATTAGACATAGACTACATACACCACTATATTAGACAATTAGATAAGTAGAGTAATCGGTAGAAATACCAACCCCCAAATCCAAACCCCGAGATTCGTACCTTTCCATTTCCTAAAAAAACATTAAAAGATAAAAAAATAATCTTACTCAACCCCAACCTTAGCGTAGTAACTTCTCACTAGCATTCCTATTCCCCTAGAGAACGATATCAATTCCCGTGGCTTAACTTAATACTACACTACAACGATTAGGTTCACTGCCTAGGGTGTTGAAAAACTTGCTTGACGAAAAGGAAGTTCCTTTGACCCCGAACGACGCGTGTAGCGTTATCAACTGCTATGCTTGTACACTGTTTGGTTACTTATTTCTTTATGATACTGTTTATCAACCCCTGTTTGTTTATGTTCGCTATCTGTATTTTTGTTTATTTATAAGTGCTTATATTTATTCGCTGATGCGCTGCTTTGTTTTGGTCTCCTTTGATTGTTGTTCTTCTTGTTATTTGTTAATATTGTGTTCTGCAAGTTCCTCATTGACTCATTTTGTTCAATTGCTATGTCCTGGATATTAGTTTCCTTTGATTCCCTTCATATCTTTATCTTGTTTAGTTTTTTTATTTTTATTTTTTCATATATGTTCACTGGGCTTTTTAAGCTCAGTCGCACTTTCTTTTTCATGCGGCAAGTACCTAGTAGGATGATGGGCTTGGTGGGCTGAGAGTAGGAGCATTTGAGTGAACCGACCCTAGTTTCCCTATCTTATTGGACTCTTTTTGAAGATCGTTGTTTTGATATTACATTTTTGACATATTGGGTTTTGTATTTTCCTTTTAAGTCATTTGTTTATATGACTTGGTATTTTATTTTTTAAGACTTCCACTTGCAAAATTTTATTAGTATGTTCTGATATGACTCCATAATGTGACATTCGAACCCTTGTCGGGTTGGGGTGTTACAATTATGGTATCAGAGCTAAGGTTTATTCTTGTTGACCTTAGGATTGACCTGTAAGGACTTGGGTAGACATTAGGCTTCCGTTTGTTTTGATGATTTCCGATTGTTTTCACTTTTCGTTCAGATTTGGTCTTGATACTCATTTGTCTTCGCTGATTTGATCCTCCTTCCACATTTTGATTTTGTCTGTTTTGTCTTCGCGCATTCGCTTGTTGATCGTTTAGATGGAGACTACTCGTAGAGTCGAAGATGGTGGTGCCGACCCCGCGTTGCAGCAACAGTTTCTGAACTGGAGATGTTCGTGAAGCAGAAGCCGCAACCGATTGTAATGCTGCTAGAGACATCAAGATGCTGCAGGAGCGAGCTGAACAAAACAACCAGAGGAGAAAAGACGGAGACAAGATTCAACTAGTGGACACTTGGAAGGCGTAGGAGCAGAGGAACTATGGCCGACATACTTTAAACATGCAGAGAAACTACTACCAAGATTCGGGCATATTGGTATCAACAGTCCAACCGTTGAGATGCTGAGAAGATTCATCTGCTTCATATGATTGGGCGCGCCTGGATGATGGAGTTCTATGGCTTGATTCTTTGGTGTTACTACAACTTCGCGGTGTGTTTTATAAATCTCGATTTTTATCCATTATGTTTATATGATTTGTATTAGTAAGGTTAGACCTTGCGGTACCTAGTCATTTTAGTGAGCCTGAGGCTATTATTGATCGTCAGTAATGAGTCACGAGGAACCTTCTCGAGCAAGTCAGCGGATTTCTTTCCTTTGTGGATGGTAAGTTGATTTGATGTATTATGTGCTACCTGTATGTGTACCTGTTTTGACGTGATGTTGGTTATGTTGTTCGTCATGACCCGAGATAGAATATGATGACAATAAGGACTTGTTATGTGATGCAAGTATTATGACGCCTGATCAACGTGATAATACCGAGATCATATAATTTGAACTTATTGGAATCATACGACGTCCTGGGAAATGCCTGAGGTTGGTACGTTGGATGGACTATGACTCATATCCGTTATTTATCAGTTTCACATTCATTTGGAATTCTGTACCTCCTTGCGAGTTTCTCACCGACATCTGTTACGTATAAGTTTTGTACTCTTTGGACCAGAAATTGTTATGATTGTGCGAAACTATGGATTTCTACATCTACCTTAAACTAGTACGTCTCCGTTTACTTCTGCGACTTCAATTTCGAGGACAAAATTTTCTTTTTAGAGGGGAAGAGTTGTAAAACCCTGAAATCCGTAATCATGAATTATTTAATAATGGGCAAATGATTGAAAAAAGTATCATATTTGTCATCATTTTTTTCGTAGGTAGCGAACAAATTTTTTTGCTTTTGTGGGTACTTTTTTTTTTCAAATTCATCCTTTTTAGGGTACTATGTGACATTTTTCCCCATCGGGGAAAAAATAATTTCTATTAGCTAAGAGGGGCAAAAATGTCCAAAAAATTCGCAAAATACCCTAAAAAGTATAAATTTGAAAGAAAAGTACCCACAAAAGCAAAAAAATTTGTTCGCTACCCACAAAAGAAAATTGTGGCAAGTATGATACTTTTTTCAATCATTCGCCCTTTAATAATTTGGAATTAACCTAAGTTGATAATAATTATTTGGACAAGTTAAAAGTATATGTTATAATTATATAATAAAAATCGACAGAATGTCTATATATACATACATATTAAATGTGTAATATGAATCTTGGTATAATAACAACTTATGATCCTTTCCTTAATTATATAAACCGATTTCCAAGCTTGTACCTAGCCATATGGGGCATTTTTTTTGATAAATACAACAAGATATCTTTTAAACTTGGCAAGTATCACACTTGATCCCACCCTAACCTATTCACACGTTTTTTTTATATTCATGGCATTCCTATTTTTTTTTCTAAAACCGAATCCCTTGTTCTCCCTAAAACCCTAGCCGTCCCTTTTGCAATTCACACACACTTTATTACTTTGATTCATGGATGCTATTCCAAGAATAATTCGTGATCCTTGAAGCTAGGAGACTTGGATAATTCGTTGGTGAATGATTGGTTGGTGTACGATTGGTGTTGGTGACCCCTTTGTCTCGTTATGTTCTTTGTTAGTCGATTTGGTACACACATCTTTTCCTTCTTGATTCATACGCCTCATATGATCACAATATCATCTATATAACATATGATTATTGGCTTAAAAATGGTGTTTGATAAGTATTTGTAATTGGCTTAAATAAGTATGCATGATAGTAAATTAAACCCTAATTATATATGAATTTGGTGTATTGATTTCTTGATTAATTTTGAGAATGATATGAGATGAGGTTTGAGATGTGTGTCATGTTTATGTCATTATAATTTTTTCTTTAACATCATCTATGATCAAATCTATAAATTACATATGAAAATGGAATGAGAAACATGTGTTATTATGGCCTTTAATAAACCCTAAAATTGGACAACATAATATGATGAATTTGTGTGTGTTATAAATCGAATTGTATAAGTGCAATATTCTTGATTTTTTTTTGTAAAAACTTTATTTATGTCTTAGTTAAGTTTTCCAAGTGCTTTGGTCGAATTTGTAGTATTCTAAGTTGTATTTTTGAATTTTACAAGAGCGAGTGTCAAAGCTGAGAAAACGGGTCTAAAATTCAGTTTGATTGTTTAATTTTTCATTTTCAAACCAAAATTAATTTTGAGCTCTCCTTTTACAAGATTGATATTTAGGATATAAATGAATTTCTTGAATTTTTGGGAATTTTTCCAAGGTGTTTAAACAAGTCTAATAAACGTAAACTTTTGAGGTGTACTTCCTGAACACTTTCTGGGCAGGTCTGGAAATATGGATTTTTAAACCATACTTAGACTCTGAGATAAAATCTACTAAAATTTTTGAAATTACTTAACTAATGTGGGAACCTCTGGGAATTTTCTTATAATTTTTGGAATAATTCTGATGGGTTTAAAAATTCGTGTAAAACTGGTCCAGGTGTGAAGTTAAAAAAAATAAAAGGCACAATGACAACATCAATAAGTAAAACACTTATAAATGCATAGGAAGCTTATAAAATGAATATGTTAGTAATATGTGAGTATATTTACTGTAGATCTTGTGAAGAGGGAGAAGTTATTGGCTTTGTGTGCTTTGCTCTCGTACACACACTTTGAGGTACAAATATTTCGTCATTTCGGTAATGACACTTCTTTTCTCTCATGACTTGTCCATTTCGATATTCGATTCGTATTCCCCTTGCTTTGAATAAGGTACAGATATTCTAACCTTTCTCTTAAGGTTTCTCATGACCTCTTACACATCTTTTGATCTTTAGCTATCTTGATTATGAACCTTGAACTATTTTATATGAACCTTTGAATTGAGCCTTTACTATGAAACTTTGCTATGAACCTTTTATTATGAACCCTTGATTACGCTATTATGATTTTTTTTGCCAAACTTGACCTTACCTTTTGACCCTTCAGTTTAATACCAGAGCCATTTTCCCTAGCCATGAAGGTAACATGGCCATGTAATTGATGCACCAATGGCATGACTCTAGGGTGGTCGAGTGATGAACCATCATGTCTCTCTCTGTTATATATATTATGAGCTCAAGGTTATTATATATGTTTGGCCACTAATATTTTTGCAGGGGTGTATGGATGCATCCTAAATTTGTTCTGCATATGATATGATATGACATGATTGATTTATCTGGTGACTGATGCTTGTGTGCAATACACGTCTTTCACATTCTGGGAGCTAGCTACTCCATGGTTACTTATGATATGATATAATTTGATTTGTTTGGGATCGTGGTAGATTACTGATATTTTCCTTCCATGACCTTTTATCTTTGTTATGCCTCATGTTATTCCACAATGCACCATATTCTATATTTCTCGTTTTTAGTTTTCTGTCGATTACTCATTCATTCATTATCCTTATGTGATTCAACCGACTACCATACTATACTCCATTTCATTGATTTGTCATACTCTCATTCCTTTTTAGTTGACTACCAAGCTTATACTTCAGATTACCACCTCATCCGTTTACTCTGCTATTATATGATTAATATGTGACTATCTGTTTACCATGCTATTATGTGACTAATTGATTCACCCATTTGCCATGCTAGTATGTAATTATTTGAACTCATTTGTTTACCCTGCTATTATATGATTAATATGTGACTATCTGTGTACCATGTTATGCCTCGTTCAGTTATTTTGTGGGCTATGATTATCATTTAGTATTCCTATTTGCTATTTGTGACTACCATTCTTGTACTTTTGGTTGGTATTTTTCCGTTGCTTACGATATTGTTTTGGCTTAGTTTTTGATGTTTACTTAACTTGTTGATCTGCCATGTTTACACTTCTGTTCATGCTACTGGTTGATGAAGGAATATGGTTCAACTTATGTTATCCATCTAGTTGACTTGTTTAGTTTGCCATGCTATGTTCTTGTTTAGTTAATTCATTCAATTATGATGTTCGTTTGGTATTCCTACCTGATACATGTGACTATCATGCTTATACTGCTGTTAGTATTTCCGCTGGTTATGATACTTGTTCTGTTTGTTAACTGTGGGTTATCTGACTTATGTGATTGCCATGCTTACATTAAACTTAGTTGCTTCAGCCTTCTTATAGAATTCAGCTTGGCTTATATGTATTCTGATTATCTGATTTATTTTTGTGTTGCCATATTTATGTTTAGTTGATACGCTGACTGCTATGCTTGTACACTGTTTGGTTACTTGTTTGTTTATGATACTGTTTATCAACCCCTGTTTGTTTATGTTCGGTATATGTATGTTTGGTTATTTATATGTGCTTATATTTATTCGTTGATGCGCTGCTTTGTTTTGGACTTCTTTGATTGGTGTTCTTCTTGTTATCCGTTAATATTGTGTTCTGCAAGTTCCTCATTGACTCATTTTGTTCAATTGCTATGTCCTTGATATTAGTTTCCTTTGATTCCCTTCATATCTTTATCTTGTTTTTTTTAATTATTTTTTTATTATTATTTTTATTTATTTTTATTTTTTTATTTTGTCATATCTGTTCATTGGGCTTTTTAAGCTTAGCCGACTTTCTTTTCCATGCGGCAAATACCTAGTAGGATGCTGGGCTTGATGGGCTGAGAGTAGGAGCATTTGAGTGAACCGACCCTAGTTTCCCTATCTTATTGGACTCTTTTTGAAGATCGTTGTTTTGATATTACGTTTTTGACATATTGGATTTTGTATTTTCCTTTTGCGTCATTCGTTTATATGACTTGGTATTTTATTTTATAAGACTTCAGCTTGCAAAAATTTATTAGTATGTTCTGCTATGACTCCATAATGTGACATTCGAACCCTTGTCGGGTTTGGGTGTTACAACATTTAACATTGTTTTAAACATAATTTACAACACAACTCATTAGTCAAAACAAGCATTAAAATTACATAATAGCACCTCACATAAAGTGTTTAGATTCTGACATATCTCGGGTGTATAGGTTGTATAACATGTATGGAAACGGGAAAAATATAACACTCTCTACCTGTCATAGCACATAGATTACCGTAGGGCTTGATAAATAATCAAACCTCCACCGCTTTAGTGTAAGCACCTAGAATAAACTATCAAAGAGGAATTTTAAAAGGTTATAACGTTAGGTGTAGGGGTAAGGAAAACACAATTTTGTGGATATGGTGAATTTTACTGGTGGCAAGCTAATTATCTAAGTTAGTTACATGTACAAAGTGGCGTTGCTAAGCCAAGAATCGAATCACTAACTCTAATTCTTTTTGTGTTTCTGTTTACTAAAAAAAATAAAAATAAAAGGCGGGATGGTAGTCCGTATGTTTTTCTCTTTTTTTCACACATTCGTTCCCTACCATCCGCAAAATAATACATAAATACCCAAGAGATTTATAGTTGCTTCGTTACACTTAAACTTTTAAATAAATAAAAACTACTAATGAACAGAATTAAGAAGATCATTAAACATGGAGTACCTAAACATTAGCGTACATATAGGAGTAATAATTTTGACTTTTTCCCCATTACTCCATAACAAATAGTACTAACACATGAGTCCCAATCGTCCCAAAACTATACTTATAAGATATGACATGACTTAGGAACCATGTAATCAACTAGACAATTACCTAAGGGTTTAACATATATGTTGTAACAATAATGCACTAAAAATGAGTGCATACAAGGTAGGATAAGGCTATTTGGGTGTAACATTTGGGGGTGATTGTAAACAAAGCTCTTCATTAATATTTCAGAATCCACCAAAATATCACGAGAACCACGAAAAGGATAGGCTCAGAGGGGTTCATTAAGTGTATCTTTTACTAAACATGAGTACATAGCAGAGATGTGGGGTAATTACTTGACCAATGTAGCAAACGTAATTATAATAAACATGTTTAAAATAAGGGCTATCCTAATGCCTCTTATCATTTAGTCAATCCTAATCACACGAATGCGATCTCACTAGTGATCTCGGGATGCATCACTAAGCCAAGTTCTAGAATCTAAATACCAACGGTACACTCATAAGCATTAAAGGTGAATGCTTTTTCCTAAATATCTAAAGGTGAACCTCACATTTTTGGGGTGGAATTTGAGTGGTAGGGTTTTTGTGCTAGCTATATAACTTCTATCCATGAGACGCTTTATTATGACTAAAGTTTCACTCGTAATAGTCATAAATTGTTTTAAATTTGGTGCTAAAATTACCTTTACAAGTATTTCTTTCGGTTTATTACACAATTACTAGAAAATAAAACAAATGACAAATGTGTGACTAGTTTCTAAGGTGTCCCTTCTTACCATCCCTACACTTAAATTGAACATTATCCATATTGTTCTTAAAAAGTACCAAAATATGATAATGGGAAAACTAAAAGAGGTAAAAGAAACTAGTACTCCCCTGATTCGGCCGATATGAATGGAAAACGAAAATACGGTCAAATCCTCCTCCAAGAGATAATTCCAAGAAGTACATATCACTTAACAATCTCATCTTCTAGTCCAATATAACTTGTAAATCTATTTGAAAACGAACACGAAACCCCGCATAAAATTGATGGTAGACACTATATATAATAAAAACTATACTAGAAATCGAATAAGTTATGATGCTTGCAAAATAAATGTTTACAGAAGTCTAGAAATTTTTAAAATTTAAGTTTCGATAGAAAAACAAAAAACTAGAAAATTTTGTTGCTACAGTGCCTGACTTCGTCACTTTTATAATGGTGACGCCGTCAGTAATGACCTGACAGATTGTTTCATATTGTTTACTGGAAAAATCTAACTTTTAAAACTTGGAATTTTCTGTAAAACATTCATTGTAACTCGATACAAGCATTTGACTCTAAACAAACACACAAATAAGATATAACATATGCTAATCATGAATTGTAAATTTTCATGTTCAAATTTCGTTATTTTAAACAAAATATGAACTTTCCTACACTTATCTTTTTTTTGTAAAATGCCTTTATATGTAATCAAGACGAAGCTAAAAAAAATTAAATCACTTTCACAGATCATTCGAAACATGGAAATTAAACAATTATGATGAAACATATAAGAAACAAACAAACAAAATAGAAACATAAAACAATTAAAAACATGGGTTGCCTCCCGAAAAGCGTTTTTCTTCATTTACGAGTCTTGTAACTAGACTCAAAGTCATGTATTAGGTCTTGTTGTTCTTGCTCACATAAGCATCCGTGAGCATCCTAATTATTTCTTTATCAACCTTATATTTTGGACCTAAAGACAAACAACTCATATAGTAAAGACTTCTTTTCTCAAATATATAGCTCGAACCTTTTTTCCTATCTTTCTCACTAGCAATCTCAAATGCACTTATGTTATCTTTTTCTAAATTGGATACATGGAAACATTTTTCCATCCAATGAGGCATCTTATATGTAATTTCCTTGATAACATCAAATGGTCCTGAATATTAAGTGTCAATTTCCCCCGATAATGTTTGTTATTTATATCATTTATATGGATTTACGTTTGTTTTCCATTGTTTTCCACTTTCAGGTAAATTACGAGCATTGGAGCTAAAGAGACGCGGAATTGGAGAAATATCAAAGTTATATCATAGTATGCTGACTTTGAAGAAGTTACGACGTAACTCATCTCTCACATTACGCCGTAACTAAAGCGTGACTCAGAAAGCCAACTCATTAGAAGATTACTGCGTAACTCCCCCTAAAGACTACAACGTAACTATATTAGGTCAAATGAGGTTCCACGCCACTGATAACTACGCCGTAACTATTTCACCAACTACGGCGTAATCAAGTAATATTGAAGATACGGTGTAACCACTCATAAGGTTACGCCGTAACCAGCAGATCTAGTGCAAATTACGAAGGAATTGAAGATTACGGCGTAACTCTTATATTAGTTACGCCGTAACCCAGATCTTGCCTATAAATACCCCACTATTTTCAGCATTTCAAAGCATCCCATTCCACACACCACAACCAAAGAACATGGGAAGAAGCCAATGGCAGGTCTAGAGGAGCATACGGAGCTGTCTCCAAGGGAGAAATCACTCCCCTACGATAAGCATTAGCATTTTATCTTTTCTTTACTTTCGATTCATGTGTTTCGTAACTTTAAATATTGAATTGATTTGTATGGTTAATATGAGCGGCTAAGCACCTCTTGGTGCTGGCCTAGTTATGATTCCTTAATTGTTTTGTTTGCGTTTAGTTTACTTCCGTATAATTATTTCTAAGTGTATGCATGCATAGTTTATTGGTAGCTACCCTTGTTTTGGTATTTTTGAATGGCGGTAGAGGCTAGTTGCTTAGGAGATATGACCAACTGACCCTAAGTGAGTAGACTGAGACGGGAAGGGTAAGATATGACCAACTGAAGACCCTTTCTACTTGTGCGATTTGACCAACTGATCACCTACCGTTTGGATGAACTTAAGAATTAGGGGGTGAGTGTTTAAGTTGCTAACGCCCGGGCACTCACTATTATAAATCTAGCATGTAGTGGTACTTAATGACTTGGATTAGGGGACCAGGAACAACTGAACTTATGAAGGGACACCTGAGTTCTCCAGTGGTGGCATCTTTGCTGATAGGTTAGGGCGAATTGACCAAATGTTGTCCTCTCGAATTTGACCCCACCTGAAGTAATTAGGAGTAAGTAGACGTAGACATTACGAGCTAGGAGGATTAACTAGGTTAGCACCACTCTCCCCTATTGATTAAACCTTTTCCTTTTATCTGCTTTCATCTACTTTAGTAGTTAATTAATTAATTCCTTATCGAAATCATTAATAATCTGTGACACCTAGAATTAGTAATAATCCAACACACATAGCTCTTGGGACGACCTCGGTTTTACCAAATACTACACTACACACGACCGGGTACACTGTCCGTTAGTTCATTAGGGTAGACCATAGGTATAACGAGACTATATAAATATTAAAACCTGGTCAGTAAAACCTGCATCAAGTTTTTGGCGCCGCTGCTGGGGAGTTATATTAGGATTGCTATTAAGTCTTTCATTTTCGTTTTGTTTTAAACTTTTCTATATTTCTCACGATCATTATTTAAGTTTTCAGGTACCATGGAAGTTGTTAACATTGATGACCTCACTCTTGAGGAATATTTAGCATTAACAAGGGAAGAACAAGGACCGGGAATTGTTAGGCCGGCTATAGCAGAAGACGCTCAATTCAACATCAAACCTCAATTCATGAGGGAATTACGTGCAAATCCATTCTCTGGAAGCATCACCGATGATGCCCATGAACATATAGACAACGTAGAATACATTGTCAGCCTATTCAAAATTCCCAGAGTCTCAAACGATGCTGTCATGTTACGAGTATTCCTTATTTCTCAAAAGATGGGTTGATCGATTACCTGCTGGAACAGTGAACACCTAGCCTATCCTAAAAAAGTATTTCATTCAGAGATACTGTCCTCCATCAAAGACTGCTAAGCAATTAGAAGAAATCTATAACTTCAAGCAAGAGGGTGATGAAACGTTATACCAAGCTTGGGAAAGGTATAACGAATTATTATACAAATGCCCAACTCATGACCTCAACTGCCAACAAAAGGTGAACGTCTTCTACAAAGGTCTGAACATCTCCTCAAGGTAAATGATCGATTCTCAGGGGCCGATTCCTGGTATGACGCCCACTTTGGCTTTAGAAAGTATTCAAAAGATGGCAGACCACTCTCACAAATGGCACAATGGAGGGATAAACCGTAGTAAGAACAGAGATATGGAAGGTCTTGCAGCAATAAACAACAAATTAGAAAGTCTCAGAAGAGACATGAAGAAGCTCAAGGAAAATGTGCATTCCATTCAAGTAGAGCGAAATGGAACTCCACCTACTAAGGAATGTTCCTCCAACGAGGAAGTTAAAAGGATCGGAGAAGTTAAATATGGAAGTGAGAACCCTTTCAACAATTACAATAATAACGGGGCCAGATATCAAGAAAAATCCCCAGGATTCTACACAAGTATCAACAACAATTCTCCTACACCAAGCCTTGAAGAAATAATTCAAACGCACATCGAAGAATCTACAAAAAAGGGAGATAAACTCAAGGAATGGATGGTCAAGGTGAAAGAAGACACCAATATGAACCTGCGAAACCAAGATGCTGCAATTAAAAACCTGGAAACACAAGTTGGGAAATTAGCTACAAACCTTGAGACGAGTAATGCCAAAGCTATTGCATGCAAAGCCATATTTGCACAAGATAAAGCAAAGAAAGAGCAGTGCACATCCTCTAACACAAATGATATGTCCGAGATTAACTACCTAATAAAAGATGATAAATCGGAAGACGACGAGGTCCTGCCAAGCCAACTTCCTGAGAAACAACAATACCAGGAAAGTTTTCTTCTTCCATGCACTATTGGTAATATTAAGATTCCCGCATTAGCTGATTTGGGGGCCGGGGTAAACCTTATCTCTACCACTTTGTTTGATAAAATAAAACTTACCAACTTAAAAGAAACAACAATGATGATAGAAATGGCTGATTCCTCTAAAGCTGTACCAAGGGGAGTAGTGAATAATGTGCTTTTAAAAATTAGAAAATTCTTTTTTCCCACTGATTTTGTGGTAATTGACATGGGGAAGCGGGAGGCTTACAACTTAATTGTTGGAAGACCTTTTCTTGCCACTTGTCGGGCTCAAATTAAGATTTTTGAAAAACAAATTTCTTTGGGAACTGAAAATGAATGAATAACTTTCAGTATGAAAGAATTTAAAACCAAAATTTGAAATTTCAAATAATGTTGATATTGTTAATGTTCAATAGCAACACATCGATCCTCTACCTCCCGGTATTGAGAGTGACGACTATGGCTTAGATCCATCATCCTCCCGTCCGCCTGCTAAACCGCCGGATGATGGAATCTTTTCTAAGCCCGATACGGATGTTTTAACTGCTAAAGTGATGGATAAGATTGTTGAAAATTCGCTCAATTTTCCTCAATCTAATCTTTTTCCCACCCAACCCACCTGTTGTCAATCCATTAACACTCTGCTTTCTTATCCCATTTCTTCTCCATATCTTAACTCTTACGGGAGTGAAGATACCATCTTTGACCCCGGCATTTCTTATTCTCTTGAGTTGGTTATATCTCATCGGAGTGGAACTTTCAGCACATTCAATGTTTATCCAAACCATTTGAATGAAAGTACGATGGAGATTCTCTCTTCCACTTGCTTCCCCATGGACCAATGAATTCGGGGTCGAGTCAAGCTAGCGACTCGGTTAACAAAAATAGTAGCACTTCATGGGTGCCAACCCATGTTTCTGACTTCTTTCTATTTTCTAACTCTAAGTGTGGGGGAAATTCCCCCACTGTTGTTTGCTTGTTGTGTGTTTGCTCTCTGTTTTCAGGATTCCCCTAGATCGTGATGATTGATGCGCCTGTTTTCAATCCAGCCGCCCAATATCCGATCTTGTTTACTAACGATTATCTAGGGATATCTTTATAAATCCTTTTTGTGAAAAAAGATTTCGTTTTCACACTTGGCTATTAGTATTACCTTTTTTCGTTCTATAGTTTCGGCTACGGCCGGTACTTTGAATATTGAGGGCAATATTCAATTCTAAGTGGGGGGGGGGGGAATTCTAATCGAATTTTGATCACATATGTACCTTCTAGTACCCTAGCACCCCCGTTTTGACCAAAAATTTTAAAAATTTTATCATTTTAAGTCAAGTATTTACATTTAAAAGAAGTGCTTTGCACAAAAATAATGCATTAATGCTTCGGTATTAATGAAAGATTAGTCTTGATTAGACTAGAACAAGGGGAATCCCGACTCTGCTAGAGTGTTGATCTAGCTGCTCTCTTAACATTTAGGCTAAGGTTTTACGCGTTGTGCAAATGAAAATGCTAAGCGTGGAGTAGTTGGTTCTCTTTAGAGCTTATATAAGTAATCTAAGGCTTTTTCTCCCAGAAGATCACTAAACGGACTAAAATACGTGCTCGTTGTCAAACTTTTGAACATTCAAATCGTCTTGTTACAATAAAAAGTTTTTAAGCAAAATGGATTTAGAGTCCGAGTTCAACTTTTTATTTAAATTTCCGAGAAAGCATACTTTCTTAAAATATGAATAATGTTGCAAAATGAAAGTATTGTAAGTGCTTGAATGATGCAAAAGTTGCAAGTTTAAAGTTAAAGTAAAAAAAAAAAGTGAAAAAGTGAAAAAGTGAAAAAAATGAAAAAAAATATTTGAAAAATGAAAAATGAAAAATTATGAGTCGCGTGAATAAAATCACTATGTTGTTTATGAATAATTGTGCGAAACTTGTTTTTTCTTAAATTTAAATCGTAAGTTGAACTCGTATTCATCAATATTGTATAAAAGTTTGACGGTAATTTGGAAATTCTTGATTTCAAAGATCCCGAAAGCTCCGATACTATTCTCGAGGGTGAAAACCTAGCCTCCTTAAAAGGACAAGCTGAGAAGAAAGTCGCTACATGGAGTGATCTCACCTTTGAATCTTGAATTTCTAAATCATCGTCGGTTGTAATCCATTTAGGTTTAGTTTCAACTTAACGGTAGCTTCGTAAATCTTTGGAATCGAATTCCCGCTAATTCCGATACTATTCTCTGTGAGGTGTCAAAAGCCCGGTCACTTAAAACTTATGTTTTGGGATGTGCCGAGAAGAAAGCCGCTACATGGAAAAGGCCCTTTCGATCCTTAGACTTTCGTCGATCCGGTGGGTTAGTACTTTAGTTAAGTGGATAAAAACCATAACAAATGTCGATTTTAATGGTCAAACTTTTGAAAATGAGCACACGAACCTAAATTTTATAAATTGCGGGAGTAAAAAGTTAAGTCTCGACTTACATAAATTATTTGTATAAGTAGTGTTAGCATTTTACACAAACGTTTGCACAATAAGTTTAATCTTAGTTTGAGAGTATCAAAAAGAGGATGACGATTACAATTCCCCGGAGACACCCATTTTGCGTGAATCCCGTCCTATGATGCCATGTTTTGATAATCAAGCATTTTAATTATTATCGTTCAAGTTTAAATTGCTCGTAGTGAATAAAAAGTTGAAACGGGGTATTCTTGATATTTTTGATCCTTTCATTACTTCATATGATCGGATTGCTAGGGACTAGCAATTGATAGTGTGGGGGGATGATGAGTGGCCTTTTACTTCAGATATCCTCGGAATGTGTTTTTATGTGTTTAAGGTACAAAGGATAAAAAACAGGGCAAAAAGGGACAAAATTGAGCTAAGAATGGAAAACGTGCTTTGCGGACCGAGCCGGGAAGTGGAATTCCTACATTTTTGGATCCCGGAATGCATATTTGGAGTGAGAGTGGGGAAAACAAACTCGAACCCTAAACCCAAAATTACCTTTCTACCCTTTACCCGAACCCAATTTACCATTTTACCCTTGAAACAAAATCCCAAATTACTATTTTACCCCTAAAACTAATTTTTATTTAAAACCAATTTTTTATTTTTTAAAACCTATTATTTTTCAAAACCTTTCCTTAAAAAAAAAATTACTAAAACGTTTTTTAGTTTTAAACTAAACCTTTAAATATTTTTTCAAAAACAAAAAAATAAAACTAAACTTTATACCATAACCCATTAAAACCTTAACCCGGTTAATGGTCCAATAAATACATGAACTTTCCACATTTTACTATTGTGACAATAAACTTTTAATTTTCCTATTAAAACCAAAAATTTTCGTAATTACCCTTATTCTAACCAAACTTGACACGTGGCACACTTAATCCTTTTATAACCCGATTAATCCAACTTTTCTTGTTTTAACATTGTGGGGGGGCCTTTTTGGCCAATATTCGAAACACAAAAACATCCGCCACACACAAACACACAAATCACAGATAACCAAATCACAAAAACAAGCTTGCTAACTTTTCTCGATTAATCCAAATAACCAAATCACAAAAACAACACATCCGCAAAAATCCCAGACCTCGATCTAATCCAAACACATAATCAAAAAATCCGCCACACACAAACAAAAATCCAGATTCATCACGACTTCCATATGATGCTGTCAATCAATAACCAAAAGCAAATCCGACATCTTCGACGAATATCATCAATTCCAATCAAACTCTAATTACAACCGAAAAAATTAGCAAGTTTGAACCAGTCCCTGAACCTAAGGTAAGGTAGTTACAGTCACGAATGGAGATGATGGCTAGTTTCAGTTAAGACAAAACAAAAGGGGGAGGGTGTGGCTGATAAGATAGAGTACGGGTTTGAATCTGGATTTGGTGTTTGGGAGTTAAGTGTTAAAAAGGATTATGGTGGTTAAGTGGGTTTCAGAGGAGTATTGGCTGGTTAAGGATTGAGGTCACTGATGTTGTGTCAAACTTTAAGGTAAAAGAATACTGGTGGTCTGATGATTAGAGCCTGAAGATTACAACTCAGGGAATGTGCTGGTTAAAAGTCAGGGTATGAAAAGGAGCAAAAGTTGTTAGGTTTCAGGGTTTCGTTGTTGCAACATCATGGGATGATGAAGCTCAGTGGAGTGAATCAGAGATACGGGTTAGTGATATCGCCATGAGAGCAAAACAACCCTGAATATTGTTCATGTATCTAAACATAGAGTGCCTGAAACCACAGAGTCACTGAACCCATGGAGATTCTGAAACCAACATCATTTGTGATTCTCAACATCATTGAACCCATGGAGATCCAAATAACCATAGAGTGCCTGAAACCAAGATTTTATTTACTTTTAGTAGTTTCAAATATTGGCAAAAAAGGCCCCCCACAATGCTAAAACGAGAAAAGTTGGATTAATTGGGTTATAAAACGATTAAGTGTGCCACGTGTCAAGTTTGGTTAGAATAAGGGTAATTAAGAAAGTTTTTGGTTTTAATAGGAAAATTAAAAGTTTATTGTCACAATAGTAAAATGTAAAAAGTTCATGTATTTTTTGGACCATTAACCCTTTTATTTTTTACCCATCACCCCATTCCTGCCTAATCAAAACCAGTACCTCAAAATTCTTGGTGCCAAGAACTTTTCCCCCTCCTTTCCCTCCTCTCTCCCCATCTCTCAACTCCAGGATGAGTCCAAACCATTATCACATGGCTTCCTTGCCATGTTGGCAATCCACAACACCAAATATGCCATCAATGGTCGAGATTAATTGAAGTGGGCACCAAGCCAATCCAAGGGTTCATATGAAGCTGGGAAAGCACAATTGAAGAGATGCTCATTCCACTCTGAGAAGAAACACAGCAGAAGCAGACAACAAAAAGACAGAATTTATTTTTGGTTATAAATAGGATTGTTAGAGACTTGTAAAAATCTTGTCTAGAATTTGATGTTCTAGTACCATTTTAATATTGTCATTTACTTTTCTTGTAAACTTTAATTTTCAATGCAATTTAATTTCAAGTTAATTTAAATTTCAGTTTTGCAATTTATTTCATGAATCTGCTACTTTTTTATTTGAAATGCATCATTGATCAAGATTGTTAAAAGTTTGTTTTAAGCTCATGTGAGCTTGTGTTTAAGCTCACAAGTTTAGTTTCTAAACTTTCGATACCTTCTCAGTTTCAAAAAAAGGATTTCTGCCCCTTAAGGGGTGTTTGGATTAGTATAGGTTCTGGATCAATTTCAAGCTTTTGACCCATTTCTTGTGTTTAAATGGTTCTTGTCAATTTAATTTAATTTATTTGAGGTTTCAAGTAGTTGTTAGTTGCAATTTAAAGGTTTGAATAGCTTTTAAAAAAAAAATTGTGTTGCTGTCCTAAATAGTCCCCCACTGTCCATTTTTGAGCATAATTTTATGTTAGTTAGAGCTAGATTTATGATTTGATTTTTGTTGTACAATTAGTTCATAGTGTTGGTTTAATATCTTTTAGCTTATTTCAGGTTTTCAAAGTCATTTAGTTGCTTATTTTTGCTTTAGAATATGTCCCCTTGTGCCTTTTGTATCTGTCTTGCTGTCAAATGCAGTCCCAACTGCTCCTTTTTGCACAGCTCAAATAAGCTCATTTAAGCTCCCCTTTAGTTGCAAATTGATTTTTTTTAGATAGCCTATAGCATCTATTTAATCTTTTTTTTTTAAACTTTTTAAGCCTTTTAGAGTTCACTTGGTAGCTTCTTTTTAAGCTTAAAGTTACCATTTAGGCTGTTTTGCATCAGCAGCTGCATAGGAGCTTGTTAGAGTTTTTTTAGCTTATTGACTCTTGGTTATTGCTTATTTAAGTTTCCCTGTAGTGCCTTTAGGTCTTTAGATTATTGCTCTTTAGGTAGTAGCTTATTTTAGAAGCCTTTTGTAGCTTATGTACCCCTTGGCAGCAACTAGAGCCAAACAGACCCATAAGTCTCTTCTGTGGTGAAAATTAAGCTGTTATACAGCTAATTTAGACTGCTCCAAGTTACGTTTTTGTTAAAATTGCTTCTTTAGTCTATAATTTAGTTTGCAAAAAGAAAAATCCAAAAAAAAAAATAAGTTGTAAAAAGTAGACGCCAGGAATTGAATCTGTGACCTCACAGCCCACGAGCAGACTCACAGCCATCACACTCTACCATCTGCTCTAGTACGTGTCCCATGTTAGATTTGCCTTAGTTAAATATTTTAGTTCATTTAGTAGTTTTAGCCTTTTAGCTTATTGGGGACTGTTTTGCTTATACTTGCCTATCTATTACTGATTTTTCCAAGTTCTTATTTTTCCTAGCTTTTTGATACCATAAAGTAATTTTCCTAAAAATTTCATAATTTTTCGTTATCATTTACTATTTTTAATAATTAAATTAGATTAAAACCGTTTTTAATTTGTAATAAATAAAATAAAAGTCGAAAAAATACCCGGCTTTTTCCTAAAAATATTTTTAGTCGTTTAGAATGTAGGAAAATTGGTTTTGCACTCGTAGGTCTTAATTTGAAAAGTTTTCACTTTTAGAGCTCGGTGTGTTCCCGGTTTTTCGTGTTTTTGCATTTTAGCACCCTAGGATGTAATTTAGCTTCGTATTATTGTTTCTTAGGTTTAGTAGTAGTTTAATTAGTGTTTATTTAGTTTTACGTGCTTAATTTTCATTCCCGTTCTTAATTTTGTAGATTAACGTAACCAAATCGTAAACTCCCGATCCATTCAAGCACTTTAATAACAAACCTCAAACGTGGCCGTCAATTCACTCGTCGTTGGGAAACTACCCGGGTAATCACTTGCCCGGTATCACTTATATCAAATTCGTGAGTTTTGGCATGTTAACCCTTTTCCTAAAAGGTTAATTTGTCGATTCTCGCGTATATCTTATATTTGATATTTTCTATATTATAATTGACTATTTGACCCCTCAAAAGGATTATACCACTCCTCTACATTATGATCCTGGTGGAGAGAATGTTGATAATGGGAAGCAGAAACATGGAAAGATTGTCCAGGGCATTAAGGAAGCTCCGATTCCAAACAAAAATTTTTGCAACCCGATATTAACTAAGGATAACGAATCAATGACGGCATGGCCCTCGTGTAGTCCTTTTCGATAATCTGAAAGGAAGGAGAAAGAATGGATATACCCTCACAAGGGTGAAAGACATGATATTGAATTAGCATTTGAAGATTGGTACAAAATAAGATTTGGGGACTCAAAAATCAATAAGGGATTGGTTAATCAGTATAAGTACAATTGTCTTACTAATACAATAACTAACGGTGAAAGATCAAGCATAAGTATAACAAGTAGTCTTATTGCTGAAGATGATGATCGAGGAAAATCATGTAATGAATGGTTTTCACAAAAAATTAGAACAGGTGGCATCGGTAATACTACAAGAAAAAAGGGTTTTAACAAATGGATGAATGAGTGCCACCAACGAATGGAGGAAGTCGGGCAAGTCCAAAAGCCCCCATAAATCCCCGCGGCTCTGAGTCTAACTTAAAGACTCGTAAATAAAAAAAAGTGCTCTTTCGGGAGACAACCCGAATTATCCCTTTGTTTTATTTTGTTTCCATTTCTGTAGGGTTTTTTGTTTTTAACCATTTTTGCAGGAAACGAGGAAATAATTGCTGCTGCAGTTTGCTGATCTGATCCTAGTTACGGCGTAACTCATCTCAGTGATTACGCCGTAACCAACCCCTTACAGAAGAATTTTAGACGCATTACCAATTACGGCGTAATACCATCTCTGTGGTTACGCCGTAACCACTCGCTTTGCAGCATATGGCAGGTATTGCCAGTTACGGCGTAACTCCCTCAAAGAGTTACGACGTAACTTTCCTCTGCTTTAATTTTTTCATTTCAAAAAAAATAACCTTGTATTAGTATTTTAAATGAACTTTGTGGGTGTGTTCCCTGTAAACCCTCACGAGACTTCACTCGTCCACTTGGGACACCAAGTGGTTTAAAAGGCTTGTTGCATATGCTAAATACAACCGTTATTCCTACGAAAGTGATTTAGGTTTGTTTTTCATTTTTCATTTTTTCTTTTTAGAATTATGCTTGTGGGTAGTATGATTTCATGGATTCTTTCTTTTTGGAGCAAATTTCAGGGAAGTTCTCGCTCTAATTCTACTTTTTGAAATGCTAGAATTATGCTTGTCGGTAGTATTTACACTACACACGACCGGGTACACTGCCCGTTAGTGCATTAGGGTAGACCATAGGTATAACGAGACTATATAAATATTAAAACCTGGTCAGTAAAACCTACATCAAGTTCTTAAACTGATGCAGGTTTTACCTACCAGGTTTTAATATTTATATAGTCTCGTTATACATATGGTCTACCCTAATGCACTAACGGGCAGTGTACCCGGTCATGTGTAGTGTAGTATTTGGTAAAATCGAGGTCATCCCAAGAGCTATGTGTGTTGGATTATTACTAAGTCTAGGTGTCACAGATTAATAATGATTTCGATAAGGAATTAATTAATTAACTACTAAAGTAGATGAAAGCAGATAAAAGGCAGAGCTTTAATCCATAGAGGAGAGTGGTGCTAACCTAGTTAATCCTCCTAGCTAGTAATGTCTACATCTAGTTACTTCCAATTACTTCAGGTGGGGTCAAATTCGAGAGGACAACATTTGGTCAATTCGCCCTAACCTATCAGCAAAGATGCCACCACTGGAGAAGTCAGGTGTCCCTTCATAAGTCCAGTTGTTCCTGGTCCCCTAAGCCAAGTCATTAAGTACCGCTACATGCTAGATTTATAATAGTGAGTGCCCGGGCGTTAACAAGTTAAACACTCACCCCCTAATTCTTAAGTTTATCCAAACGGTAGGTGATCAATTGGTTAAATCGCACAAGTAGAAAGGGTCGTCAGTTGGTCATATCCTACCCTTCCCGTCTCAGTCTACTCACTTAGGGTCAGTTGGTCATATCTCCTAAGCAACTAGCCTCTAACACCATTCAAAACTACCGAAACAAGGGTAGCTACCAATAAACTATGCATGCATACACATAGAAATAAATATACGGAAGTAAAGTAAACGCAAACAAAACAATTAAGGAATCATAACTAGGCCAGTACCAAGAGGTGCTTAGCCGCTCATATTAACCATACAAATCAATTCAATATTCAAAGTTACGAAATACATGAATCGAAAGTAAAGAAAAGATAAAGTGCTAATGCTTCTCGTAGGGGAGTGATTTCTCTCTTGGAGACAGCTCCGTATGCTCCTCTAGACCTGCCTTTGGCTTCTTCCCACGTTCATTGGTTGTGGTGTGTGGAATGGGATGATTTGAAATGCTGGAAATCGTGGGGTATTTATAGGCAAGATTTGGGTTACGGCGTAACTAATATAAGAGTTACGCCGTAATCTTCAATTCCTTCGTAATTTGCACTAGATCTGCTGGTTACGGCGTAACCTTATGAGTGGTTACGCCGTATCTTCAATATTACTTGGTTACGCCGTAGCTGGTGAAATAGTTACGGCGTAGTTATCAACGGCGTGGAACCTCATTTGACCTAATATAGTTACATCGTATTCTTTAGGGGGAGTTACGTCGTAATCTTCTAATGAGTTGGCTTTCTGAGTCACGCTTTAGTTACGGCGTAGTGTGAGAGATGAGTTACGCCGTAACTTCTTCAAAGTCAGCATACTATGATAAATCTTTGATATTTCTCCAATTCCGCGTCTCTTCAGTTTTAATGCTCGTAATTTACCTGAAAGTGGAAAACAATGGAAAACAAGCGTAAATCCATATAAATGATATAAATTACAAGAATTATCGGGGAAAATTGACACTTAATATTCAGGACTATTTGATGTTATCAAATATCCCCCCACTTCAACTCTACTTGCCCTCAAGTAGAACTTATTAGAAAGATTCCTAAAAAGATATTTCCCAAAACCTGGAAAATATAAGTTTACAAATCCCTTATGCTAGAATAAAACAAAGCAGAACACCTCACGAAATGGGATTGAAACACTAAAATCTCTCAACTATTCTAAGTGTCAATTTCGGGGTGATCACTCAATCGCACAATCATAGCATGTATTCTATCATAAGCTTGGCGGTTACACAAATCTCCACCACTAGAGTTAAGGGTTAAACAATTCTCAAAGGCAATATGGGTAGACACGACAAAGGTTAAGGGGTGACTCGTCATTACTAACATATCACGGCGAAGTAAATAAAATCAATGATACATGACCAAATCCATGGCCAAGACACCAAAGATTGCTCGCTGCATCACCTAGACATGCTTCATGACAAAAGGGTAGGATAAGACATGGGATATATAAATGGTGTAAAATAAAAATCAAGCAGGTAGTCTAAATCTATAACCAAGTCATCACCACTTACCGTCTGCCCAAAGTTCAAGCTTTGAAGTCAAGAAACCGAATCATGAAATACTAGGTAGATGTGTCATTAGAGGACGTCGTGATGGGCACACTACCTTTTCTCCAACTGTTGGCATAATTACCAACTCCAATCTTCGAATGTGACCGAGGTGGCCTCCTCGATACTAAATCTATAAAGCTCATAACATAGTGCTTATAACAATGCACTTTTACAATAACTAAATGACATAACAATATATTTTTTTTTCGAATCAACATCATTTTTTTTTATTTATTTTTTTTTCAACATAACAATAACAACTAAACATAATATCCCCCACTTGAGATGACATCGGGAATCCGGGGGGTCTTCAATGATCTTCAGGAATATGTCGTCAACGAAAGTGTAATTTCTGAACCTTTCCACTTGAACCTTGAACTTATGCAAATGATGACTTCCCAATTACAAATAAAGACTACAGGGTAGGCTAAGGTGTCAAGATCGAAACAATATATTGGGTTAACAAAATGAAAGGAATGGCTCAGATGGGTGTATCTAGGGGTATCTTGCACTAAAGGTGAGTGCAACAAAAGGGTTTCACATGGGGGTCGAGAAGTCGAGGTGACTAATCGATATACACACAATGGTAAGCTATTTGGGTGATAATCCTATAATATTGCCTTCTTAAACTGAAAAGTCCAAATACATCGAGCTAACTCAACATACCTCGTCTATGGTCTCGAAATGATGCAAAGGCCAAGTTCTAAAGTTTACAAGCTACATGCACACTCATAATTTGGTAGATTTGGGGTAAAATATTGGAAACGGCGTAACCATGGAGAGGAAATGATGCAATTAGAAGAATTAAAGGAGAGGAAAGTTATGTTGTAACTCTTTAAGGGAGTTACGCCGTGAGTGGCAAAACCTGACATATGCTGCAAAGCGAGTGGTTACGGCGTAACCATGGAGATGGTATTACGCCGTAATTGGTAATGCGTCTAAAATTCTGCTGCAAGGGGTTGGTTACGGCGTAATCACTGAGATGAGTTACGCCGTAACTAGGATCAGATCAGCAAACTGCAGCAGCAATTATTTCCTCGTTTCCTGCAAAAATGGTTAAAAACACAAAACCCTACAGAAATGGAAACAAAATAAAAGAAAGGGATAATTCGGGTTGTCTCCCAAAAGAGCACTTTTCTTTATTTACGAGTGTTTAATTTAGACTCAGAGACGTGGGGCTACCAGTGCTTGTTGGTCATTTCGTGGATATGGCAATCTCCACGTTGGATCCAACTTATCAGATTCTTATCCCGTTTGTAGTCATCCCCTAATTCTAAACAGCCCGAGTAGAAGCTCTTGATCTTTTGGTATGGCTGGTCAATACCTTTTGCCTTGTCTTCCTCACTGATATCGAGCAATGATTGGGCTTGGCTTAACTGCCTCTTGGTCCAATTTTTAAAATTCTTAATGGTTCTCGGCATTTAAAATAGTCCTATCATCGTTTATCTTTAACCATACTAACCCTTCTTTTTCATTTTTATCTAACCCTGACATTTCCTGAAAAGGTTTTCCTAAAATTACTCCCGTAAGTCCATCTTCCACAAATTCGCTTACGTCATACAAAACCATAAAGTCCACCAAAAATGTATGCGTTCCAACGAAAACATGGATGTTAGTTGCAAACCCAAGAAATTTATTCCCCTTATATTCTAATTATTTCTTCATAACTCGGTTCTAGCACTCTTTTGACATGATGTTGACTGGGGAAGTCATGTCAATAAATGGGTGGAAATCGATGAACCCAATTTTGCATGAGATCTTCAAATAATAAGGGTTTCAATGATGTATGCGGGTTCCTACCTCATACAATCTAGGTTGATTGGTTTGTGAAAAAGCCTTCACAGAGTCGTCTTGCCAATGGGCCATTTCAACGTCACTTGAGAAATCGTCAGTACTGATTCCTAAATTATCCTCTTCCTCGAAGTTGACGAAAACATCAAAATCTTTCCCTGAATCTATCTCGCCAGGATCTGGGGGGGTCACTAAGAAATTCTTGAAGAGCATCACCAAAACTGCCTACTGGGTCAACCGCACATACCTTTTGAGGAGTAGACAGGAGTTCATTTGGTTCGAACGTTGCAATTTCTCCATTAGCTTCAAGAGTTAGTTTTCCAGAAAAGACATCCACCTTAGTATAGGTAGTGGCAAACATAGGTCTACCTAAAATGACAGGTATTCTGTTGTCTTCCGGAATGTCAAGAATCACAAAATCTACCGGGAAAAGGAATTTCTTAATCTTCACCAGCACATTTTCAACGATGCCCCACGGTGATTGCATAGAACGATCGGCCATTTCAATTTTCATCTTAGCTGGCTTCAAGTCACCAATCCCCATACGTAGGAACATTGAACGAGGCATTATGCTAATACTCGCTACAAGATCAGCTAGGGCATTACACATATTGAGACTCCAAATCAAGCAAGGGAGAGTGAAACATCCTGGATCTTTTTCCTTTTGTGGTAGCTCGTTTCTCAAAAGTGCTGAACATCTTTCGTTGAGTTGAATTGTTTCATCATTACTTAATTCGTGCGGAATGTTATCATGATTAGTTTTAATGGAATTATTAATAGGGGAGTTTACTGGTAAATCTTGGTCCAGAAGTGATTGTCTTTCCATGCTGATTCATCGCTTAACTTTTTCCGAAGAGGTCGTCGGTTCTTCAAGGATAGTTTCCACCGTGTTGACAACTTCCTCTTCCCAAGTCGCTAAGTAATCAGTGATGGCTTGCGAACATGAGCTCACACTCTTTTCCAATCCCTTAATCCTATCACTTTTTCAATTCTATCATCTCGCACCCTTGATTCCTTGATGTGGTCAAGAATTTTTTTTCTAGATTGATCCCGGTTTTGGTCCCAAAGACACTCTTAACCCTCTCAATCCTACATGCTTCAGCTTCTCTTTTTAACCTTCGTTTTTAGAAAATTTCCCCATAATTGTATTCTTATTTTTTTAACGTCTTCATTACCTTATGATCAAAATTGTCTCTTGGTCCGTACCCTGTATCTATATGCCAATTGTAGCAATGTTCAGAAATCCGTTGAATACATTCCAAGGCTTGGTCAGGAGTCATGCTAGGAATAGGTCTCGGAGAATCGAGTAGTTCTCGTGTTAGTGCATTAATTTCCCAGTAGAGGACGTAGACGATCTGATGTTTATTCAAATCGTGAGTGGGACATTGATAAAGTAGCTCATTAAATCTTTCCCATGCCTGGTAAAGCGTTTCTTCTCTAACTTGAATGAATTGATAGATTTTACCAAGAAGTTTGGCCATTTTTTAAGGAGGGCAAAATTGCTGGATGAACTCTCTTCTTAGTTTTATCCCATGCTCCTTTACATTCGTTAGAGAGTTTGTTATACCATCTTTTCGCAGTTCCAGTAAGAGTCATAAGAAAAATCCTTGCGGTGACCGAATAGCTCGGGGTGCCTCTGACGTTGAAAAGAGAGGATAAGTAGAGTACTTCTTCTACGTGTTTCTGAACGTCCTCATCTTCATCTCCAGAAAACTTAAGTTTGTGTAACTCTCGGATAAATTGATCTGGAATAGAGTATTTTTCAGTACTAGAATCCTGTGCGAAGGTTCATTGGCAGTTCTCATTGGGTCGTTCCAAATACTGCTCCATTGTAACATATTGGATTTCACAAACACATCAATACATGATCACAAGTAGGCGTATAACTTATGGTTTTTAGAGAGAAAGAGATAGAGGTTTGGGAACTTAGTGTGAGAAAGTGAAAGTATTATTATGAGCTCCAACTCTCTACCTTGGGAGGTAGAGAGTATTTATAGTCTTACACAAATTGCCACCTACGGGTTGTGGATCAGGCATACAGTGGGTAAAGACCCGTCCGTCCTCCACGGTGTTACTTAACTAAATACAGCTTAACTTTAAATAACTACGACTACGAGCTTTCTAACGATTACATATACTTAAGGTGACCGACACTTAAATAACTGGATTTACTATATCCTAACAATCTCCCCCTAAGGGAGGTCACCTCAAATTACAATGAATATAAAAAGATATTACATTAAGATTGTTCTTGGATTCTTTTTCCAGTTCTTTGCTCAGTAGCTCGTAGCCATTGATTCTTCATTATTGCATGTTTGGATAATCTAAGTGGAGGTCTTTAATTGATCCACGTGATGATGAGTTTTGAGCCAGCATTAAGATCATCAGCTAACATAAAATCTCTGACTCATCCTTTATTGTTGTATTGCCATTATGAGTTGTTGTGATTTTCGGACCGACATGCTCACATTCTGGATCATGATTTCTTTTCATCAGAGTAACAGAAGCTTTAGTTGATTCATGATATTGGCAGCAACGTAGCAGAAGCATGGAGTGATAATATCAGAGTCGTTGATGCACTTATCATGATGTCTTTAGGAATTGAATGTGTTGTGTGAGCATGCGTCTATGGGTTGACCTCTCCATTCTGATCAGCTGCAAATGTCGGGTGTCCCTGCATAAAATAGTTAGCAATAAAGCCCACTGAAGTGTCTTTGATCACTTTTGTTGAATTGAGGTACACGGCCCACGGTTCCCCGTTGATCAATACAAGTACTGCCTGTGATTAGGTATAATTCTGAAGAATTTCCTTGACAGGGTTTCGCAGCTGCTCTAGCCGTTCTCAAACCGGAACGTCTCAAAGAAGACAGAAGGGAGTGAGTGAACCAGCGAATTGAGATTCACTGATTGATGAAAGTGATTTGAAAACAATCGTGTATTTAATATAAAGGTTTTGCAATACAATGAAGGTCTTATGGAAAATCAATTATCAATCATAAATATCCTTTTTGATTTTGAAAACATAATACACAGTCGACGTGCTGAAGAAAAGAATTTTGAGCACACCGACCGGTTTTTCAAAGATATTTGTCAATCCATTTTCCTGGACAAGGAACGATTCAATAATGAAACGCTCCATTGATGAAGTCCAGATGACACAACAAGTCTTGGCAATACCACAAGGATAATGCGTAGGACTTCTCAAAATATATTCTCACATTCCACATTGTGTGAAACTGTGAGTCTTCAAGAATTAAGTGTCCTAATGAGATTTATTGATTATCTCGTGGCTCTAGACTCAATTGTGCACATTTGATTTCCTATGTCGGAGACTAGGGAGAGGGTCTCCTTGTTCAATATCAACAATCTCTAGGAGAAATTCGATAGATTATGTAGGTTCCCATGAGAAGGAAACAAGCCCTTTTAAGAGGAACTTGAGTAGCTTGGGAAGTTTTAGTGCAGTGCATCACTGGGTTCATGATGTCTTGTCTTCAATACCAGTGTTACCTTAGTAAACACCAGTAGCATATGTATTGAACCCGGTTTCTGCCCTAAGGTTGAATTATTGGAGGGCTATTTCTTTTCACCCTTTTCACATTCCAATTCTTTTTCATTCTTCAACCCCTTCAGTGCTTACCGAGACTTCATAACTAGAACCTTGTTGGGTTTACTCCAGTACTAGCTCTTTCTTAGTCAACACTCTTCCCATTTCTCATTTTTCTCCATTTTTCATCATACCTAAGAACTTTTACACTATCTAGTGGATTGTCCCTGGGTAGATCCCTCCGGTTCTAGCGGATCGTGGGAACGAATACCTAACCTAACCATCTTTATATCACCATACATAAAGTAAATTTGGTCGGTCTATTTGGGATTGTTCATCTGCCGTTGAAACCAATTGAAAACCATTTGAAAAATTAATCCAGATACCTGTGATATATTATCAAAGCATTTGGTACCTGAATTGTTTTTGATAATTTTAGAAAAAGAGAGCTCCCCCTCAACATGTGCATCCTGTATTTGAAATCGTTTTGGCACACGGAGGCAAGAGGAAGAATTAACTTCTTTGATTACCATTTTCTAAAAGATATCAACATCACTTCCCTGATCAAATCAAGTAGATAAAGCATATTAACTTCTTTGATTACCATTTTCTAAAAGTTTGCTCCCCCTCAATATGTGCCTCGAAGTTTGAAAGAGTTTTGCACATATTAGAAGGAACCTGCACTTAGAGACAAATCAATCACGTTTCAATTCTTTGTGGTTTTAAAAGGATGCTCCCCCTCAACATGTGCATGGAAAATTTGAAATCGTTTGGCACATGTGGGGAAGAAAGCTTGCTAAACACTTGTGAAACCATTTATCGAATCATTAGTTTAAATCCAATTTAAATCACAAATTCTCCCCCGATCACAATTTTCAAATCATTTGAGATTTGTGATCTCTATAGATTTAAATTGTTTTTGAAAGCTTTTAAGGAGAATTATGACTTGCTTATGAAAACATTTAACCGATAAGGATCACTTATGAGACTATAAACTCCAATAACATGCATGAATATCTTTTGAAAACATGACAAATAACCTTTTGATTTAATTGAAATTATTCTCCCCCTCAATCAATGACATAAGTTGTTGATTGAGAGATCAAGATTTTTACCGATGTCAAGTCCAAGTGAATTTCAAAAATTTAGTCCGGGTTATATTGTTTAATATTGTTTTCATTAGATAGAAAATATTTTTCAGAAGAATTTATAGAAGGAAAAATATTTGTGAAAGAAACATTTGTCCTTTTGGTGACAAACATTTGTTTTTAGAATCAGAGAATGAGATTTGAAACATACGTTAAAGCATGGTTTTGTTCTTTCATTAAAAACGGGTTATAGACTGAAATGACTATAAACCTTTGATTCATTTTCTCTCAATTTTTTTTTGAACATTCGAACAATATCTAAAGTCACGTGTCATTCTTTGAATGACATCACAAAGACAGTAGATATTATCGAATCGAGAAAAGCATGATAAAATGACAATATTTTTTGAAATTTTTCTAGATTTTCAAATTTTTATGGATTTTTGAAAGTTTTATATTTTTCTATTTGCTTTTTGAAGGTTTTGTAATTTTGTATTTTGCTTTTCGAATAAATATATATACAAGAGATGGATGAAGAAAGACCTTTTACTCCTCTTCTTCCTCTTGAAGACATTTAAGTGTTTCCGGTTGTAGACTCTTTAGACCAAGTCTTGGAAGAATAAACTCAAAACGTTCTCTAGGAAGAGCTTTGGTGAAGATGTCTGCTAACTGGTATTCAGTCCTCACAAAATAGAGTTCCACCACACCGTTTTCTACTTGCTCCCTGATGAAATGATGTCGAATGTCGATGTGCTTTGCTCTTGAGTGTTGAACGTTGTTGCATGAGAGAGCAATAACACTTTTATTATCATAGTACAGAGGAATTTTGTTGAATTCAAAGCCATAGTCAGATAATTGGGATCTCATCCATAGGATTTGAGCACAACAAGATGACATGGCTATGTATTCAGCCTCTGTAGAGGAAATAGAAGTACTCATTTGTTTCTTTGAAGACCAGCTCACAAGCTTATCACCCAAAAACTGAGCACCTCCAGACGTACTTCGACGTGTATCTTGACATCCTGCATGATCAGCATCTACATACGCTGTTAGTGACATACCGGTGTCCTTCGGGTACCAAAGTCCCATATTGATGGTTCCTTGCAGATACCGAAAGACTCGTTTAACCGCTTCAAGGTGCTTTTTGGTAGGCTTAGCCTGATATCTAGCACACATGCAAACAGCGAACAGAATGTCTGGTCTACTGGCTATGAGGTACATCAGGGATCCAATCATACTACGATATTTCGTTTGGTCTACCATGATCCCTGAGTGGTCCTCATCCAGTTTAGTACGCTCTATAATGGGAGTGTCAACAGGGTCACAAGAATCAAATCCAAATTTCTTTAAAATCTCATTTGCATATTTAGATTGATTAATAAAAATGTCTCCGGGACTTTGTGAAATTTGTAATCCCAGGAAAAAAGACATTTGTCCCATCATTGACATTTGAAATTTGGAACCCATTTCATTGGAAAAACGGTCACATTCATTGGGGTCAGTTGAGGCAAAAATAATATCATCAACATATATTTGAACGTGAATTAAATGTTTGCCTGACTTTCTGGTGAACAATGTCAGATCAACAACTCCTTTGCTGAATCCAGTAGATAGAAGAAACTTTGATAGCGTATCATACCATGCCCTTGGAGCTTGCTTCAAACTGTAAAGAGCCTTCTTCAAACGATAGACGTGAGTAGGATGCTCTGGATTCACAAAGCCTTCAGGTTGGATGACGTATACGATTTCTTTAAGATCTCCGTTAAGAAAAGCCGTCTTTACATCCATCTAATAGACTACCATGTTCTTACTTGCAGCATTAGCCAAGAAGATTCTGATTGCCTCGATACGAGCAACTGGACCAAATGATTCTTCAAAGTCAATACCCTCCTCTTGATGGTATCCTTTTGCAACCAATCGAGCCTTGTTCTTTAAAACATCACCATGCTCATCAAGTTTTACTTTGAAGATCCACTTTAGAGCAATGATCATTGCACAATCAGGAGCAGGTACTAATTCCCATACATCTAGTCGATCAAACTCATGAATTTCTTCTTGCATGGCATTGAACCAGCTGTCTTCATTCATGGCGGTTTTAACATCTTTTGGTTCGACCTTAGAGAGTACGGAGTTGAAGAAGCACCATAAGGCATCGGTTGCAAGTTGTTTTCGCGTGGATACTGGACGAGAGGGGTTTCCGATGATGTTGTCCAATGGATGATCATGTGTCCATTTTCTAAGGTGTTCATGTGGTTGTTGTTGAGGAACTGAAGTAGCAGAGTCGATATCTCCTGATGAAGATGGTTCTGATGATGATTCAAGAGCAAATATGTTCTCAAAGGGGGCATCTTCGGGAGTAGCAAAGGGATTAACTTCATCATGGGTGCCAGAAACAATTCCATGATGTACACTCGATGATTGATGATTTGTTGATGAGACAGAGTGATCAGCAGCAGGCGCTTCTTGACTTAATGACATTGAAACTGAAGGGTTAACTTCATTGACAGGGATAGAAGCAGCATCTGTTGATGGAATTGACATATCATTAGCATTTGGCTCATAGTGTTCATCAAACATTGGATCAAATAATTTCTTCAAGTCATATTCTGAAGAAGGTACATAAGGAGTTGCTGGTGAGGGATTAGAAACAAGGGTAGAACTGATAGGACTACTTGATGAAGGTTGAAATGCGGGTCCAAAACTGGATTGTCCTGGAGCCATTTCCCGAGACAGCTCATCGAACGTGACGTGAATAGTTTCCATGATATCTCGAGTTCTTTTGTTGTAAATTCGGTAACCCTTCTTGTTTGATGCATAACCTACGAAAACTCCAATGTCCGCCTTAGCTCTTAATTTACCTAAATCTTGACCGTCATTTATTGGATAGCACAAAGCACTAAACACACGAAGATAGGATAGATCAGGTTTTAGTTTATGGACAAGTTCATATGGAGTTTTTCCATGTGAGAGTGAATAAGGGAACAATTTTGGGTGTAGCAAGCAGTGGCAATGGCTTCAGCCCATTGAAACATTGGAACCTTTGAATAAATTAGCATTGTTCTTGCGGCTTCCACAAGAGTTTGATTTCGTCTTTCAACTACACCGTTCTGTTGAGGACTTCGTGGAACACTTCTTTGATGACTTATTCCAACACTTTCATAAAACTGAATTAAGTCTTTGTTAACAAACTTTGTGCCATTGTCTGTTCGAACAATTCTAACAGTATTGTTGAGTCGAACCTGAAGCTGTTTGATAAGTTTGATGATGACATCTGGAGTTTCATCCTTTGTCCTCAAAACCTTTACCCAAGTAAATCGAGAGTAGTCATCAACAACTACTAGAATGTATTTCTTCCCATTTATCGTTTGCACTCTCATTGGTCCGCACAGATCCATATGAAGGGTATGAAGAATTTCCATTACTGAGTTTGTGGGCATATTTCGTGCTTTTTCCCAATTGGCAAGCTGAACAAAGATGATCTTTTTCATATTTTAATCTGGGTAATCCTCTGACAAGATCCTTTCTGGAAAGGTTATTAATGGTGCCAAAGTTCAAGTGATTGAGTCGACGATGCCATAACCATGACTTTGTTTTCGAAGCCTTCGACAACAAGCAGATTGGAGAGGACTTCATCATGTCTTCGATAGAGATGGCGTATAGATTTGAACCACGAGTTCCTCTTAGCAATTCCACACCATCGAGTTCTCTAACGAAACAAGTATGTTTTCTAAAAGCCACTTCTAGATCGGAATCACAAAATTGACCAACAGAGAACAAGTTATGACCAAGACCTTCCACATAATATACCATGGAGATTACACTTTTACCAACAACATAATATCCATAACCCATAATTGCACCAAAATAGTCGTTCCCGAATCTAACAGTCCCGATGAATTTACTCACGAAGTTCATGAGCCGCGAGCGATCTCCAGTCATATGCTTGGAACAGCCTGAGTCCAGGTACCACAGAACGATTTGAACGATCTGCAGTTTAACACAGACAATAATGGGTTCCATTTTGTTAGTAACAGTGATTAGAACACTCACATCAGAAGTAGAAACAATAGAATCATCAGAAATAGATGCAGTGCTAGTGTCCACGTTTGACCTATTCAAAGTGTGTTCACTTCTTAAGGGAATAGTTCTACCAGTAGGCATCCATTTTCTAGTGGGCATTGACTTAGAAAATTTAGGGCACAACTCATTAATATTATGGCCAGTAGGTATCCATTGATAACCTATATTACTAAATTTCCTTTCTGTAGGTTTCCACTGTTTTCTAACTTTCTTTCGCCTTTGTCTTTTAGCCTTCTTCGCTTGTTTTTTAACATTAACAGTTTTAACTGGGCATTTGACAACATTAGACAAATCATTCACACCACATTCATGATTAGTAACAGAAATCAAGAAGTCATCATTACATGGTTTGCGGATAGTAGCAGAATTCGAATTAATTATAGTACGCTTATAGCTAATACTAGAATCAACACGATTCGTTTTATTTAACTCAAACTTAATATTCCTAGGGTGATCTTCTACTCTCTTCCAATGCACATTCTTAGCTTGCGAGGTCCTATCTTGCTTGGTATTGCCTGGAGGCTTTGGCCCGCTTGCTTTTATGTCACTGATTACTCCTGTAAAAGGAATTATGGGAACATTAGTTGGTTGATCTACTTTTTGCATTCCTGAACTAGACGTGCAGGGATCTGAACTACTTGAAGGCACATTAGAGTTCACTTTCTTAATAATGGGCATAGAATGATTTGTATGCTTGGCACTAGGCATAGAACAAGGCATCACAGCTTTACCTTTCGCACCTAAGGATTTAGGACATGTTGCTATTAAACATTCTAGCAGCTCCTGAGATTGTTTGGCTTGAATGTACGCAAACCTAATTTCTCTATCAAGAGGCTTATTTATGAAATCCTCTTCCACAATCTCATGGAGACATTCTAGACTATCCTTAAGGTGAGCAAAATAGTTATGAAACACAAGTTCATTATTCCTAAGATGAGGAGGAATGTATTTAACAGTCACAGTATATTTGCAGTCTGAGGATGACCTTGATGCAACATTCTCATTAAAGACAAGTGGCAGTTTCCCTTTTTCCTGTCTCCTCAGATTCTCAATTTCCTTTTGTAAAGAAGTTATTTTTTCGTTGTTCTTGTCACGAGTGACTTTAATTGAATCATATAACTCTTTAAAGTGTCGTTTAACATTTTCATTTTCTTCTAGAAAACCCTCGTTTTCCATTTGTAAAACATTAACCAAGTTTTGAAGATGAAAAGTTTGAGAATACTGAGAATCTAAAGGAGGAGGCATTTGGGATCCAGTCACATTGTTCTTTTCATCCTTTAATTATGAAATTTGGGCTTTTAAATTTCTGATCGTGTTACAATGAGCTTGAATCTGTTCGTCACGTTTGTTTATCTGAAAAACTGCATCAAACTCTGGAACATCTGAGGATGTCTTGATATTTGAGGTTTTGACATTTTCTTTAAGATGTTGATATTTTAGTTGCAAATCAAAATGTTCAACTTCTAGTTTAGAAAGATGTTTTACCAAATTATTGTGATCATCCTGAACAATTTTCTCATTTAGTTATGAGTTTTTGTTTTCAAGCTCAATGACACGATTATGGGAAACTTTCAATGCAATAGATAATTCATGAAATCAAGAGGCAGTAATAGAGTGCTTAGTAACAGTATAAAACACATCTTGATCAACACAACTCGAAATCAAATTCTCATTTAAGATATGCAAGTTCTTCCTTTCAACTTCATTATATTTGAGTTCCTGTTCATAATCATTGACCTCAACTATCATTGCATCAAATTCCTTTTCCATTTCTTTAATATCTGAATTTATTCCTTTTTGAAGACTCTCAAATTGACCTTTTAATTGTTTAAAGAAAGGCATGACCTCAGTTAAATAACATTATTTAGTTTGCTCAAAACCCCTTTCCCCTTCAGTTATCCCTGTAGGTTTGATTATCTTCTTACACGTTTTCTCAAAATTAGCAAACAGCTGATAAATAACATATAGGCTGATTAAGGTCTTGCTATTAGTGGCAATAGATCTAGGAACTAAGTGCATTGGTGTATTTGGAGGATACACAATAGTTGCAGGCATTTTCCTAAAGGGAGTGTTGGTTTCAACAAGTACATTAACTTTTAGCTTATCCATATCTTTCTTCAAAAAGATCTGTTCTGGGGTTAATTGAGTTTGAGGCTTAAACATGTTCAGGGAGATCCAATTTTCCTTAGTGTAATCGTGGGGTTTGATAGTTATGTTATTCTTTTTACACGTAGGATCGTTAAGCTTCTTATCCATTTTCTCCCTAGATGCATCATCTAGTTTTCTATCCTCTTCCTTGCACTCAACGCAACTAGGTTTCTGCCTAGGCTTAAGGATTTCATTACCATCATAGATCACATTTTGAGCAGCTTTTGCTATCTTACCATACTCAGGATTAGGTTTCTCTACAATGGGAATACTATGCTTATCGCTGAGAACTCTATGCTTAGTGATCATGTGAGCAGTCTGAATGGTATTCCCTTGTACGTACAACTTATTTACAAGCTTGTTTTTCAAAGTTTTTAGATTAGAAAAATCATTTAAAAGTTTTGATTCCTTAGCACTGAATTCTTGTTTAAGCACTTTAACATTATCTTGCAGCTCTTGCTTTTGCTTAACAGTTTTAGAAAGCTTTTCTTGTAAGGAGTTTAACTCTTGTTTTAACACTTCTTCTCTAAAATTACTTTTTCTAATAGTTGTACGCATTTGGTCATCCATTTCCTGCTCACGGGTAGTTAACTCAAACTTAGCACGTTGTTTATAAATAGCAACTTGTTCCTTATAGGCATTCAGTTCAGAGATAACAGAATCATCAGGGGCATATGCAGTGTATTCATAAAAAACATAGTCATCATTGACTGCAGAGGATGCATCACTTGGTACAATCTCACTTTCACTTTGCTTCACATATTGATTATATGGGACAATATTGCTATTACCCTCATTATCAGTATCTGATTGAAAAGTTTTAGTAGATTGTACTTCATTATGCATCTTTTGCTCATCAACTTTATTGTATAGTTTTAATACCTCTGAAATGATTGAGTCTTTGGATGAACCAGCTTGCTGTGATGACGAGACATTTGGAGAGACCATTGGAGAAATGCTAGCCATGAAAATTGTCTGTGCAGTAGGTTCATCATCGACGTGAGAGTCGTGTGCATCCCAGTCAGCCACTTGAAAGGCATTCTGATGATTATGACCTATCTCCTGAATTGGCTGCTCATCCACATCTGCATCATATATCTTGGCATTTCCCTCAGCAAGAAACAACAACTCCTCTTCATCCAAAACATCACCATTATCCTGAGCTTACACAAGTAACATCTTGTCTTTGAAGTACTCTGCATTTTGAGGACATTTTTGAGATGTGCAGTTCCTTGCTATATGTCCATCACCACCACAGTTGTAGCACTTAATTGGTTTTGCTTGACCTTGATTTCCATTCCTTCCCCGATTCTGATTTGTAACATAACCTTCACCTACTCCTCCTCTTCCCTGTTCATACTGTCTTCCTTGAGTTGGTTGCACCATAACCTTTCCATCTCTGACAATAGCATGATTGTGTAGATTGGATGCAGTCCTGATTTCATTGTTAGTGTGAAGGCTGTTAGTATGTGGAGTGAAGGTTAAGTTTTGTTTAACCATAAGAGCCAGTTGATTGATAAAGTGTTCCATGATTGCGTTGGCATCAGGTTGCTTGAAACTTGGATCGGGAATGAGTTTGTGATTTCCATTACCAGTGGGTATGACTTGAGAAGCTTTGGTAGTAATTCCAACATTGGTGTAAAAGGCTGTTGAATCATTTGACAAGCTAGTTTCTCCCTGCTTAGATTTGAACTGTTCAAGAATCCTTTTTTCAAACATAGCATGTCTCTCATTCTGAATAAGGAAGGCATACAGTTGCTCATAGTTTGTATTTTTCAATCCTTTGGTTAGCTTCACAGCGGTGACAAATTTGTGCCATTCGGGATTCATGTTGTTCACAAACTTTGAGTTCAGCTGAATGTTTGGCATGGTCATTTTGATATTCCTCATATCATTCACAAGTTTGTGGAATCTCACGTAATATTCATAGACACTCTCATCTGGTTTTATCTTGAAGTGCTCAAATTCATCATACAGTTGTGATTCTCTGTCTTCCTTAGTTAATTCAGAACCTGAGAGAAGCATCCTGACATTATCCCAAACAGCCTTGGCTTCAGTGTTGTGATTGATAAGCTTGTAGATATCTTTTGGAAGACCTTGAAGTATAATGTTTAAAGCCCTGATATCAGCATCGAATCTCTTTTTCTCCTTATCACTGAGCTCATCATACGTCTTTGGTCTATCCAATCCAAAGATCATGGGTCCATCTACAGCTGTATCAATTATGTCTCTTGTAGTCTCAATCTGATAAGGTCCTTCATCAATGGATTTCAATGTTGACCCCATTTTCCTTTCAAGGACAGTACAATCTGATTCGTTGAGCCCAAGAGTCATAGTCAGTTCTGTCAAGCATGGATGGACGAGTATCTGAACCAGCTGCTTGAACGTCCTCAGCTACAGTAGAAATGATTGTAGGCACGTTGGTAGACATGTTTACAGATTTCACGGGATTTTATAACTATATGATTTAAACCGGGAAATAGATTCTTTCACGGGATTTTACTAAATCAAGAGAAAACCGTATTAGAAACAAGTATTAAGCAAGTCGCTATAATCCTTGAACCAAGTCGCTAAGCACCAAGTAGCTAAGTAGCAACTCGCTAAACCTCAAGTCGCTGTGAATCAAGTCGCTAAGCACAAGTCGCTAAACACAAGTCGCTAACAAACCAAATCGCTAAGCATACAAGTCGCTAAAGAGCAACTAGCTAAGTATCCAAGTCGCTAAGATCAAGTCACTGAGAACAATAAGTACAAGTCGCTAGAAATAATGAAAGCAAGTCGCTAACCCCACCAAGTCGCTAGCCGTAGTGGAGAATCCACTAACTTGTACTGTTTGTCAGCTTGTCTAAATAGACAAGTCGCTAAGCTCAAGTCGCTACGACTAACACTACAACTCGCTAGAAATTACTGAAGCAAGTCGCTACGAAGAAATTCACAACGAGACTCAAGTCGCTACCTTGAAAAACTTCAAAAACACACTTTTCAATCCAAAACAAGCTCAACCACAGTGATTCAAGCTTTCCAAATCCAAACCCAAGCACTGAAATGATTCTAAACACAAAAGTACACTCAAAATTCAAACTTTAACACAAGAATTGATCCAAATGATGCAAAAACCACTAAAGTTTTTCAAACTTAAAAACCATATAAAACTACTAGAAATCCAAGGATAAGTAAGAGAGATGATCAAACCAGGGCTCTTGATACCATTTGTAATATATTGGATTTCACAAACACATCAATACATGATCACAAGTAGGCATATAACTTATGGTTTTTAGAAAGAGAAAGAGATAGAGGTTTGGGAACTTAGTGAGAGAAAGTGAAAGTATTATTATGAGCTCCAACTCTCTACCTTGGGAGGTAGAGAGTATTTATAGTCTTACACAAATTGCCACCTACGGGCTGTGGATCAGGCATATAGTGGGTAAAGATCCGTCCATCCTCCACGGTGTTACTTAACTAAATACAACTTAACTTTAAATAACTACAACTACGACCTTTCTAACGATTACATATACTTGAGGTGACCGACACTTTAATAACTGGATTTACTAAATCTTAACATCCATGGTTAAGTCATCGATATTATTTTCATCGATGACCTCCGGTTCTGCGTCAGACTGTTCTGATTCGTAAAATGAAAAGATGTTGTGAATGGGAACCGGAGAGTAAACTTTCCTTGTCCAAAATTGCTTCTCCGGATCATCGAATGGGGTGGCCGAAAAAGGCCTCGAGCTACGAGTCTTGTATCCTGACATTTAAGAGAAGAAAGAAAATTAAAAATAGACTTAATGTGAAATCCTAAAATAGCTCCCTGGCATCGGCGCCAAAAACTTGATGCAGGTTTTACTTACAAGGTTTTAATATTTATATAGTCTCGTTATACCTATGATCTACCCTAATGCACTAACGAGCAGTGTACCCGGTCGTGTGTAGTGTAGTATTTGGTAAAACCGAGGTCATCCCAAGAGCTATGTGTGTTGGATTATTACTAAGTCTAGGTGTCACAGATTCATAATTATTTCGATAAGGAATTAATTAATTAACTACTAAAGCAGATAAATGGCAAAGGTTTAATAAATAGAGGAGAGTGGTACTAACCTAGTTAATCCTCCTAGCTAGTAATGTCTACGTCTACTTACTTCCAATTACTTCAGGTGGACTCAAATTCGAGAGGACAACATTTGGTCAATTCGCCCTAACCTATCAGCAAAGATGCCACCACTGGAGAAGTCAGGTGTCCCTTCATAAGTCCAGTTGTTCCTGGTCCCCTAAGCCAAGTCATTAAGTGCCGCTACATGCTTGATTTATAATAGTGAGTGCCCGGGCGTTAGAAAATTAAACACTCACCCCCTAATTCTTAAGTTTATCAAAACGGTAGGTGATCAGTTGGTCAAATCGCACAAGTAGAAAGGGTCGTCAGTTGGTCATATCTTACCCTTCCCGTCTCAGTCTACTCACTTAGGGTCAGTTGGTCATATCTCCTAAGCAACTAGCCTCTATCGCCATTCAAAACTACCGAAACAAGAGTAGCTACCAATAAACTATGCATGCATACACTTAGAAATAATTATGCGAAAGTAAAGTAAACACAAACCAAATAATTAAGGAATCATAACTAGGCCAGCACCAAGAGGTGCTTAGCCGCTCGTATTAACCATAAAAATCAATTCAATATTCAAAGTTACGAAATACATAAATCGAAAGTAAAGAAAAGATAAAATGTTAATGCTTATTGTAGGGGAGTGATTTCTCCCTTGGAGACAGCTCCGTATGCTCCTCTAGACCTGCCTTTGGCTTCTTCCCACGTTCTTTGGTTGTGGTGTGTGGAATGAGATGATTTGAAATGCTGGAAATCGTGGGGTATTTATAGGCCAGATCTGAGTTACGGCGTAACTAATATAAGGGTTACACCGTAATCTTTAATTCCTTCGTAATTTGCACTAGATCTGCTGGTTACGGCATAACCTTATGAGTGGTTACGCTGTATCTTCAATATTACTTGGTTACGCCATAGTTGGTGAAATAGTTACGGCGTAGTTATCAACGGCGTGGAACCTCATTTGACCTAATATAGTTACGTCGTAGTCTTTAGGGGGAGTTACGCCGTAATCTTCTAATGAGTTGGCTTTCTGAGTCACGCTTTAGTTACGGTGTAATGTGAGAGATGAGTTACGTCGTAACTTCTTCAAAGTCAGCATACTATGATAAATCTTTGATATTTCTCCAATTCCGTGTCTCTTCAGCTCCAATGCTCGTAATTTACCTGAAAGTGGAAAACAATGGAAAACAAGCGTAAATCCATATAAATGATATAAATTACAAGCATTATCGGGGGAAATTGAAACTTAATATTCAGGACTATTTGATGTTATCAATTATGCCATTTTTAAAATTTTGACATGTTTTTCTAAACCTAACTAGATTAGACCTTAGCCGAGCACATACAACCCTTGATATTATATGGTGAGATTAGCCTTATCCGGTTCAAATATTTTACCCCAAATCCACCAAATTATGAGTGTTCCGAGTTCTTGTAAACTTTAGAACTTGGCCTTTGCATCAATTTTGAGACCATAGACGAGGTATGTTGAGTTAGCTCGATGTATTTGGACTTTTCAGTTTAAGAAGGCAATATTATAGGATTATCACCCAAATAGCCTACCATTGTGTGTCTATCGATTAGTCACCTCGACTTCTCGACCCCCATGTGAAACCCTTTTGTTGCACTCACCTTTAGTGCAAGATACCCCTAGATACACCCATCTGAGTCATTCCTTTCATTTTGTTAACCCAATATATTGTTTCGATACACCTTTACACCTTAGCCTACCCAGTAGTCTTTATTTGTGATTGGGAAGTCATCATTTGCCTAAGTTCAAGGTTCAAGTGGAAAGGTTCAGAAATTACACTTTCGTCGATGACATATTCCTGAAGATCATTGAAGACCCCCTGAATTCCCGATGTTCATCTCAAGTGGGGGGAAATTATGTTTAGTTGTTATTGTTATTTAAAAAAAAATGATGTTTATTCGAAAAAAATAAAAAATAAAAAATATTGTTATGTTATTTAGTTATTGTAAAAGTGCATTGTTATAAGAACTATGTTATGAGCTTTATAGATTTAGTATCGAGGAGGCCACCTCGGTCACATTCGAAGATTGGAGTTGGTAATTATGCCAACAATTGGAGAAAAGGTAGTGTGCCCATCACGGCGTCCTCTAATGACACATCTACCTAGTATTTCATGATCCAGTTTCTTGACTTCAAAGATTGAACTTTGGGCGGACGGTAAGTGGTGATGACTTGGTTATAGATTTAGACTACCTGCTTGATTTTTATTTTACACCATTTATATATCCCGTGTCTTATCCTACCCTTTAGTCATGAAGCGTGTCTAGGTGATGTAGCGAGCAATCTTTGGTGTCTTGGCCATGGATTTGGTCATGTATCATTGATTTTGTCCACTTCGCCGTGACATGTTAGTAATGACGAGTCACCCCTTAACCTTTGTCGTGTCTACCCATATTGCCTTCGAGATTTGTAGCCCTTAACTCTAGTGGTGAAGATTTGTGTAACCGCCAAGCTTATGATAGAATACATGCTACGACTGTGCGATTGAGTGATCACCCCGAAATTGACACTTAGAATAGTTGAGAGATTTGAGTGTTTCATTCCCATTTCGTGAGGTGTTCGGCTTAGTTTTATTCTAGGATAAGGGATTTGCAAACTTATATTTTCCAGGTTATGGGAGATATCTTTTTAGGAATCTTTCTAATAAGGTCTACTTGAGGGCAAGTAGATTTCAAGTGGGGGGATATTTGATAACATCAAATAGTCCTGAATATTAAGTGTCAATTTCCACCGATAATGCTTGTTATTTATATCATTTATATAGATTTACGCTTGTTTTCCATTGTTTTCCACTTTCAGGTAAATTACGAGCATTGGAGCTGAAGAGACGCAAAATTGGAGAAATATCAAAGATTTATCTAGTATGCTAACTTTGAAGAAGTTACGGTGTAACTCATCTCTCACATTACACCATAACTAAAGCGTGACTCAGAAAGCCAACTCATTAGAAGATTACGGCGTAACTCCCCCTAAAGACTACGGCGGAACTATATTAGGTCAAATGAGGTTCCACGCCGTTGATAACTATGCCGTAACTATTTCACCAACTATGGCGTAACCAAGTAATATTGAAGATACGGCGTAACCATTCATAAGGTTATGCCGTAATCAGCATATCTAGTGCAAATTACGAAGGAATTGAAGATTACGACGTAACTCTTATATTAGTTACGCCGTAACCCAGATCTGGCCTATAAATACCCCACGATTTCCAGCATTTCAAATCATCCCATTCCACACACCACAACCAAAGAACGTGGGAAGAAGCCAAAGGCAGGTCTAGAGGAGCATACGAAGCTGTCTCCACGGGAGAAATCACTCCCCTACGATAAGCATTAGCATTTTATCTTTTCTTTACTTTCGATTCATGTATTTCGTAACTTTGAATATTGAATTGATTTGTATGGTTAATATGAGCGGCTAAGCACCTCTTGCATCTGGCCTAGTTGTGATTCTCTAATTTTTTTGTTTGCGTTTACTTTACTTCAGTATAATTATTTCTAAGTGTATGCATGCATAGTTTATTGGTAGTTACCCTTGTTTCGGTAGTTTTGAATGGAGGTAGAGGCTAGTTGCTTAGGAGATATGACCAACTGACCCTAAGTTAGTAGACTAAGACGGGAAGGGTAAGATATGACCAACTGATGACCCTTTCTACTTGTGCGATTTGACCAATTGATCACCTACCGTTTGGATGAACTTAAGAATTGGGGGGTGAGTGTTTAAGTTGCTAACGCCCGGGCACTCACTATTATAAATCTAGCATGTAGCGGTACTTAATGACTTGACTTAGGTGACCAGGAATAACTGGACTTATGAAGGGACACCTGACTTCTCTAGTGGTGGCATCTTTGCTGATAGGTTGGGGCGAATTGACCAAATGCTGTCCTCTCGAATTTGACCCCACCTGAAGCAATTGGAAGTAAGTAGACGTAGACATTACTAGCTAGGAGGATTAACTAGGTTAGCACCACTCTCCTCTATTGATTAAACCTTTGCCTTTTATCTGCTTTAGTAGTTAATTAATTAATTCCTTATCGAAATCATTATTAATCTGTGACACCTAGACTTAGTAATAATCCAACACACATAGCTTTTGGGATGACCTCGGTTTTACCAAATACTACACTACACACGACCGGGTACACTGCCCGTTAGTGCATTAGGGTAGACCATAGGTATAACGAGACTATATAAATATTAAAACCTGGTCTGTAAAACCTGCATCATTCCTCAATTTCATCCTAAAATTTAACCATTCCTTCTAATCAATCATAGACTAATTTTGATTCTTCAACCAACTGTTTTCCTAACACTACATGAGATAAGTAGCTATTAATAATACCTCCTACATCCGCCAATATTATGAAGTTGACAACATGAGTGAAGTTTCCTATAAAAACAAGCAAACCCCTAACTCTTCCCGTAAAATTACTTATTTTTCTCGTAACGGGATCTCTCTAGGCACTAATTACTTTTTCATAATCCAATTATAGTGCCTTCTGGACATAATGTTTATGGGAGAATTAAAGTCAATGTAAGCTTTCCACACATGGTATACTAATTAAAGAGTCGCCTCCTACTATGACTGGTATCCTTGTATGAAGGAATGGGCAAGGATCATGGATAAAATACCTATGGTAGGCTAATTCTTCCCTTGTGGGAAACTTGTCAAAATCATCAATTCCTAATTTTTCCTCATTTTCGCTTTTAACATCCTTAGTTTCTTCCTCAATGTCATTTGCTTCATCAACTAAAGTACCACTCTCTTCTTCCTTGTTATTCTTACGCAGAGGTATTAAAGTGATGATCTTGACAAAGTGAACATGTTTTGATAAGGAAGGATCTTTGATTTTATCACCCCACTTGTGTTCATGGTAGGTTTAGTTGAAGGGGTTACCATATGATTATTGAGACCTTTTAACAAGCTATCAATTTTAATTGTCATCTCACTTTGTTGTTGTTTGAAATTGACTTCAAACTTAGACAAAAGAGCTTCTTGAGTTGATATAAAAGTAGACACCAATCCTTCAAGATTATTGGAATTATTTGAAAAGGAAGGATTATTGTTAAAGGTATGATTCGAGGAAGAAAAGTTTGGTTGAAAATGATTAGATGGGTTTGAAAAATTGTTTTGAGGCGAATTTTGATTTTGTATCCACCTAAAGTTTGGATGATTTTTCCAAGAAGGGTTGTATGAATCACCAATATTGTTTTGCTCGGGTTTGAAAGTGAACCACTGTTAGGTTCCCATATTTATAACACAAGCATCAATATATGAAATAAGATAAGAGAGATCGGATGAACACAAAACCAATACACATGATATGCAAGTAAAGAAAAGTTATGCGTAGGTGAATTAGTAAAGTGAACAACCAACCCTCAAGTGATGGTTTACAAGCATTATTTATAGGAAGGAACTAGGGCAACATGCAACTTCCCTTCCTTTCCCTTATGGGCTTGGGCCAAGGCTCATGGGCTTTCTACATAAGCCTTGGCATGATTACTAACATAAAAGCCATATTAAGCTAACTATTACATATTAATTACTAACACTTGAAATATAGTTTAGGAGTGATTCCAACAATCTCCCCCTAAGTGTTAGTGATTGATGGTATAAACGTTGTAGGTGCTGATGTAATAGAAGCTTTGACGTCTTCTGACATTCTACTTTCTTGTGAGAAGAAGTTCTTTGATTCGAACAATCTCCCCAGTGTAGAGAAATTGTTTCCTTTGAAAAGTTCTGTTTTGACGTCATCATTTTCTTTGTTCTTTGATCTTTGTTCTTTGTGATGGTAGTGATAGTATGTTGTTGTTGTCTGCATCAGGTCTGCTCCGTTGCTCCAGTGTCTCCACGTCTTTCTTCAACATGCTCACACGCTCTTTAACGTTGGATTTCAGTACTGATGTAGTTCTCTTAGTCTTTAAACTTTGTAGATTCTGTGACTTTGATGAAGAATCATTCTGACTTTGTGTTGCCTTTTGAGAGAACTTCAATTAGTGATGTTGTTGGTATGAGCATGTGAAGAATCTGCACGATCAGTCCGCTCCAGAGCTTCCATAAGAAGAAAACATAAGAATGGTTAGTGATAAGCGGATTCCAGCACAGTGTGAAAACAACATAGTGTGAAAACACAACTCTAATTCTCACAAAGGCTGTTCCTGAACTGGAGTCCCACAAGTGAGATAACGCGATGTACCGAAGTACACCTACAGTTCAGATGAGTCGCTGAGGTACACCGAAGCATCACCTCACGACTGTAGACCGTTTGAGACACACTAAGCGTAATCCACGGGGAGTTACCGAAGTGACCTGCGGTCAGGGCTGATTGATGTTGACCCTGACAGGAGTTTCCATTCAATCACTGAGGATCACAAATGTGAACCTCTCATAAATGTTCTCGACAGATTGCTAAGATCTATGAAGGACACGATAATATATCACTTGTGTTCTTATTGTTGAACGACAAGGGATGAATTGTCAAGTGTACCTAAGAGATATTTTGATGAATCTCGTGGCTCTAGACTCAATAGTGCACTTTGGTTTTCCTGAGCGGAGACTAGGGAGAGGGTCTCCTTCTTCAATACCAGCAATCTCTAAGAGAAAACCGATAGTTTATGTAGGGTTCCCTGTGAGAATGAAACAAGCTTCTGTTGAGAGAAACTTGAGTGGCTAAGAAGGTTTAGTGCATGCGTCACTGGGTCCATGACGACTTTAATCTTCAATACCGGCGTCATCAAGTGACAACCAGTAGCATATGAATTGAACCCGGTGTCTGTCCTAAGTTGAATAATCTGGAGGGCTATTTCTTTTCACCCTTTTCTTTGCTTTTCTTTTTAATTCTTCAACTCCTTCTTTCTCCGATTCTCATTTTCTCCTTTTTATAATCATACCTAAGGACTTCTAATTCTAACTATTAGTAGTGTCCTTGGGTAGATCCCTCCGGCTCTGGCGGATCATAGGACGGTTATTCCTAACCTTAGTCACCTTATAACTCCATTGCCATAAAACCGATTTCTTGAAAATTTCTCAAAGTGTTTATGAATAAAAAACATTTTGAAACACTTTGAGAGTTTTATTTTGCAGAAATACTCCCCCTCCACACATGCTTAAGTGTTTTGACAGAAATTTGCATGGTGAGAGAAGAGCGCGCACTTTTTGAATTGATCGACTCAAGATAGACAATTCCCCGCGAGACACGGTTACATTGCCTAGTTAAAGAGTTACATTGTCAGCTTTTAGGTGACAACTAGCTCTAATAACTACCTTGAAGGTGTGGAAAAACCTCGAAAGGTTGTCAAACCCGTCAAAGTTCATGTCTATCAAGAGCTTCTCGAATAGGTACAATTTACTTGGATAAGTCTTGGAAGAAAAATCTTTTCAATGTATGACTGTTCAGATCCCGTCAATTCATGGGTTGAAGTCTTTTCTCACGAGGATTCAATAGCAATTCACAACATATTTCTTATCACATAAATTTTCTCCCCCTCAAAAATGGCATATAAATGTTATTTTTGACAAAATTTTGATGTCGAATATGACCATTTCGAGTTTTGTGGGAAGATTATCACGAAGAACAATTTTGTGAACCAAGTTATTAAGCAAATACTCCCCCTCAACAAGTGATATAAACTTTTGAGGTTTTGAAAATCATAAGGGGAAGTACTTGTCCTTTTGAGCAAAACTTTGAAAAGTGAAAGTTTTGATAAGTGTTACTCAAAAGTAAGAAGCTTTCACTCCTTTCATAAGGATTGTGGCACTGAAGCGTACCACAGGGTCCGTTCATGACAAGTACGGGTTGTACACTGTTATGTGTGCACAAGCCATTGTCATTAAATAATCACACATCCAAATCATTATTGAAAATGAAACAGTTTAAGGGGTACCAGGAGATTCAGGTAGTCCAGCAATAACTCCAGGAATGCGAACTGGGCGTTGATAGCCTGTGAGAGAAATCTTGGGACGACCACCTATGAAGTTCTCCAAAGTTCTGAACTGGTCCCTTCTGTATAACCTTTCATCGATGCGAGTGATGATCCTCTTAACATCCCTTTTCTCCTTTGAATTCCATCTCTTCTGTGACCCTATGCCTTCATGTATCTCCTTTAACCGATAAGCTAACCCATCCCTGACTTTCTTCAGTGTATGATCCCCAAACTTATGAAGATCTCTACACGCCATCAAGCAGTTGCGATGTAGTTCACTACGGTAAACTACTCCAAATGGTTTGCTGATGAGAGTGTATTAAGGAAGATGATTGATGTCGGGGAGGTCGAGCTGAGGCTTGGTGAGGTTGACACGTGTCTGATACGATTCAACGGCAAGTTGCAAGTCTTCTACACGTTCCTGGATAAATATGCTTCTGATGAAGATTAGCAAGGACTTGATGTATTCACGTTGGATTTCGGTCGAGAATTGTCTCATTCGTCCCTGTACTTTGGCAAGATACAGATCTTCGATGTCGTTGAGAGACAAATTCTGAAAGTTCGCTTCACAGAAATCATAGTCCCTTTCGTCTTGTCTTTTGGCCACGATATTCTTGAGGAAATTATAATCCCATTTAGATGAGACAGCTACGTGCTTAACGACAACGATCCCTTTATCACTGTACACTTCATGTTTAGACCTTCGAACCTGGTAGCATTTGTAGTAGATTCTTCGGCGTTCCGGCCAATGGTGAATCCCATACATTGCATCGATGTCATACTGTTCCACGCTGTTGGCAAACATGTGAGTAGCCTTTTCCTGGATGTCTATGCAGTTGGAGTATATGCCTGCCGGGAACGGAAGTGTAAGTGATGTAGCGTATTTCTTTGAACCATCGCTACCGTGTAGAAGAAATTCCAGGTCATTGTTGAAGAAGTAGTATAATGGAATATTAGGTTGATCTGGTTGGCCAATCGTTCGTAGAGGTCTGGTCCAGTCGGTGTAGTATGGAGCATTTTCTTTTCTGGTGAAGTCAATGTTTGCTTCAGGGTTGAGCCAATCAATGTTGTTAGACATGAATCGTGCTATGTTTTCAAGATGATATTCAACTTCAATAGCACTTTCCGAGCTGTCTTTAAGTAGTTGAAAAGCTTCATTCTTGATGCATTTTAGCTCTGACTTTGTTAGGTCACTTAGTTTACAACACAAGCATCAATAGATGAAATAGAGAAGAGAATAGATTGGTTGAACAACACACACAAACACTATACGTAGAAACAATAAGGACGGTTATGCGTAGCAAGGTGAAAATGAATAAATTGAACAACCAACCCTCAAGTGAGGGTTATTACAAGGTATTTATAGGAAGAGGAGCTAGGGCAACACTCCTAGTCCCTTCCTTTCCTTAGTGGACTTGGGCCTAGGCTTATGGGCCTTCTACAAAAGCCTAGGCATAATTACTAACATAAAGGCCATATTAAGCTAACTATTACATATGAATCACTAACACTTGAATAAGGTTTAGGAGTGATCCCAACAATCTCCCCCTAAGTGTTAGTGATGAATGAATGAGTGATAAACATTGTAGGTGCTGATGTAATAGTAGCTTTGACGTCTTCTAACATTCTTCTACCTTGTGAGAAGAGGTGTCTTGATTCGAACAATCTCCCCAGTGTAGAGAAATTGTTTCTTTTGAAGTAATCTGCTTTGACGTCTTCATTTACTTTGTTCTTTAGTTCATTGTTCTTTGAAAGTGATAGTATGTTGTGGTAATCTGCATCAGGTCTGCTTCGCTGCTCCAGTGTCTCCACGTCTTTCTCCAACATGCTCACACGCTCTTTAACATTGGATTACAGTTGATGAAGTTCTTTAAGTCTTTAAACTTTGTAGATTCTTTGTTGAAGAAGAATCATTCTGACTTTGTGTTGCCTTGGATCATGAGAGAACTTTCATAAGTGATGTTGTTGGTATAAGCACGTGGAGAATCTGCATGATCAGTCCGCTCCAGAGCTTCCATAAGAAGTAAACATTGGAAAGGTTAGTAATAAGCGGATTCCGGCACTTACAAGTTTGAACTTCGAGAGTGTTAACAGCATAGTGTGAAAACAAGACTCTAATTCTCACAAAGGCCGTTCCTGAACCGGAGTCCCACAAGTGAGATAACGCGATGTACCGAAGTACACCTACGGTTCAGATGAGTCGCTGAGGTACACCGAAGCATCACCTCACGACTGTAGACCATTTGAGACACACTACGCGTAATCTACGGGAAGTTACCGAAGCGACCTGCTGTCAGGGCTGTTTGATGTTGACCCTGGCAGGAGTTTCCATTCAATCACTGAGGATCACAGATGTGAACCTCTCATAAATGTTCTCGACAGATTGCTAGGATCTGTGTAGGACTCGATAACGTACCACTGTTGTTCTTATTGTTGAACAACAAGTCATGAAATGTCAAGTGTACCTAAGAGATCTTTTGATGAATCTCGTGGCTCTAGACTCAATAGTGCACTTTGGTTTTCCTAAGCGGAGACAAGGGAGAGGGTCTCCTTCTTCAATACCAGCAATCTCTAAGAGAAAGCCGATAGTTTATGTAGGGTTCTGATGTAGACTAAATAACGAGATAACAAAAATTGGACCTGTTGATTCACACGAATACCAGGAACGATCCTACCAATAATCGTTGATTCATCCGAATGCCGATTATAGGGAATTCTTAGCAAAGCTGCCAAAAATAGACTTTTGGTATTTCATAAAACTGATAATCCCACATTACAAAGGAACTATTAAATAGGAATACAAAACAGAAACGGGCCTTAAAAGACAAACGGCCGAAAGTTATTGCATAAACAAAGTCCAAAAAAAACCCGAAAAAACACTAAAATGCAAATAACTCATAAAATAGAGTGTTTCGGTTTGACTGGTCATTCGCCTGGTCATTCGCCTAAAACGGAGCCCCGTAGCCCAAGTTATGCCCATTTTAGTGAGGCCCCTTTTGTCACACGATCTTGGGCCTCCAGAAACATCATAGCCTGCTCATCAACACTTGGGCCCACATCAGGTTCCCTGTGAGAATGAAACAAGCTTCTGTTGAAAGAAACTTGAGTGGGTAAGAAGGTGTAGTGCATGCGTCACTAGGTCCATGATGACTTTTATTCTTCAATACCGGTGTCATCAAGTGACAACCAGTAGCATATGAATTGAACCCGTTGTCTGCCCTAAGTTGAATAATTTGGAGGGCTATTTCTTTTCACCCTTTTCTTTGCATTTCTTTTTAATTCTTCAACTCCTTCTTTCTCCGATTCTCATTTTCTCCTTTTTATAATCATACCTAAGGACTTCTAATACTAACTATTGGTAGTGTCCTTGGGTAGATCCCTCCGGCTCTGGCGGATCATAGGACGGTTATTCCTAACCTTAGTCACCTTATAACTCCATTGCCATAAAACCATTTTCATGAAAATCTCTCGAAGTATTTGTAAATGAAAAACATGTTTGAACACTTCAAGAGTTTTATATTTTCAGAAATACTCCCCCTCAACATGTGCTTAAGAGTTTTGATAGAAAACTGCACAGTGAGAAAAGAGCGCGCACTTTTTGAATTGATCGACTCAAGATAGACAATTCCCCGAGGGACACGGTTACGTTGCATAGTTAAAGAGTTACATTGTCAGCTTTTAGGTGACAACTAGCTCTAATAACTACCTTGAAGGTGTGGACAAACCTCGAAAGGTTGTCAAACCCGTCAAAGTTCATGTCTATCAAGCGCTTCTCGAATAGGTACAATTTACTTGGATAAGTCTTTGGAAGACAAATCTTTTCAATGTATGACTATTTAGATCCCGTCAATTCATGGGTTAAGTCTTTTCACACCATGATTCAAGTAGCAAATCAACATATTTCTTATCACAATAATTTTCTCCTCCTCAAAAATGGCATATAAATGTTATTTTTGATAACGTTTTGATAATAAATATGACCATTGTGAGTTTTGTGGGAAGATTATCACGAAGAACAAGTTGTTTGAACAAAGATTTTAGCAAATACTCCCCCTCAACAAGTAATACTAACTTTTGAGGTTTTGAAAATCGTAAGGGGAAGTACTTGTTCTTTTGAGCAAATCCTTGAAAAATGAAAGGTTTGATAGGTTTTACTCAAAAGTAAGAAGCTTTCGCTCCTTTTATAGGATTGTGGCACTGAGGCGTACCACATGGTCCTTTCATTACAAGAATGGGTTGTACACTGTTACGTGTGCACAAGCCATTGTCATTATAAATCACACATCCAAAATATTATAAAAAGAAGCAGTTTAAGGGGTACCAGGTAGTCTAGTAATATCACCAGGAATGCGAACAGGGCGTTGATAACCAGTGAGAGTAATCCTGGGACGACCACCTACAAAGCTCTCTGGTGTTCTGAACTGGTCCCTTCTGTACAACCTCTCATTAATCATGGTGATGATCCTCTTTACATCCCGTCTTTCCTGAGAATTCCATCTCTTTTGTGACCCAATGCCTTGTTGAATCGCCTTTAACCTGTAAGCCAAGCCATCCCTAACCTTCTTCAATGTATGATCCCCAAACTTGTGAAGATCTCTATACGCCATCAAGCAGTTTCGTTGTAGCTCACTACGGTAAATTACACCGAATGGTTTGCTGAAGAGGGTGTATTGTGGAAGCTGGTTGATGTATGGAAGTTCTAGCTGAGGTCTGGTGAAGTTGACACGGGTCTGATACGACTCAACAGCAAGTTATAGATCTTATACACGTTCCTGTATCACTATGCTTCTGATGAATATGAGCAAGGACTTGATGTATTCGCGTTGAATTTAAGTCGAGAATTATCTCATACGTCCCTGTACTTTGGCAAGATACAGATATTTAATGTCGTTGAGAGACAAGTTCTGAAAGTCCGATTCACATAATTCGTCTTGTCTTTTGACCATAATTTTCTTGAGGAAAGTGTAGTCCCATTTAGACGAAAGAGCTACATGCTTAACAGCAACGATTGCTTTAGTACTGAACACTTCATGTTGAGACTTCTGAACCTGGCAGCTTCTGTAGTAGATTCGTCGGTGTTCCGGCCAATGGTGAATCCCATACATTGCATCACGGTCATACAATTCCACATTGTTGGAAAATATGTGGGTAGCCTTTTCCTCGATGGCTATGTAGTTAGAGTATATGGCTGCCGGGAACGGAAGTGTCAGTGATGTCGTGTATTTCTTTGAATCATCACTGCCGTGTAGAAGAAATTCCAATTCGTTGTTGAAGAAGTAGCGAAATGGAATCTTAGGCTGATCTGGTTGGCCAATCGTTGGTAGAGGTTTAGACCAGTCGGTGTAGTAAGGGGCATTGTCTTTCCTGGAGAAGTTGATGTTTGCTTCAGGGTTGAGCCAATCAATGTTGTTGGACATGGCTCGTACTATGTTGTCAAGATGGTATTCAACCTCGATGGTACTTTCCGAGATGTCTTTTAGCAGTTGAAAGGCTTCATTCTTGATTCGTTTCAACTCTGATTTCGTCATCTTCTTCACTCGGAATTTTTCTCGCAGTAACTTTGCATGCTCCAATGTACTACCGTCTACCAGATCTTGACCTTCAGATGGTGTTAGCCTCGCTTTTTATAAAGATAACATCACTTACGTGAATTGGACTAGACGCGTAGTATACTTTGCCCTTAGGGACTAGTATTGTTTAAGTGGCAAAGATAGGGCCTATATATACCCCTCATGACTCTCCATGAGGGGTGAGGTGAATCATTTGGTCAAAAGTAGAGAGAGGGAGGAGAAAACAATGGAAACTTTATTAAGAAAACACACAATACAAATGACCAAATGATTCACCTCACCCCTCATGGAGAGTCATGAGGGGTATATATAGGCCCTATCTTTGCCACTTAAACGATACTAGTCCCTAAGAGCAAAGTATACTACGCGTCTAGTCCAATTCACGTAAGTGACGTTATCTTTATAAAAAGCGAGGCTAACAATCTCCCTCCAAGAGGTGGTCATTCAAAAGATGCTCCACTTGATTAGGTCTTTACTTTTCTAGAGCAAGAACTTTGTGTGTAGATATTGAATAGTCTTGATTCTTTGTTCCTTCATGCTTTGTGATCAATTAATGTGGTTGTCTGCCGTTGTCAACTTCGTTGGTTAGGTGTCTCCACGTCTTTCTCCACCATGCTCACACTTCTATTTGTTTTTAGGTTACCAATGATGTAGTTCTCGAGTCTTTAAACTTTGTTGATTCTTTGACATTGACGAAGAATCATCTTTAACTTTGAGTAGCCTTTGATTTTGATGAGAACTTTCATGTGTTGTTGGTATGAGCATGTAGAGAATCTGCACGATCCATCCGCTCCGGAGCTTCCATAAGAAGAAAACATAAAAGCAAGTTAGTAATAAGCGGATTTCGGCACTTACAAGTTTGAATTTTGAGGGTGTTAACAGCATAGTGTGAAAACACGTCTCTAATTCTCACAGAGGCCATTCCTGAACTGGAGTCCCACAAGTGAGATAACGTGATGTACCGAAATACACCTACAGTTCAGATGAGTCGCTGAGGTACACCGAAGCATCACCCCATGACTGTAGACCGTTTGAGACACACTAAGCGTAATCCACGGGGAGTTACCGAAGTGACCTGCTGTCAGGGCTGCTTGATGTTGACCCTGGCAGGAGTTTCCATTCAATCACTGAAGAATCACAATTGTGAAACTTCTCATAAATGTTCTGGCAGATTGCTAAGACCTGCGTAGGACTCTAGAATATATCACTTGTGCCCTTATTGATGAACAACAAGCGATGTCATGTCATGTGTTCCTATGAGATCTTTTGATGAATCTCGTGGCTCTAGACTCAATTAGTGCATTTTTGGTTTTCCTGAGCGGAGACTAGGGAGAGGGTCTCCTTCTTCAATACCAACGATCTCTAAGAGAAAGTCAATAGATTATGTAGGGTTCCCAGTGAGAATGAAACAAATCCTTTTAAGAGGAATTGAGTGGCTAGAAGGTTTAGTGCAGTGCGTCACTGGGTCCATGACGTCTTTGTCTTCAATACCAGTGTCAACTTAGTGACAACCAGTAGCATATGTATTGAACCCGATTTCTGCCCTAAGGTTGAATATGGAGGGCTACTTCTTTTCACCCTTTCTTTTACTTTTCTTTTTAATTCTTCAAACCCTTCTTTCTCCTTTCTCACATTACTCCTTTTTTCAATCATTCCTAAGGACTTATAATACTAACTATTTGTGATGTCCTTGGGTAGATCCCTCCGGCTCTGGCGGATCATAGGACGAATTTCCTATCCTTAGTCACCTTATAACTCCATGACTGTCCTATTGTTGCCATAAAACCGTTTTTCATGAAAATCTCTCAGAGTGTTTATGATAGAAAACATGTTTGCAACACTCCGTGAGTTTTTTATTTTCAGAAGTACTCCCCTTCACATGTGCTTATAAGTTTTGACAGAAATCTGCACATAGAGGGTAGAGTTCGCACGTTTTGAATTGATCGACTTTAAATGAACTAGACCGATTCGAGACACGTTTACATCACTAGAGAACTAGCTTGAAATTATTACCCGTCCTGGTCAAATCCATAGAAAGTTTCTTGAGATGGTACATGATTCCTCGTCAATTCATTGGTTTCAACTGAGTCGAGCTCATTTTGAGATTTAAACCCCGATCTTTAAACTTTTTGATCACATTCTAATCACGTCTCCTCCCCCTCAAAAATAGCATATTTGTGATATCATCGGATTAAACAACATTTTAGAATCTTTTGGGGAGACAAACGAATTTGATTTAAGCATGAATTTGGAACATTTTTGTTTTATACTCCCCCTTTAATAAAGCATAATCAATTAAAGGGTTTTAGAGGGAGTTATCTTGAGCACAAAATATTTTGAAAGATTTTGAAAATCTTTTTGAACAATCTTGAAAAGGTGCTTAAGATGATGATGATTTCTCACCATTTTTAAATGTAGTGCACTGAAACGTACACTTGATTTTTTTTTCTATAAAAGCACGAGTTTTGATTTGAAGAATAATCAAAAGTCATCATTTCGGTCCGGGTTTCGTACTGATGTATACGAAAGCCATTTTATGAAGAAATTTTGAGAAACGACATGTTTTAGAAAACATATTAAAGAACTCTCGCTCAAGCATCTGTACATGCCCGTATCATTGTTGAATGACATTTCTAGAAACGTACAGAATATCGATTATACAAGAGACATGTCGTGAGAAGAATATTTTTGGATTTTTGATTTTATATTGTTTTTGTATTTTTGAAAATTTTATATTTTTATATTTTGCTTTTGTTGGTTTTTCAAATTTTGTATTTTGTTTTTCAAAAATCTTTACAGCGAAGCTTTTTGGAAAATCATTTTCAAGAAGATTCGAGAAGACGTTCTAACTCCTCAGGGGTTAGGCTTCGCATTCCAATTCGTCGAACTAAATACTCAAACCTTTCTTTTGGAAGGGCTTTAGTTAATAGATCGGCGAGTTGGTAATCAGTCTTCACGAAGAATAATTCAACAGTACCATTTTCGACATACTCTTTGATGAAGTGATAGCGGACTCTGATATGCTTAGTCTTTGAGTGATGAACAGGATTGCATGATATGGCTATGGCACTTTTCGAGTCACAATACATAGGTATTTTATCGAAAGTAAAGCCATAATCTGTGAGTTGTGTTCTCATCCATAGAACTTGAGCACAACACGCAGATAGAGACACATACTCAGCTTCAGCGGTTGAAAGTGCAGTGCAATCTTGTTTCTTTGAAGACCAGCTTACTAACTTTTCACACAAAAATTGTGCTCCTCCGGATGTACTTTTTGCTGTAACTTGATCACCTGCGTGGTCCGCATCTGAAAAGGCAATTAGATCAAATCCGGATTCCTTCGGATACCAAAGTCCCATGTGAATGGATGTCTTCAGGTACCGAAAGATCCGTTAACCTCTTTGAGGTGCAGTTCGGTAGGCTTATCCTGAAACCGTGCTAATAAGCAAACAACAAAATGAATATCTGGTCGACTAGCAGTAAGATACATGAGAGAACCAATCATGCTCCGATATTTCTTCGGATCAATAGGTTTCCCAAACAAATCGGCTCCAATTTTTGGTGAAGTTACCATTGGTGTTCCGACCGAGTCACAATTATCCATACCATGATTTTTCAAAATCTCAGTTGTGTATTTAGCTTGATTGATAAAAATTCCACGAGGGGACTGGTGTATTTGTAAACCAAGAAAGAATTTTAGTTCCCCCATCATGGACATTTCAAATTTACTTTTCGTGAGATTTTCAAAATGTTTTGAAAGATTCGGATTAGTGGACCCAAAGATGATGTCGTCCACGTAAATCTGAACAATCAAAATTTCATTTTTGCATTTTTGTGTAAACAAGGTAGGATCAACTGTTCCTTTGGTGAAATTGTTTTGGATAAGGAAAGAGGACAGTTCATCATACCACGCTCTCGGAGCTTGTTTCAAACCATAGATTGCCTTTTTGAGTTTGTAGATGTAGTCTGGATGTTCCATGTCTATGAAGCCTTCTGGCTGACTCACGTACACTTCTTCTTTCAGAGTTCCATTCAAGAACGCGGTCTTAATGTCCATCTGATAAACCGTGATGTTTTTGTGAGCTGCATAGGCTAAGAATATCCTGACTGCTTCAAGTCTAGCTACCGGCGCGAATGACTCTTCAAACTCTATCCCTTCCTCCTGTCTGTATCCTTTGGCCACAAGACGAGCTTTGTTGCAAATTACAGTCATCTCTTCATCCCTTTTGTTCTTCCATAACCATTTGAGATCAATGACGCGAATGTCAATGGGTCTTGGAACCATTTCCCAGGAGTCATGAAGACGGTATTGGAGAAGTTCCTCCTGCATCGCTTCTATCCATGCGGGTTCTGCCATTGCCTCGCGAATGTTTTTTGGCTCTATATTGCTAATTGAGCAAAGGTAAATGCACAAGTTGTAATCGGTGGCAAGTTGGCGTCTCGTCTGAATTGGCCTTGAAGGTTCACCAATAACTTGTTCAAATGGGTGGTCTTTTGATGAGCACAAGTTGGTTAAACGTATGTGAGTTAGATGGTTCTCGTAAGCTTGAAGAAGATTCAGCTGATTCCGTAGCAAACGGGTTTTCAAATAAGTCTTCATCTAACGTTGCATCGTTATGGTTTTGGTTCTGCTCATCAACTGCTGGTAGAACGGGTGCAATAACTGTTGTAGATGTAGATGATGTTGATGGACTTGGTGCATTGGTTTCGACCGTTGTAGATGCATCTTCTGTTGGTGGTGGAGGATGATTTTGAGCGGGTGCAGCGGAATGATGGTTTGATGCATTTGTCGAAGTTCCACCATAGTATTCATCGAACATTAACTCGAAGAAATTCTCCCATTCTTGTTCTTTAGGATTGTCAAACGAAGTTGATTGAGCTCTTTGAGGTACGAGTCCTGAACTGATGTGTCCAGAAGTCTGTCGGTTTAGTGCGGGTTCTAGAGCGAGTCTCTCAGAAGCCATATGTGAAAGTTCATCAAATTTTACATTCATCGTCTCCATGATCCTCCTAGTTCTCCTGTTATACACCCTGAATGCCCTCGAGTTTTCTAAATATCCAATGAAGATTCCAACATCACCTTTTTCTTTCAGTTTTCCAAGATCTTCTCTGTCATTCGTAGGATAGCACAAAGCGCCAAACACGTGAAAGTAAGAGATATCAGGTTTTCCGTTGTTCACAAGCTCATACAGGGTTTTATTGAATCTTGGATGGATAAGGGATCGGTTCTGAGTGAAACAAGCAGTGGCAACCGCATCAGCCCATAGAAATAACGGTGCACTAGAATAGATTAGCATTGTCCGAGCAGCTTCCACAAGAGTTCTATTTCTTCTTTCAACTACCCCATTCTTCTGTGGAGTTCTAACAACTGATGTCTGATGTGTAATTCCAACATCTTCAAAATAAGTTCTTAACTACTGATTAGTGAATTCTGTGTCATTGTCTGTTCTTACAACTCTTACTGGAGCTTGAAGAAGTACTTGAATACGCTTCAGAAAGGTGATGATGATGCCTGGTGCTTCGTCTTTTGATCTCAGAAACTTAACCCATGTATATCTTGAATAATCATCGACGATAACAAGAATATACTTTTTCCCGTTAATGCTTTCAACTCTCATTGGGCCACATAAGTCTATGTGCAACATATGCAACTTTGCTTCCGAACTAGGTATGGATTTGGGTTTATATAATGCTCTTTTGCTTTTTCCTTGTTCGCATGATGGACATAAGTGATCCTTGGTGTATTTGAACTTTGGAAGTCCATTGACAATGTTGTCTTTGGCAATATTGTTGATGGTGTCAAAATTGAGATGGGATAACCGTCTGTGCCACAACCAGGATTGTGTTCCAGATGCTCGTGTCATAAGACATATTGGTGATGAAGAGGCCATTTGATTGATGTCGATAGCATACAAGTTTGTATCACGATTCCCAGTTAAGAGATCAGTGCCATCCAAGTTTCTAACGAAGCAAGCATTTTTCCTAAAAGCAACCTCTAAATCTGCATCACAGAACTGCCCGACTGAAAACAAGTTGTGTCCCAACCCTTGGACATAGTAAACCCGAGTGATCAAATAATTTCCAAAAGGTAGATCTCCAAAACCCATGATAGCTGCTACATGATCATTTCCGAAACTTACGGTTCCCATGAATTGCCAAACGAAATTGATCAGCAGCTTCAGATTCCCGGTCATGTGCTTGGAGCAACCCGAGTCGACGATCCAAAGACATATTTTGATAACCTGCCAATCACAGAAGAAGAAGATTTTGGAAACTGTTTTGATTTTGGTTCCTTTGGGTTAGAGGTAAAATCCTGATCACACTCATAGAAGTCATCTATTGATAAGATAGGTGCATTACTCATTTTACCATTCTCGAGTGTGAAAGTTCTACCCGTGGGTTTCCAAATGTCATTCCTAAAGTAAACATTATGCTCTCTATCAGTAGTGTAAAGCCTAAGTCTCGCGACTAGTCTTCCTATTCGTTTAGCATAAGTTCTTTTGGGAACATTCTTCTTAACAGGCTTAACAATCTCATTCTTAGAAACATAATCATCATGAACATTAGATAAAGATTTCTTGTAAGTTAAACAAACAGATTCAACAGATTCATTAAACTTAGCAGATTTCACAGGTTCATTACATTCAGATGAAATGTCTTTCTTATTACAAAGCGGTAAATTCCTAGGGTGTTCTTCTACTTTCTTCTCTTTATTCAAGCGACTACTCTTAGAGGCAGTCGAGACTCTATTGTTCCTTGTATTGCTTTTAGGCTTTAGTCTGCTGCTCCTAGAGGTGCTTTCTAGTCCTATAGAAGGTAAGGCACACGCATTAGGATTCATATTTTTATGGAGGGAGAAGTTGGTATTTCATCTTCCGTGTTTGGATTACGAAGGGATTTTTGCTTAAGACTGAAGAAGGAGAAGTAGTGTGGTGTACATCGGGGTTTTTTTACCAACTTGGATGCAATGCTAAGTGAGTTATGTTGTTATGATGTTCCCAGAACGACAACCATTGTGCTTCAAGAGTCTACTTTCTCCGCTACGTGTTGGAAGAGTGTTGTCGGTTCAGGAGGGAGCAGAAAAAGAAAAAAGGCTCACTAGTTAGGAGGGAGTAATAACCTAACTAGACCGTTACATTTGAAGTTCAGAGCTACAAGAAGATCAAATGCCGAGATCGTCGGTAGAAGAGAACTTCAAGTTTGCCTCAGTATCTAGACTACAGAGACTCCGAGCTTCAAGAAAGTCAACAATGTTAATTACTATTGTAATTTACTTTGTTTTGTATTTATAGGTCTCATTGTAACCATTTACGTGTGACGGTATCTTGGAGGGAGATTGTTAGCCTCGCTTTTTATAAAGATAACGTCACCTACGTGAATTGGACTAGACGCGTAGTATACTTTGCCCTTAGGGACTAGTATCGTTTAAGTGGCAAAGATAGGGCCTATATATACCCCTCATGACTCTCCATGAGGGGTGAGGTGAATCATTTGGTCATTTGTATTGTGTGTTTTCTTAATAAAGTTTCCATTGTTTTCTCCTCCCTCTCTCTACTTTCTCTCACTAAAAGGATGAAGATCTTCATCTTCTTCCACCAACCAAGACCTCCAAACCACAAAAATCTATTAGTAATCGGTCCTGACAATTGGTATAACGAGCCAAGGTTGTTGTTTTATTGATTTATGTTGGTTTATCCATGTTTGGTTACTGTTTTTGAGCTTATTTTGTGGTCGGAAATTTTTTTTTCCAATTTGTGGGTAAAACAGTTTCGTATACATGTTTTGAGTATCCTTAGTTTTTGGTCACAAAAAGTCTGAAACTTTCTTGTAAATCTGTCTTGGGTCTATATTGTCCAAACAGGTAATTTTTATACCTTTTGTACCAAATATATGTGAAAGTCAAAGTGGTCAACTGTCATCTTCATATGGTCAACATGAAAAAAAGAAGCAGTTTTATGCATTTCTGGGTTTTTTGCTTGAAGATGGACGGAAAAACATGGTCGGAAAATCTCACCGAAAAAAGTCAAAGGGTCAAAACCCTAAACTTACGCATAAGGAATATCTACAGTGAAAGTTACGCGTAGCTGTGAAGTTACGCTTAAGGAATGAGTTACGCGTATGCTCTTACGCATAAGCCTAGGATTTTACGCATAAGGCTACGCCTAAGTGATCTTACGCGTAAGGTTACGCATAAGGGTCCAAGAAATGTTACGCGTAAGATTGACAAAAGTTATGCGTAAAATTGACCAAGACCACAAGACTTATACCATATACCAACAATGACTCATGCGACTTCAGGTTGATTAAAACATCATCAGTCCTAGTCCTAGTCCTAACCCATCATCAACGAAAAAAAAAAAAAAAATCACTTCAAGTGATTCAAACCCAACACTCCTCTAAACCTTAACTTGACTCATCTCAGATTCGATTCAAGATTTTTTGTAATCTTTTAAATATTATTACACCTGAATCATTATCATCATCGACTTCTCTGTGATATTTATTCGAAGTGAAAGAAAGAATATAACAATATTGTTATCTCCTTTTCTTTATTTCGTTCAAGAATTTAAATGGAAAAAGAAATCAAAAGATAACCTACCTGAATCGTGATGTCGAAACCTTGTGTTCATCGTGGGTTAATGCTTAGGTTATGAATAAAATAAAGAGAGTGGCTTTAATATTTGTGTACATTCGGAGTGAAGCTGATGACTGAATGAGCTGTGATGTTAAACTTTTTGATGGTGACAGTTTGGTAAGTGGGAAGTGATGGGGGCGAATATTTTTGAGGATATGCTTTAGGGTTAGGTTAAGACCAAATGTCTTTGTCCTTTATACCGGTTCTACCAACGTCTGAATTTTTGGAACGTGGGCCTATGACCCTTCGTTGTTAACAAATTGTCTTTGGGCCTAACAAATTTGGATCGGATGGCATATTTCATAAGATTTGGGCTGAAGTGATTTTCATTAATTTAGATGTGGGCCTTATGGATTTGGGCGTATGATTTGTGATATAGAAATGTATTATCTGAATTTTTTAGATATACAATTTCTTTATATGTATTAGAAGAGTTGGTATTTTGGTATGATAAAATTTTTCACGGAGGGATACATTATTCACGGCTTGAACGAAATTTGAAATATGGCTACGGAGTTTTTGTACGGTATTATTGATGCGGAATTGACGTGACATTTCACGGGTGGACTTCTTTATCTTTGAGACGATGGTTGGTTGGATGCATGTCTCAAGATAACTTGTTGGAGCACATTATGAAATTTGACAATCTGGTTATAACTGGTAAGGAGTTACGTTGTAGTGCTCACAGTGTGTAATCATCACTTTAAGGAGTTATGTTGTAGTGCTCAGTGTCACACGTAGTTGTGGATTGTTCAAAAATTTAGAACAAGCAGTAAGTCACAAGTTGGGGTGTTTACTTCCTTTTCAAGTTAGTCGTATCGGGTTATCTCCATATGTGGTCATTACTATTAGCCGGTGAATTCACAGGAGGTTCGATAAAAGGTTGGTTTGAGAGAAGTAGTATTGAGAGTATTTTTGCGACATATTCTCACGGAAATTATGATCAAGCTATGATGTTTGAAAATTGCATCAATAAGGGTAATACGGTATGTACGAAACATTATGATGATTCCGATAGCTCGCAACCATCAGGAGGGAGAAATTGGTATTTCATCTTCCGTGATTGGATTACGAAGGGATTTTTGCTTAAGACTGAAGAAGGAGAAGTAGTGTGGTGTACATCGGGGTTTTTTACCAACTTGGATGCAATACTAAGTGAGTTATGTTGTTATGATGTTCCCAGAACGACAACCATTGTGCTTCAAGAGTTTACTTTCTCCGCTGCGTGTCTGAAGATTAAAGACGTGTTGGAAGAGTGTTGTCGGTTCAGGAGGGAGCATAGAAAGAAAAAAGGCTCACTAGTTAGGAGGGAGTAATAACCTAACTAGACCGTTACAGTTGAAGTTCAGAGCTACAAGAAGATAATTTGCCGAGGTCATCGGAAGGGAGAACTTCAAGTTTGCCTCAGTATCTAGACTACAGAGACTCTGCGCTTCAACAAAGTCAACATTGTTCATTACTATTGTAATTTACTTTGTTTTGTATTTATAGGTCTCATTGTAACCATTCACGTGTGACGCTATCTTGGAGGGAGATTGTTAGCCTCGCTTTTTATAAAGATAACGTCACTTACGTGAATTGGACTAGACGCGTAGTATACTTTACCCTTAGGGACTAGTATCGTTTAAGTGGCAAAGATAGGGCCTATATATACCCCTCATGACTCTCCATGAGGGGTGAGGTGAATCATTTTGTCATTTGTATTGTGTGTTTTTTTAATAAAGTTTCCATTGTTTTCTCCTCCCTCTCTCTACTTTCTCTCACTAAAAGGATGAAGATCTTCATCTTCTTCCACCAATCAAGACCTCCAAACCACATAAATCTTATAGTAATTGGTCCTGACAGATGGATAGGGAGTAGAATTAACAAGTGTAGAAAACCAGTCGTATTCATCAGTGTCATCCTCGTCTAGCCATGATACGACGTCAGCCTTGGGCGCCTTCTTCTTCTTTTTCCTTAGGCCTAGATGAGGATTCTGGTTTCTTAACTTTGTCGGGAGAGGTGGGTTGTTGTTGGGGCTCATGGAATTCCTCATCGTCACCACCCGTATACTCAAAGTGATCACCAGTTTTCTGAGTCTGGGGTGGTAACTCAGAATCCTGAGGTTTTTCAGTTGAAGAGCGAGGAGGAGATCGTGGTTGATCTGGAGTCCTTTGGGGTGGAGGTTGCCTGGAGGATGGTTCACCAGACTTCTTCGGGCGTTTCGGTTCTTTATCTTTATCCTTATCTTCATCATCTCTTAGACGCTTGGGCCTCTCAGCTTCTTCTCTGCATGCTGATTTAAGTTGGTATTCCAGCAATGCTTCAAACAGTTTACCTTCGTAAGAGGTAAATGTTGTAGATCGTTTAGACATTTGAGCTACGAGCCTGGAAACCAATTCAGCATTTGAGAATATTATGGGATCAACTGGGTTGATGTTGACATGCATTGGTGTTGATCTCATAGTTTGCTTGGCCAAGTGTAATAGATTCGGATAGAGTTGTTTGGTAAACATCTCCTTTGTAACTCCAGGAACGATGTCAAGAAGGTACTTGTGAGTGTAACCTTTGATCATTTCGTTCATTTTCCCTTGAAGATCATCTATCATGAGCTTCTGGACATATTCCCTTTCAACTTGCATCTTGTCATTCTCGTCATGAAGATATTGTACCTGGTCAGCAAGAAAATTCAGCTTCTTGTAAAGCACGTCTTTCTTTCTGACCTGTTTGACAGCTTTAACGATTCGTGTCTTATCTTAAGAGATCCAAGAGGCAGTTGGCTTCTTCACTGATTTGGACGTGGATCTGGTTGTTCTTCTGGATGGTGGTGGGGAATGAGGAGAACAGTCCTTAAGTCTGCAGGTGTGATGGTGACTTATTTGTGGTTAAGAGTCACTGTCACAACATTCTGTCCTTTGATCTTTTTCATTGTGTTCCAGAACTGATGAATGTAGATCTCCGGCACAGTAGCAGAATTGGAGAGCATATTCTGATAAGGATGATTCTTCAGAATGTCTACAGCAATTATGCAAGAAGACTCTGAGCAGGTGAGGGTTTCAAAGTCAACATGAAGGTTGTTCTTTCCAATCTTCATCGGATAGCCATTTGGGAAGATATCAGCAATGGTGAGAACATTTGGTGCATCCACATTCATTTGAGCGTCCATGTCGTGATCTGAAATAAATTTAGCCAAAAGAACCAACATATCGAAAGACATTATGTTAGTCAACAGATGGTTTTATTATCTAACTAATGAATGTGCTATGTCGATGATTGTTACGAGTCCAAAGTCACTTGTTTGTCCAATAGTTCAATGACGTCGTGATAAGTTTTGTGAGTTAGTTAACTTTAAGTTTTAAAGTTTATGTTATCACTTATTTTTCACAACATATCAAACGTTTAAGCTTATTAGTGACATTATTAGTTTCATGACGATATGATTTTTTTATTTACAAGTTTGCACGCGTAACAATTCATGATGAAGGTTTAATCAAGGCTTAGGCGTAGAAATGGTAGCTTATGCGTAAACAGGAGTTATACGCGTAAAGGCGCAAGCTTATGCGTAGGTCCTTGTCTTACGCGTAAGAAATATTACGCGTAGGAAAAAGGGAACCTTATGCGTAGAGCTTACGCGTAAGCGCATATAAAACCTTACGCGTAAGGCTTACTCGTAAGAGTCATCCTTATGGGTAGAGGTCACTGTTTACGCATATCCTTCACAGGATACGCGTAGTCCCTTGTGTAGAACCTTACGCGTAAATGCTACATGTAAGATTTCTCTTACGCATAACATGCTACGCGTAAGGTGATCATTATGCATAGATTTCTAACAACCTTGATTCTGATTTTTTTACGTGTTGCAAATCTGAAATAAAATCATTATAGCACCAATATTAACACATACATACATTTATTTCAGATCATATCATGAATACTCATTTAAGCAGATACGCGTAAGACAACTTATGCGTAGACTTAAACCCTAGGTTTTAGGATTACGCCTAAGAAATCTAGCCATATGATTTGCACCAAACTGATTCTGGGAGGTCTTAGATGCCTATTAAGTTGTCTTATCCAAGTTTTAACATCAAATATGTCAAGAATCAAAAATACCAAAACCGTATGAACATAAACCCTAGTTTTCAATTTATGAATCATTAGTGTTTCTGGGTAATTTATGGGCTTATATATGATCAATTCAACTTGAAAACAACCATTTACAACAATCTTTATCACCAAAAATGTTCACATATGAAAACACCCAAACCCACGCATAAACCCTAATTTACAAAATCACACAATTCGTGTATCTAGGTGTGTTTTGATGATCAAAATAGTTTTAATGATGTTAAATAAATGTTTTAACACTATAATTTTAACCACAAACACACAATCTTGATTATGTGTTTATACGCTTATGCGTAGAACACGAAATCACTCATATCTCACGTTTTAACCGTTGGATTTGTAAAAGATTCAAAACCATTGTTTGTAAATACGTAAAGATCATGAAACCACTTACAAATTGATGATCAAGAACTCGGATTTGCAGTTTTAATTATAGGCGTAGGATTGGTTTGGTGTGAGTAATAAATGTGAAGTTTTAAAGTTGGGTGGGATGTTTTATTAGAAATAACTTTCAGATTTTGGCAGTTTTAGTCCCTACACCTTTTCCATTTTCATCCAATGCCTTTTAACTTCCATTTTGGTTACCAAACGAAGAATATTTGGAAATAACTTTGACGACACTCCCCCTGGACTTAAGAAATAATGAAAGTTTATAAATTTTAGTCCGAGGAGTGTCAGAAAACCAGAAATGTGACCACCATTATTTAAAGAAACAACCGGGAATAGGTAACATGCAAGTACACAGTTATTTTGAAACAATTAAGTATTAATTTTCTCCCCCTCAACACTTGATCGAAAAAATACTGAATTTTGAAAATTTTGAGTGTTGACGGAAGAATTGTACTTGCAATGTTTGAAGAAATATAGTTGGAAGAATATTTTTGTTGTTTTATCTGATTTTTATTTTTATATATTTTTTTTGTTTTGTTTTTTTTTTTTTTTTAATTTTTTTTTTAAATATTTACAAAAGAGGTTTTGGTGTTTGACTGGTTTTTAAGACTGTTTTAAGAGTTCATCCAGTTCCTCTTGAGTCAAACACCGCATACCAATCCGGTGGACCAACTCATTAAACCTAGCAGGAGCTAAGGCTTTGGTGAGTAGATCTGCCAATTGGTATTCTGTACCCACAAAGTATAATTCAACAGTACCCTGCTCCACGTGGTCCTTGATGAAATGATATCGAAGATCAATGTGCTTAGATTTCGAATGCTGAACTGAGTTGAACGAGATCGCAATAGCACTCCGATTGTCGCAGTACATCGGGATTCTGTCAAATACGTAACCATAGTCTTTGAGTTGTGTTCTCATCCAAATGACTTGAGCACAACACGCTGACATGGCTACATATTCTGCTTCGATTGAGGACAACGATGTACAATCCTGCTTCTTCGATTGCCATGACACCAGTTTATCACCTCGAAATTTTAATGCTCCTGAAGTACTTTTCCGTGAATCTAAGCATCCTGCGTGGTCAGCGTCTGAAAAAGTGATTATTTCAAAACCTGAATCCTTCGGATACCAGATCCCTAAATTAATGGTTCCCTTGATGTATCGGAGGATTCTTTTAGCCTCAGAGAGGTGGGTTTCAGTTGGTCTCGACTGATAACGGGAGCAGAGATATACGACAAAAACAACATCGGGCCTGCTAGCTGTTAGATACATGAGAGACCCAATAATACTTCGATATTTGGTAGGGTCTACCAATTTCCCATGTAAATCAGCGTCTAGCTTCTTGGTAAGAGCCATTGGTGTGGCATAGGTGTCACAGTTTTGCATTCCAAATTTGTTTAACAGTTCAAGGGCATATTTGGACTGACTCAAGAAAATACCACAGGGTGATTGATGAACTTGCAGTCCTAGAAAAAACATAAGTTCACCCATCATGGACATTTCAAAATGTTTTTTTTCATTAGTTTTGCAAAAGCGATTGAGTACTTTTTATGTGTTGACCCAAAAATGATGCCATCTACGTAAATTTGAACAATTAAGATATGTGCCCCGTGATATTGAATGAAAAGAGTTAGGTCGACCGAACCTTTGGTAAAGTGATTGGCAATGAGGAAAGATGATAGCTTATCGTACCACGCCCGAGGAGATTGTTTGAGACCATACAGAGATTTTTTCAGTTTGTAGACATGGTTCGGGAACTCGGGATCAACGAATCCTTCTGGTTGGCTGACATAAACCGTTTCTTTAAGTTGCCCATTCAGAAAAGCAGTTTTGACGTCCATCTGAAAGACCGTTATATTAATATGAGTCGCGAACGCGAGAAAGATTCGAGCAGCCTCAAGACGAGCAACCGGAGCGAATGATTCTTCAAAGTCAATACCCTCTTCCTGTCTATAACCCTTAGCCACCAGACGTGACTTGTTTCTGATTACGTTCCTTTCAGCATCCAATTTGTTTTTCCAAATCCATTTGAGACCAATGACGTAGACTCCTGTTGGTCTTTCAACCAGTTCCCATACTTCAAGACGTTTGAATTGGTTGAGTTCTTCTTGCATGGATTCAATCCAGTTGTCTTTTGTCATTGCGTCTTTAATGTTTTTAGGCTCAGTTTGGCAGACAGTGAGAGCATAAATGCAATGTTCACCATCTGTGTGAAGACGTTATCTCGTAATGACTGGTTGATTTGGGTTGCCAATAATATTCTCAAGAGGATGGTCTTTTGTCCAACGATGTGTAGAGGGTTGATGTTGGTATACATTGTGCAAATTTTGAGGATTCAAATGGTTTGTTGATGATTCCGCGACATCAGGTGCATCAGTTTCATTGGCAAACGGGTTGAAGAACGCATTTGGATCAAAATCTGCATGTGGGGGTACTTTATTAAGAACATCAGCAGCTGGTTCAGCGTCGTTGGAAGCAGTTTGTTCAACTGTTGTAGTAGAGTCAACTGGTGGTGCTTCTTCAACAGTAGTTGTTGTAGCAGGTGTATCAGGTATAAGAGTATTATCAGGTTGAGCAGCGGAAACAACGGATACACCTGGAGCACGTTCATTAATGTCGTCACTGAACAGAGGAGCAAATAGTCTTTCCATTTGTTGACGAGTAAGCTGAGGGCTTGTTTCAGCTGATGATGGGGTTTGGGGGAAGTTTAAGTGGTTGTGACCGGGTTCCAAGCTGTTAAGTTCAGAAGCCATGTCTGTAAGTTCATCGAAATTAGCATGAATCGTTTCCATAACCTGCTTTGTACGACGATTCCAGATCCGGAATTTTGAGTTCTCACAGTATCCAATAAATACTCCAATGTCAGCTTTGGCTTTGAGCTTTCCAAAGTCTTCACGATCATTATTTGGGTAGCAAAGAGATCGAAATACATGAAAGTGTTTGAGATTCGGTTTTCTGTTGTGGATAAGCTCGGAAGATGTTTTGTTGTGGCGTTTTGTGATCATTGAACGGTTTTGAGTGTAGCATGCAGTTGATACAGTTTCTGCCCATAAGTAATCTGGAAGTTTAGCATTAATTAACATTGTTCTTGCAGCTACCACTAACGTTTGGTTTCATCTTTCAACAACTCCGTTTTGTTCTGGTGTCCGTGCAATAGATGTTTGATGCTCTATTCCCATTTTCTCATAAAATTCTCGAAGGGTTTGGTTCACAAATTCAGTTCCTTTGTCTGTTCTGGTTTGGCGGACGGTGTTTCGGAGCTGAACTTGAATTTTCGTGAGAAAGGTGATGATCATTTGTGGAGCTTGGTCTTGGCTTCGAAGAAAGTATACCCAAGTCCATCATGAATAGTCATCAACAATTACTAAGATGTAGCGTTTGCCATTGATCGTTTGCACGCACATCGGGCCACACCAATCCATGTGAAGAAGATGAAGCACATGCTGAGAGCTGTGTTCCATCTTTGAAGGAAAATGAGCACGAGCACTTTTCCCTTGTTTACAATCTGAGCAAAGGTGATCTTTAGAATACCGGAATCGTGGGAGACCTTCAACAAGTTTGTGTCGAGCAAGGTTGGTGATGGTTTGAAAGTTTAGATGTGAGAGACGACGGTGCCATAGCCAAGATTTTGTAGATGTAGCCTTTGAGAGTAGACATATGGGAGATGAAGCAACCATGTCTTGCATTGAGATTGTGTATAGACTAGAATTGCGAGAGCCAGACATAAGATCATTTCCTTGTAGATCACGAATGAAACAAGTTTTCTCCCTAAAAGCAACTTCCAAATCTCCATCACAGAATTGACCGACTGAAAAGAGATTGTGACCGAGGCCTTCCACATAATAAACCCTGCTAATTTCAATATTTCCATTGATATAATCTCCGTAGCCCATGATAGCTGCGAAGTGATCATTCCCGAATCTGACAGTGCCTAAGAACTTTGCAATAAAGTTTGATAACAGTTTAAGATTGCCTGTCATATGTCGGGAACATCCGCTATCAACAATCCAAAGAATGATCTGTACCACCTGCATTACACACAGACGACACAGATGAAATAGAAGTAGATGTGGAACCCGAAGTGTTAGAGGGTTCCGAAGCAGTTATAGTAGACATACATACATCAATCACTTTAGGCATCCATTTAAATCCTAGTGTATTATGTAACAATTTTTTCCATCTCCAACTAGTATTTGCCTTAGTCTTAATGAAAGCACTAGGTGGTACTTCAGTCTTTGGAGGTGATACTGGAGCTACAGGGATATCAATGCGTTTCTTGGAATCTAAAGAGGGCGGTCTACCAAGCACAGACTTAGAATGATTAGTGGGCCTAGAGGTATTCCGAGTCTTAGGATTCCTTAATCGAGAAATGATAGCTTTAGCAACACATTTGTCATGACAATCAGAATTCATACTTTTACGACAAATAACAAAAGATGAATCAGACTGAATATCAAAAGTACTTAAAGGTTTAGCATTCGTTACATAACTTTTTCTATTACATTTGTCAGACGCAATATCTAAAGTAGGTGCAACGTGAGTCTTATTCAAAATCCTAGGGTGTTCTTCTACTTCAGCATTCCTTATTGATCTTTTCTTATGTCGCAACTTCCTATTCTTCCTTGTATTGCTCCTAGGTTTTGAAGTGCGGACATTAGGAAAAGAAGCAATTATTCCTGTTTCCGTAGAGGGAAGCACATTAGTATCTTGTGATTTGGCAGTAGTCATTCTAGGGTCATGATTACTAAGTGTTACACGTGCTATTCTCTTAATCACGGTAGGCGGAAGTTGTTCATAATTTCCTAACATTTCTCTTAACTTAAAGATAGTGTGCACCAATTCTTGATTTTCAGAACGAAGGTTGCCAGAAAAATTCAAGACTTCTCTAGTGTGTGCAAGATAATGATCAAGTTCGTTAGATGCTTCATCACGAGTCTTTTTGAGTAAATCAAATATGACACCATATTCCTGTTTAACTGTTGAAAGTTCTTGTTCATATTTTGAGATTTGACACTTGAAAGACACGTTTTGATCATCTAGTTGCTCAATTTTAAAATCAAATGGTTTTGATTTCAACTAGTCGATTTTGTTTTGCAAAGCAAGTTCACGATTTTGACAATCTTTTTGACACCATTGAAGACGACGTTTAGAATTTGAAAGTTCGTTTAACAGTCGTTCATTTTCAGCTTTTAAAGACTCGATTTGAAGCACATTATCAGTATTCTCAACAATTGTAACAGAATCAACAGTATCAGCAGAAATATAATCAGAAGCATATGGCAAAGAATGCAATAACACAGCATTATAGACATCAGCACAAATAACATCTTCGAAGAGTCGATCAACATCTTTTCGTAACATTTTCTTTTTACGTTTGGTGTTAGAAATAGATGTTTCTGTTTTCTTGAAAACGACTTTCATCAATCCAAGGTCCTTATGAAAATCCCGTTCCCAATATAATGCACAGTTTTTCAAATTTTTAACATTGGGTAAAAGTCTTTTCTGAAAAATGTCTCTTTGTTCTCGCGCTAGAGGCGATTGAAAATGTTCAACTTTTATCTCATAATGAAATTCAATCTCATGTTCTAAAAGTTTGAGGTCAGCCATGAAAAGGTCAAAATATCTAAGAATTTGACGATTTTCAGGTTTTGAATTTACTTCATTGATGGAAGGTAAAGGACCATAAATTTGTGCATAATTTGGTTTGGGATTAACATTAGAAGACTCAGACGTTCTTGTGATAATCCTTGGTGTGTTAGAAGAATCCTTTGGTGGGACGAAAGTGATCGCTTGTGAATAATTAAAAGGTTTGTTGTAAACAACTTTTTCTAATTTTCATCGACTCTCATCTTCTGCATCTAATTCCTATTGACGATGATATTCAACAACACTCATAACAGAATTATCAATTTTATATTCTGCACTAGAAACTTCAGGATTTGGTTTGAATGCTTTGGTTGAAAGCTTAGGTTTGTAATCAGCAAGATTCGGTCCATATCCATCTGGATTGGGTTTTAAAGTAAATTTTTGAATAGCTGTGACTGACTCACCATGTTTGTAAACAACATTTCAAAACTCTTTAAGTTTGTTTTGCAAGCCGATAATTTCTTCAAGATGGTCATCTATTCGTTTCGTTGAATGCTTTTTGTATTCAGAGAACTGTTTTTGACAATTTAACAACTCAGCCTTAGCTTTTTGATTTTCCAAGGTGAGAGCGTTAATTTGCTGTTTATGTTCATGTTTCAGTTTTTCTCTTTCAGACAACAAAGCATTCTTCGAAGCAGCTAGATCACGCATCTGTCGTTCTAAATATTTTTCGTTTTGATGAGATTTTGCAAAAGCGGCTTCAAAACCTTTTTCACGGTTTTCTTGAGTTTTGAAAAAGTTGAGTTGCATTTTTAAGCATTCAATATCCTTGGTTAACAGTGCATTTTTACTGTTTAATTGCTGATTTAAATCACGACATTTTTCTATTCGGGATTGTTGGTCTTTAAGTAACAGATCAACATCTGGACTAGCCAAAGGTTCAACGTGTTCAACGTGAGACACAACATGATCATTATGCAAATCCTCAAGTATAACCACGGAGTCAATTTGAGTATCAAAGGAAACCATAAGGTCATCTTGATCATCAAATGTAACTACGGGGTCTAGTTGAAAATCGTCAGAATGAGATGTGGACGACTCATTTTGAACATTCTGAGCCTTGCCGGATTCAGATGTTGGCGGAGATATTAGATTATTAATGATAATTGTTTGTTCAGGTACCTGAGACAAGCCATCAGTGTCATACACTGGGCCTGTATCACTCATGTGTAGAGCTTGCATTTGTGCCGTCAACATCACTGCTGCATTAGCCTGCAAGTCTTCCATGTCATCATCAGAATCTGCATCTGCCATAAAGCTCTGTTCCTTGTTGTTAAGAGTTCCACCAGCTTCATCCTTAAGAGCCAAGAGCAAAGCCTCTTTGAAATAAGCACTGCCTCTTGTCCTCGGCTTAGGACATGCATTAGCCAGATGACCCTTTTCATTGCAGTTATAACAACAAAAACCATTAACCTCATTCTGAGCATTCCCCTGTTCAACCACTTGAGCTCTCTGTTTTTGTGGAGCACCCTGGTTATTCCTTTCAATAGCATTAAACCCTTGACCACCTCCCATCAGACGACATAACCACGATTCTAAACTTCAACACGTCCATTGTTTACAACAGCTTGATTCCTTTTGTTGGATGAGGAACGAATGCGATTGTTGGATTTGTTTGTATACCGACCGAAGGCTTTAGCAATCATAACAAATCCTTGTTGCAATTCATCGAAAGCAGCAGAGTCCTCATCAGCTTCACTGTAAAATGCTTGAGCATTGTTGTTGTTGTATGGAACCAATTGAGTTTGTTGAGGTTGTTGCTGTGACTGATCATGTGGTGTGATGGTTGCAGTTGGTTGAGGGGCTAGTTGCTGAGCTGTTTGAGGAGGAAGATTAGTTTGAGCCCACAAAGCAAGTTGTTGATTATCAGGAATTGTCTGTGAAGTCGGGAGTCCACGGATAGTCCTTTCTTTATCAACTTCTTTTTGGTAAGGCTTTAAATAGTCGTACAACAATCCGTATGTAGCATGATGAAGGTTCTTAGCTTGACGGAGAAAAATGACATACTTCTCCCATTTCGGACCAAGACTACTTAGGAACTTAGTGTTGACAGCAATTCGAGGCATGATAATGTTGTGTTTGTCCAAATTATTAATGATGTCTGAAAAGCGATGATGATATGACTCTAAAGTCTCTCCTGGTTCAATCATGAAGTGTTCATAAGCCAAGTAGATTTTGGATTCCATGTCTCCCTGATTGAGTGTTGTGCCTTCCATTAGAAGATGAATATGTTCCCACATTGCTTTAGTGTTAGGAATTAGAAATTCCCAGTATTAAAGAGTCGGTCACCTCAAGTATATGTAATCGTTAGAAAGCTCGTAGTCGTAGTTCTTTTAAGTTAAGTAGTAATTTAGTTAAGTAACACCGTGGAGGACGGACGGGTCTTTACCCACTGTATGCCTGATCCACAGCCCAAAGTGTGGCGAGTTATGTAAGACTATAAATACTCTCTACCTTCCAAGGTAGAGAGTTGGAGCTCATAATAATATTTTTCACTTTCTCTCACTAAGTTCCCTAAACCTCTAACTTTCTCTCTCTAGAATTCCATCTTATTCGCCACCTTGTGTTATGGTTTGATGTGTATGTGAAAAGTTATATCTTACATTTAGCTCTCTTTTGAGCATCAACACTTCGAAGGATCGGATTGGGTAGTCCCAAAAGGATGTATTGCATTGCTAGTTCATCGACTTTAAAGTGTAGAAGTTCATCACCATTGAGGTCGAAGATAGTTGCAATGTTGGAGACATCATCTCTTGGTGGATTGGCATCTGGATCTGCATGTGTGATATTAGTAGGCATCTGAAATGGACCTTCCATAATGACCTTCTTTAAAAACTTTCCATGTGGCTTCTTTAGATCACCAAACCTAAAGAACCTTATCACCCATTGATCATAATTTCCGAGAGTGAGCATTGGAGGTCTATCAAGTGAGCCAGCTTCATGAATTGATTGTTGGCTACTTAAGGCTTCACACATCTTGCCAAACCATGTCGGTTCCTTCATAGTATTCCTGGATGGATGTTGATTGTAGAAGTTCGTGTAAGGTTGTACTTGAAGACTAGGTGGTGGTTGAACCATTTGTGGTGGTGGAATTGCTCCAAGTTGTGGAGTATGTTGTTGATTAAATTGTTGTTGATAAATTTGTTGTTGATGATTAAATTGTTGTTGTTGTTGATGATAAGTGTAGGGAAAATAGTTAGAGTATGGTGGTTGTGTGTTGGAATCACTCCTAAACCTTAATTCAAGTGTTAGTTTCTCATATGTAATAGGTAGCTTATTATGGCCTTTATGTTTGTTTAAGGTCAAGCTTATGTAGAAGGCCCATAAGCTTAGGCCCATGTCCAATAAGGAAAAGGGAAGGAGTGGGAGTGTTGCCCTAGCTCCTTGCCTATAAATACTCTTGTAAACCTTCATTTGAAGGTTGGTTGTTCAATATTTCTCTTTCACTCACTCCTACGCCTAAACCTTATTATTATCTTGTGTGTGTGTGTTTGGTTTATTGTTCAATCGCCTCTCTATCTTTCTATTAAGCTTGTGTTGTAAATCTAGTGACCTAACAGTGGTATCAATCGCCTAATAGTTGAGTGAACGTATTGTTTGAAGTGAGTTTTGGTCGCACGCTTAACTTGCGTATCCGAAACTTTGGATTGATCAAAAACGTATTTTTTACACTTTTTAATCCAAGATTCTTGTCATTTCAACGTTATAAGGTGTTAAACTTACTATTTTTGGCAAAAAGTTTCGAACTTTATGTGTAGATCATTGTTTTTCATCTAGTTTTTGTACGAGGGTTTCAACCTACGCATAACTGTTTTAAGAGCTTTGGATCATCAAGTTTCACACTTTTGTGTCTTTTGGTGTTATTGAAGCTATTTCATCACACAAAAACTGGTTTAGAAACATCTTTGGGCATTATCAGTTTTACGAGTAATCCTACGCGTAGCAAAACCCTAAAACTACGCGTAAGATTATCCTTGGTTTGATCTTCATTTTCGTAGTTTACTCCGTGTTTTCTTGCTTGGATAAGCCTGAAAATACGTCGACTTTGGATATATTTTGCACTGTGATAGTGTAAAAGATCATTTGGGTAAAACCCTAAACTTACGCATAAGCATAAAGCTTACGCGTAGAAATCCTACGCATAAGATTCATCTTACGCCTAAGCCAAGTCTTACGCATAAGGTAATCCTACGCACAAGTTTCTACGCCTAACTTTGTGTCTACGCATAACTTTAGAGTCTTTTCCATACTTACCCGTAACTAGTGATTGTTACGCGTAACTTTGGTGTTTTTACGCATAAGTGCTACTTGGATTATTGTGATTTCTACACCTAAGGTAATTTCAACAACTAAGGTTCATTCGACTACAAAGATCCATTTTTACCAACACAAGTTTTCAACATGTCACAACCACCATACTCTAACTATTTCCATTACACTTATTCTCAACGACAACAACAACTAAGTCCACAACATCAACAATGGAATCAACAACAAGCAATTTATCAACAAAAATTTAATCAACAACATACTCCACAACTTGGAGCAATTTCTCCACCACAAATGGTTCAAACACCGCCAAGTCTTCAAGTTCAACCCTACACAAATGACTTCAATCAACATCCATCAAGGAACACTATGAAGGAACCAACTTGGTTTGCAAAGATGTGTGAAGCTTTAAGCAGCCAACAATCAATTCATGAGGCTGGATCACTTGATAGACCTCCAATGCTCACTCCAGGAAACTACGATCAATGGGTGATACGGTTCTTTAGGTTTTGTGATCTGAAGAAGCCACATGGAATGTTCTTAAAGAAGGTTATCTTGGAAGGTCCATTTGAGATGCCTACTGTCTCCGGAGATCCTAATGCTATTCCACCAAGAGATGAACAAACGAACATTGCTACTGTTGCAGATTTAAATCAAACAGAACTTCTACACTATGAAGCTGATGAGCTTGCAATGCAATATATCCTTTTAGGATTACCTAACCCAATTCTTCGAAGTGTTGATGCTCAAAAGACTGCAAAGGAAATGTGGGACCATATTCATCTTCTTATGGAAGGATATGTACTCAATCAGGAGGATTTGGAATCCAAAATTTACTTGGCTTATGAACACTTCATGATTGAACCTAGAGAGACACTAGAGTCTTATCATCATCGATTTTCAGACATCATCAATGGTTTGGATAAACACAACATCATCATGCCAAGAATTGCAGTGAATACTAAGTTCCTGAGTAGTCTTGGTCCTGAATGGGAGAAGTATGTCATTTTTCTCCGTCAAGCGAAGAATATGCATCATTCTACATATGGATTGTTGTACGATTACTTAAAGCCTCATGAAAAGGAAGTTGATCGGGAAAGGATTCTCCGTGCTCAAATTGCTCCACCTACACATCCGGAAAATCAACAAATTGCCTTATTTGCTCAACAAAGTTATCCTCCTCAACAAGCAACTCAACCAACTGTCACACAAAACGATCATTCACAGCAACAATCTCAATTGGTTCCATACAACAACAACAATAATCAACCAATTGTTAGTGAAGCTAATGAGGACATCGATCCGTTCGATGCATTGCAACAAGGATTTGTTATGATTGCTAATGCTTTTGGCCGTTATACCAACAAATCCAACAATTGTATTCGTTCCTCATCTAACACACGAAATCAGGCTGTTGTAAACAATGGACGAGTTGAAGTTCAGAATCGTGGTTATGGTCGTCAGATGGCGGTGGTCAAGGGTTTAATGTTGTGGGTCGGAATAACAACAGAGCTCCAGTGGTGGAACAGGGAAATGCTCAGAATGGGTTGAATGGTCTTCGATGCTACAACTGCAATGAGAAGGGACACCTGGCTAATGCATGCCCAAAGCCAAGGACTAGGGGCAGTGCTTATTTCAAAGAGGCTCTTGTTTTGGCTCTTAAGGATGAAGCTGGTGGATCTCTCACAGACAAAGAACAGAGTTTTATGGCTAATGCAGACTCAGATGATGATATGGAGGACTTGCAGGCCAATGCAGCAGTTATGTTGATGGCTAATATGCATGAGTTACACATGAGTGACACAGGCCCAGTGTATGACACTGATGGCTTGTCTCCGGTACCCGAACAAACCATATTTATCTCTGATCTAATCTCTCTGCCAACATCTGAATTCGGCATGGCTCAAAATGTTCAAAATGAGTCATTTACATCTCATTCCGACGATTTTCAAATATACCCTGTAGTTACATTTGACGATCAAGATGACCTTATGGTTTCCTTTGATAATCAAATTGACTCCGTGGTTATACTTGAGGATCTAAATAATGATCATGTTGTGACTTCCGTTGAACAAACTGAACTTTTGCCTCATCCAGATCTTGCTCTGTTACTTAAAGACCAACAATCCCAAATTGAAGAATGTTGTGCATTAAATAAGGACTTAAAAAGTAAAAATGCACTGTTAACCAAGGATTTTGAATGTTTAAACATGCAACTCAAATTTTTCAAAACTCAAGAAAACCGTGAAAAAGGTTTTGAAGCCGCTTTTGCTAAATCTCATCAAAACGAAAAATATTTAGAGAAACAGATGCGTGACCTAGCCGCTTCGAAGAATGCTTTGTTGTCTGAGATAGAACAACTGAAACATGAACATAAAAAGCAAATTAACGCTCTTACCTTGGAAAATCAAAAAGCTAAGGCTGAGTTGTTAACTTGTCAAAAACAGTTCTCTGCATACAAAAAGCATTCAACGAATCGAATAGATGACCTTCTTGAAGAAATTATCGGCTTGCAAAACAAACTTAAAGAGTTTAAAACTTGTTGGAATCACTCCTAAACCATAATTCAAGTGTTAGTCATTATTATGTAATTAGTAGCTAATTATGGCCTTTATGTTTGTTATTAGCCTTAAGCTTATGTAGAAGGCCCATGAGCTTAGGCCCAAGCCCATAGGAGAAAGGATGGAAACTAGGAGTTTTTCCCTAGCTTTCCTCCTATAAATACCTTATGTAAACCCTCACTTGAGGGTTGGTTGTTCAAGTTATTTCCTTTCATTCACCTCTACGCATAACCGTGTTATATTATCGTGTGTGTGTGTTTGGTTCTTGTTCAATCGCCTTATCTCTTTCTATATTACTTGTGTTTGTAAAACTAGTGACCTAACAGTGGTATCAATCGCCTACTAGTTGGGTGAACGTATTGTTTGAAGTGAGTTTTGGTCTCACGCATAACGTACGGTCCATTTCTTTGGTTAGCTTAAAAACGCGTTTTTTACACTTTTTAATCCAATATTCTTGTACTTTCAATGATATAAGGTGTTAAACTAACATTTTTTTGCAAAAAGTTTGGAACTTTATGCGTAGATCATTGTTTTTGAACTCGTTTTTATTCGTGGGTGTAGTTCTAAGCGTAACTGTTTTAGAAGGTTTGGTTCATCAAATTTCACATTCTTGTGTTATTTGGTGATCTTGAAGCTATTTCATCACACAAAAACTGGTTTAGAAACATCTTTGAGCATAATCAAATTTACGATTAAACCTACGCGTATTGAAACCCTAAAACTACGCGTAAGTATTTCCTTGGTTTGATCTTCGTTTTCGTGGTTTACTCCGTGTTTTCTTGCTTGGATAAGCCTGAAAATACGTCGACTTTGGATATCTTTTGCACTGTGAAGTGTAAAAGATCACTTGGGATAAAACCCTAAAATTATGCATAAGCATAAGCTTACGCGTAGAAATCCTACGCATAAGATTTTTCTTACGCCTAAGCCTAGTCTTACGCATAAGATAATCCTACGCCTAACTTTCTACGCCTAACTTTTGTCTACGCATAACTTTAGCGTCTTTTCCTTACTTACGCGTAAGCTAAATTCTACGCGTAACTTAATTTTTGTTACGCGTAACTTTGGTGTTTTTACGCATAACTGCTACTTGGCTATTGTGATTTCTACGCCTAAGGATACTTCTTCATCAAAGGTTCATTCGACTACAAAGATCCATTTTTACCAACACAAGTTTTCAACATGTCTCAACCACCATACTCTAACTATTTCCCTTACACTTATTCTCAACGACAACAACAACTAAGTCCACAACATCAACAATGGAATCAACAACAAGCAATTTATCAACAACAATTTAATCAACAACATACTCCACAACTTGGAGCAATTCCTCCACCACAAATGGTTCAACCACCGCCAAGTCTTCAAGTTCAACCCTACAGAAATGACTTCAATCAACATCCATTAAGGAACACTATGAAGGAACCCACTTGGTTTGCAAAGATGTGTGAAGCTTTAAGCAGCCAACAATCAATTCATGAGGCTGGATCACTTGATAGACCTCCAATGCTCACTCCAGGAAACTACGATCAATGGGTGATAAGGTTCTTTAGGTTTTGTGATCTGAAGAAGCCACATGGAAAGTTCTTAAAGAAGGTTATCTTGGAAGGTCCATTTGAGATGCCTACTGTCATTGTACCCGGAGATCCAAATGCCATTCCACCAAGAGACGAACAAACGAACATTGCTACTGTTACAGACTTCAATCCTCAAGAACTTCTACACTATGAAGCAGATGAACTTGCAATGGAATATATCCTCTTAGGATTACCAAACCCAATTCTTCGTAGTGTTGATGCTCAAAAGACTGCACAGAAAATGTGGGATCATATTCGTCTTCTTATGGAAGGATCGGTACTCAATCAGGAGGATTTGGAATCCAAAATTTACTTGTCTTATGAACACTTCATGATTGAACCTGGAGAGACACTAGAGTCCTATCATCATCGTTTTTCAGACATCATCAATGATTTGGATAAACACAACATCATCATGCCAAGAATTGTAGTGAATACTAAGTTCCTGAGTAGTCTTGGTCCTGAATGGGAGAAGTATGTCATTTTTCTCCGTCAAGCGAAGAATATGCATCATTCTACATATGGATTGTTGTACGATTACTTGAAGCCTCATGAAAAGGAAGTTGATCGGGAAAGGATTCTCTGTGCTCAAATTGCTCCACCTACACATCCGGACAATCAACAACTTGCCTTATATGTTCAACAAAGTTATCCTCCTCAACAAGCAACTCAACCAACTGCCTCAGTCACACCAAACGATCAATCACAGCAACCTCAACAAAATCAATTGGTTCCTTACAACAACAACAATGATCAAGCACTTCATAGTCAAACTAATGAGGAATCCGATCCGTTCGAAGCATTGCAACAGGGATTTGTTATGATTGCTAATGCTTTTAACCGTTATACCAACAAATCCAACAATCGTATTCGTTCCTCATCCAATACACGAAATCAGGTTGTTGTGAACAATGGACGAGTTGAAGTTCAGAATCATGGTTATGGTCGTCAAATGGGAGGTGGTCAAGGGTTTAATGCTATGGGTAGGAATAACAACAGAGCTCAAGTGGTGGAACAGGGAAATGCTCAGAATGGGTTGAATGGTCTTCGATGCTACAACTGCAATGAGAAGGGACACCTGGCTAATGCATGCCCAAAGCCAAGGACTAGGGGCAATGCTTATTTCAAAGAGGCTCTTCTTTTGGCTCTTAAGTATGAAGCTGGTGGATCTCTCACAAACAAAGAACAGAGCTTTATGGCAGATGCAGACTCAAATGATGATATGGAGGACTTGCAGGCCAATGCAGCTGTTATGTTGATGGCTAATATGCAAGAGTTACACATGAGTGAAACAGGCCCAGTGTATGACACTGATGGCTTGTCTCAGGTACCCGAACAAACCATCATCATATCTGAACTAATATCTCCGCCAATATCTGAATCCGGCACGGCTCAGACTGTTCAAAATGAGTCATCTACATCTCATTCTGACGATTTTCAAATTAACCCTGTAGTTACATTTGACGATCAAGATGACCTTCTGGTTTCCTTTGATAATCAAATTGACTCCGTAGTTGTACTTGAGGATCTAAATAATGATCATGTTGTGACTCACGTTGAACAAGCTGAACTGTTCCCTCATCCAGATTTTGCTCGGTTAATTCAAGACCATCAAATCAAAATGGAGGAATGTTATGCATTAAATAAGGACTTAAAAAGCAAAAATGCACTGTTAACCAAGGATTTTGAATGCTTACAAATGCAACTCAACTTTTTCAAAACTCAAGAAAACCGTGAAAAAGGTTTTGAAGCCGCTTTTGCTAAATCTCATCAAAACGAAAAATATTTAGAGAGACAGATGTGTGATCTAGCCGCTTCGAAGAATGCTTTGTTGTCTGAAATAGAACAGCTGAAACATGAACATAAAAAGCAAATTAACGCTCTCACCTTGGAAAATCAAAAAGCTAAGGCTGAGTTGTTAACTTGTCAAAAATAGTTCTCCGCATACAAAAAGCATTCAACGAATCGGGTAGATGACCTTCTTGAAGAAATTATCGGCTTGCAAAACAAAATCAAAGAGTTTAAAACTGTTGTTTACAAACATGGTAAACAGTAACAGCTATTGAAAAGTTTACGTTAAAACCCAATCCAAAAGGATATGGACCAAATCTAGCTGATTACAAACCAAAGCTTTCACTAAAAACATTCAAACCAAATCCTGAAGTTTCCAGTGCATAATATAAAATTAATGATACTGTTATGAGTGTTGTTGAATATCATCGTCAAGACGAATTAGATGCAGAAGACGAGAGTCGATCAAAATTGAAAACTGTTGTTTACAACAAACCTTTTAGTTATTCAAAACCGGTCACTTTCGTCACACCAACGGATTCTTCTAACACACCAAGGGTTATCATCAAAACACCTGAGTCTTCTAATGTTAATCCCCAACCAGATTATGCACAAACTTATGGTCCTTTACCTTCCATCAGTGAAGTAAACTCAAAACCTGAAAATCAAAAAATTCTTAGATATTTTAACATTTTCATGGCTGACCTCAAAGTTTTACAACATGAGATAGAATATCGTTCTGAAATCAAAATTGATCATTTTCAATCGCCTCTGGCGCGAGAACAAAGAGACATTTTTCAGAAAAATCTTTTACCTAACGTTAAAAATTTGAAAAGTTGTGCATTAGCTTGGGAAAAGGATTTTCATAAGGAACTTGGAGTGATGAAGGTCATTTTCGAGAAAACCGAAACATCTATTTCTAATACTAAACGTAAAAAGAAACTGTTGAGAAAAGTTGTTGATCGACTCTTGGAAGATGTTATCTGTGCTGATATCCATAATGTTGTGTTATTCTATTCTTTGCCACATGCATCTGATTATATCTCTGCTGATAATGTTGACTCTGTGGTAACTGTTGAGAATACTGATAATGTGCTTCAGATCGAGTCTTTAAAAGCTGAAAATAAACGATTACTTAACGAACTTTACAATGCAAAACGTCGTCTTCATTGGTGTGAAAAAGATATTCACAATCATCAACTTAGTTTTCAAAAGAAAATCGCTCAGTTGCAAACAAAATCTTTTGATCCTAAAATTGAGCAACTGGATGATCAAAACGTGTCTTTGAAAGGTCAAATCTCAAAATATGAACAAGAGCTTGTAAACGTTAAACAGGAATATGGTGTCATATTTGATTTACTCAATAAGACTCGCCATGAAGCATCAAATGAACTTGATCACTATCTTGCTCACACTAGAGAAGTCATGAATTTTGCTGGTAACATTCGGTCTGAAAATCAAGATTTGATTCACACTATCTCTAAGTTAAGAGAAATGTTAGGAAAGTATGAACAACTTCTGCCAACCATCATTAAGAGATTAGCACCAGTAACACTCAGTAATCGTGAACCTAGAATCCCTACTGCCAAATCACAAGTTGCTAACGTGCTGCCTTCTACTGAAACAAGAATAGTTGCGTCTTTTCCAGACGTTCGCACTTCACAGCCTAGGAGCACTCAATCGAAGAATAGGAAGTTGCGACCTAAGAAAAGATCAATAAGGAATGCTAAAGTAGAAGAACACCCTAGGACTATGAATAAGACTCACGTTGCTTCCACTATAGATATTGCGTCTGGCAAATGTAATAGAAATAGTGATGTAACGAATGCTAAACCGTTAAGTACTTTTGATATTCAGTCTGATGCACCTTGTGTTATTTGTCGTAAAAGTATGAATTCTGATTGTCATGACAAATGTGTTGCTAAAGCTATAATATCTCGTTTACGGAATCCTAAGACTCGGAATACCTCTAGGCCCACTAATCATTCTAAGTCTGTGCTTGGTAGACCGCCTTCTTTAGATTCTAAGGCATGCATTGCTGTCACTGTAGCTCCAGTTTCACCTCCTAAGAATGTAGTAGCACCCAGTGCATTCACAAAGACCAAAGCAAACAGTAGTTATAGATGGCAAAAATGGATATATAACACATTAGGATTTAAATGGATGCCTAAAGTTATTAATGTGTGTATGTCTAGTATCACTGCTTCGGAACCCTCTAACATTTCGGGTTCCACATCTACTTCTATTCCATCTGTGTCGTCTGTGTGTAATGCAGGTGATACAGATCATTCTCTGGATTGTTGATAGCGGATGTTCCTGACACATGACATGCAACCTTAAACTGTTATCAAACTTTATTGCAAAGTTCATTGGCACTGTCAGGTTCGGGAATGATCACTTCGCAGCTATCATGGGCTACGGAGATTATGTCAATGGGAACATCAAAATCAGCAGGGTTTACTATGTGGACGGCCTCGGTCACAATCTGTTTTCAGTAGGTCAGTTCTGAGATGGAGATTTGGAGGTTGCTTTCCGGGAGAAAACTTGTTTCATTCGTGATCTACAAGGAAATGACCTTATGTCTGGCTCGCGTAATTCTAGTCTATACACTATCTCTATGCAAGACATGGTTGCTTCATCTCACATCTGCTTACTTTCAAAGGCAACATCAACAAAATCCTGGCTATGGCACCGTCGTCTCTTACATATAAACTTTCAAACCATCACCAACCTTGCTCGACACAAACTAGTTGAAGGTCTCCCACGATTCCGGTATTCAAAAGATCACCTTTGCTCAGCTTGTGAACAAGGAAAAAGCACTCGTGCTCATTTTCCTTCAAAAGTGGAACACAGCTCTCAACATGTGCTTCATCTTCTTCACATGGATTTGTGTGGCCCGATGCACGTGCAAACGATCAATGGCAAACGCTACATCTTAGTAATTGTTGATGACTACTCACGATGGACTTGGGTCTACTTTCTTCGAAGCAAAGACCAAGCTCCACATATGATCATCACCTTTCTCACAAAAATACAGGTTCAGCTCCGAAACACCGTCAGACAAATAAGAACAGACAAAGGAACTGAATTTGTTAACCAAACCCTTCGTGACTTTTATGAGAAAGTGGGAATTCAGCATCAAACATCTATTGCACGTACACCCGAACAAAACGGAGTTGTTGAAAGACGAAACCGAACGTTAGTGGAAGCTGCAAGAACAATGTTAATCAATGCTAAACTTCCAGATTACTTGTGGGCAGAAGCTGTATCTACTGCATGCTATACTCAAAACCGTTCTATGATCACAAAACGCCACAACAAAACACCTTTCGAGCTTGTCCACAACCATAAACCGAATCTCAAACACTTTCATGTATTTGGATCCCTTTTCTATCTGAATAAGGATCGTGATGATTTTGGAAAGCTCAAAGCCAAAGCCGACATTGGAGTCTTTATTGGATATTGTGAGAATTCTAAAGGTTACCGGATCTGGAATCGTCGTACAAAACAGGTGATGGAAACGATTCATGCTCATTTTGATGAACTTACAGAGATGGCTTCTGAGTATAACAGCTTAGAACCCGGTCACAACCGCTTAAACTTCCCTCAACCCCCATCATCAGCTGAACAAAGCCCCCAGCTCACTCGTCAACAAATGGAAAGGTTATTTGCTCCGCTGTTCAGTGACGATATTGATGAACGTGCTCAAGGTGTATCCGCTGTTTCCGCTGCACAACCTGATAATACTCTTATACCTGATACACCTGCTACAACAACTAATGTTGAAGAAGCACCACCAGTTGACTCCACCACAACAGTTGAACAAACCACTTCCAACAATGATGAACCGACTGATGGTATTCTGAATGAAGTACCCCCACCTGCAGATTTTGATCCAAATGCGTTCTTTAACCCGTTTGCTAATGACACTGCTGCACCTGATGTCGCGGAATCATCAACAAACCATTTGGATCCTCAGAATCTGCACAATGTATACCAACATCAACCCTCTACACATCGATGGACAAAAGACCATCCTCTGGCAAATATTATTGGCAACCCGAATCAACCAGTCGTTACGAGACAACGTCTTCACACAGATGGTGAACATTGCATTTATGCACTCACCGTCTGCCAATCTGAGCCTAAAAACATTAAAGACGCAATGACAAAAGACAACTGGATTGAATCCATGGAAGAAGAACTCAACCAATTCAAACGTCTTGAAGTATGGGAACTGGTTGAAAGACCAACAGGGGTCTACGTCATTGGTCTCAAATGGATTTGGAAAAACAAATTGGATGTTGAAGGGAACGTCATCCGAAACAAGTCACGTCTAGTTGCTAAGGGTTATCGTCAGGAAGAGGGAATAGACTTTGAAGAATCTTTTTCTCCGGTTGCTCGTCTTGAGGTTGTTCGGATATTTCTCACGTTCGCGGCTCATATGAATATGACGGTCTTTTAGATGGATGTCAAAACTGCGTTTCTCAACGGACAACTGAAAGAAACGGTTTATGTCAGCCAACCTGAAGGATTCGTTGATCCAGAGTTCCCGAACCATGTCTACAAACTGAACAAAGCTCTTTATGGTCTCAAACAAGCCCCTCGGGCATGGTACGATAAGCTATCATCTTTCCTCATTGCTAATAATTTCACCAAAGGTTCGGTTGACCCTACTTTTTTTATACAATATCACGGGGCACATATCTTAATTGTTCAAATTTACGTGGATGACATCATTTTTGGGTCTACACAAAAAACGTTTTCAATCGCTTTTGCAAAACTAATGAAGAAAAATTTTGAAAAGTCCATGATGGGTGAACTTACGTTCTTTCTAGGACTGCAAGTTCATCAATCACCCCGTGGTATTTTCTTGAGTCAGTCCAAATATGCCCTTGAATTGTTAAACAAATTTGGAATGAGAACCTGTGATACTTATGCCACACCACTGACTCATACCAAGAAGCTAGACTTTGATTTACATGGGAAATTAGTTGACCCTACCAAATACCGAAGTATTATTGGGTCGCTCATGTATCTAACAGCTAGCAGACCTGATATTGTCTTTGCCGTTTATCTATGCTCCCGTTATTAGTCACGACCAACTAAAACCCACCTCTCTGAGGCTAAAAGAATCCTCTGATACATCAAGGGAACCATTAACTTGGGGATCTGGTATCCGAAGGATTCTGGTTTTGAACTAATCGCTTTTTCAGACGCTGACCACGCAGGTTGCTTAGACTCACGGAAAAGTACTTCAGGAGCTCTACAATTTCTTGGTGATAAACCGGTGTCTTGGCAATCGAAGAAGCAGGATTGTACATCACTGTCATCAACCGAAGTAGAATATGTAGCCATGTCCACGTGTTGTGCTCAAGTCATCTGGATGAGAACACAACTCAAAGACTATGGTTACGTATTTGACAGAATCCCGATGTACTGCGACAATCGAAGTGCCATTGCGATCTCGTGCAACTCAGTTTAGCACTCGAAATCAAAGCACATCGATCTTCGTTATCATTTCATCAAGGACCACGTGGAACAGGGTACAGTTGAATTATACTTCGTGGGTACAAAATACCAATTGGCAGATCTTCTCACCAAAGCCTTGCCTCCCGCTAGGTTCAATAAGTTCGTCCACCGGATTGGTATGAGGTGTTTGACTCAAGAGGAATTGGATGACCTCCTAAAACAGTCTTAAAAACCTGTCAAACACCAAAATCTCTTTTGTAAATAATTTTTCAAAAACAAAATACAAAAATATAAAACCTGATAAAACAACAAAAATATTCTTCTAATCTAATTTTCTTTTAACATGGCAAGTACATTTCTTTCGTCAACACTTTAATCTTTCAAAATTCAGTATTTTTCCGATCAAATGTTGAGGGGGAGAAAATTATCACTTAACTGTTTCAAAACATCTGTGTACTTGCATGTTATCATATCCCGGTTGTTTCTTTTATCAATGGTGGTAAATTTTTCTTGTTCAAATGACACTCCTCGGAATAAAATTAATAACCTTTCATTATTTTATTTAGTCGAGGGGGAGTGTCGTCATGTTTCTTTCTTAAAAATCTTTGTTTGGTAACCAAAATGGAAGTTAAATGGCTTTGTATGAAAAAGGAAAAGGTGGAGGGACCAAAACTGTCAAACTGTTAAAGTCATTTTAATAAAAACACTCTCCACTTAACTATTCCATCACATTTAATACTTACACCAAAAAGATCCTACGCCTAAGAATCGTTTGACAAATCCGTGTTTCAGATCATCAATTTGTAAGTGATTTCGTGTTTATAACTAGTTTTTAAGCAATGGTTTTGAATCTTTCAAAAATCCAACGGTTTAATTCAAAGATATAGTCACTTTTGTGTCTTACGCGTAAGCGCAAGAACACCAAATCATAAAAGGGTGTTTGTGGGTATAAGAGTTGTGTCAAAACGTTCTTAAAACATCAATGATACTTCTTTAATCATCAAAACGTACCCAGAAATACAAATTGAGTGTATTTGAAAACTAGGGTTTATGCGTGGATTTGGGTTTTTCGAAACGAGAATGTTTTTGGTGAAAAAGGTTGTTGTATAAGGTTACTATCAAGTTGAATTGATTATATCCAGGCCAAGATTACACCCAGAAACACTAATTAATCATAAAATGGAAATTAGGGTTTTGTGTTCATACGGTTTGGGTACTCTTGATTCTTGACACTTTTGATGTTAAAACTTGGATAAACATACTCAATATGCTTCTTAGAACTCCCAGAAACACTTTGGTGCAAATCCTATGGCTAGAAATCATATGCGTAATTCATGAACCTTAGGGTTTTGACTTACGCCTATGACTTTCTACGCATAACCTGTGAAATGAGTTTCATGCCATGATCTGTGACTAAAATGAGTGTACATGTTAAGATTGATGATATGATGATTTTATTTCAGGCTTGTTACGCATAAAGCTTAGAATCAAGGTCTTTGTTACTCTACGCATAAGGATCACCTTACGCGTAGAAAGTTATGCGTAAGAGAAATTTTATGCGTAACTATTACGCGTAAGGTTCTACAATGGGACTACGCGTATCCTGTGAAGGATATGCGTAAACAGTGACCTCTACACATAAGGTCTACTCTTACGAGTAAGCCTTACGCGTAAGGTTTATATACACCTAAATGTAAGCTCTACGCTTAAGGTCCCCTTTTCCTACGCGTAACTTTTCTTACGCGTAAGTTAGGATCCTACGCGTAAGCTTTCGTCTACGCGTATATCATTACTGTTTACGCTTAACTTTGTCAAATCTACGCCTAAGCCTTGATTGACCTTCATTATGAATTGTTACGCGTACAAACTTGTTAACAAACAAATCATATCGTCACGAAACCAATAAAGTCACTAATAAACTTAAACGTTTGATATGTTGTGAATATAAGTGATAACATAAACTTTAAAACTTAAAGTTAACTAACTCACGAAACTTATCACGACGACATTGGACTATTGAAGATCAAGTGACTTTGGACTCGTAACAATCTTTGACACTGTATATTCAATAATTAGACAATAAAAACCTTCTGTTGACTAACACCATGTCTTTCAATATGTTGGTTCTTTTGGCTAATGTTATTTCAGATCACGACATGGCTGCTCAAATGAATGTGGATGCACCAGAAGTTCTCACAATTGCTTATATCTTCCCTAACGGCTATCCTAGAAAGATTGGAAAGAACAACCTTAGGGTTGACTTTGAAACCCTCACATGCTCAGAATCTTCTTGTCTCATTGCTGTGGATATTCTAAAGAATCATCCGTACCAGAACATGCTCTCACACTCTGCTACTGTACCGGAGATCTACATGCAACAATTCTGGAATTCAATGCAAAGGATCAAGGGTCAAAGTGCAGTGACTGTTACTCTCAATCACAAACAAGTCACCATCACTCATGCAGACTTACGGGCTGTTCTTCTCATTCCTGAAGTCGAGCCAACCGACTTCTTTGCCACACCTACTGAGGAGACAGTTCTACAATTCTTGCTTGATATTGGCTATGATGAAGCTTCAGGAGTTATCTCTAAGCATTCTCATGTGGAGCTTAAGAACATTCCTCAACCGTGGAGAACCCTCTACATCATCATCACCAAATCAGTCTCTAGTCGTGATAGTGGCTATGAGTATCCCAAGCTCATGGAACTACAAATCTTCTGGTCATTAATCAACAAAAAGGACATCGAAATCGAAGCACTGTTATGGGAAGACATGATGTCATTTCACAAGAAACTTGGCTCAAAGATTCCCTATGTCAGATACACAAAATTGTTGATCCAGAGAGCACTTGGACTTAATCCCGATATTCCACAGAGGCTCAATGACCCAGACAATCACGACATGTTGACTGAGCCTACCCTATCAGTCAGAATCAAGGAATCGTCAACAAAGAAACAGGGTGCTGTGTTACCTGATCACCTTCTGACTAACGAAATCAAGAAGCTTGAAACGTAGAAAAGGTATCGGGTAGCAGTAAGAGAAGGCAAAGTTGGTCATCTCGATGAAAAACCTTCTGGAACACCTACTCGGAGAACCAGAAGAGGAAGTGTTGGAAGTGATGCAAGTACTGTAAGTCAAAGGAAGTTTCCCAAGAGGAATCCTCCTCATAAAAGGATTGTTCCTTCTAAGGAAGCTGTTCCCATTCCCGTACCTAAAATTGAACCGCAGAGAAAGCTAATTGACGAGGACTCAGAAGGTACTGAATCAGAAAAAGAGACTTTCTACTCTGAAACTGCTGAAGATGAAACCACAACGATAGCAAAACCTCCTAGTCCTCCAGCTGACCTAGGAAAAGGAAAGACTCCTGTACTTGTGCCATATGAAGAAAGCTCAGAAAGTGATGAAGAGCAACTGGATAAATCCTACAGGAAGAAGTTTAAAATCGTTAGACACCTTCAAAAGGCTAAAGAGTTTGAACAAGAACAAATGGGTGGCCCCGGAGGGTCGAGTGGTGGTGTCCACTCTTCACCAGGTCCTGATGCGGTTAATCAACCCGATAAGGGAGCTGGTGCCACCAATCTTGTGCAACAACAAACGCTTGTGGAGGAGTCTACTGATTATAACATTGAGGAATCAGAAAAGGATAAGACTGAGAAAGAAAAAACTGATGAAGAAGCTAAGACTCAGACGGAAGAAAAGGCTAAATCTGGACAAGATAACGAAGAGAATTATGATGATTATCTTCTCAACAGTCCAAGTCGTTCCAAGGAGGATACTTCTGCACCTCCAAAGGACCCTGAGCCTCCTCATGTCTCCTCCGCATCAGATTCATCATCTCACTCCTCACCACCACCATCTAAAAGATCAACCAAATCAACATCCAAATCAGTGAAGAAGCCAACTCGATCTTGGATATCTCATGCTCATAAAAGAATTAGGAATGCTGTCAAACAAGTCAGAAAGAAAGACATCCTACAAAGGAAGATGAATTTCTATGCTGATCAGATACAGTATATTCATGATGATCTCGAAAAGATGCAAGATGAAAGGGAGTATGTCCAGAAGCTCATGAAAGATGATCTTCAAGGGAAAATGGACGAAATGATCAAAGGATACACTCACCAGTTCCTTATGGAGGTCGTTCCGAAACTGACAAAGGAGATGTATAACAGACAACTGTATCCAAATCTATTGTATCTAGCCAAACAAGCCATGAAATCAACTCCGATGAATTTAAGCATCAATCCAGTTGAATCTACAATCTTCTCAGATGATGAATTGGTGAACCGGCTAGTTGCGCAAATGTCGACACGCTCTGCAACGTTTGCCTCACACGAAGCTAAACTGTTTGAAGCTCTACTGGAATACCAACTCAGGTCCTCATTCCGAGAAGAAGCTGTTAGGCCCAAACGTTCAAGAGACGATGAAGACAAAGATCAGGATAAGGATAAAGAGCCCAAACGCACAAAGAAGTCTGATGTATCATCCTCTATTCAGTACTCGATGCAACCTCCACCACAACGGACTCCTACTCAACAAAGATCTTCTCCTCCATCTTCTACTGATAAACTTTAGGATTCTTCTGAGTTACCGCCCGAGACTCAAAAAACCGGTGATCACTTTCAGTATACGGGTGGTGACAATGAGGAAGTCCGTGAGCCCCTACAACAACCCACCTCTCCCAAACAAGTTAAGAAACCAGAATCCTCATCTAGGCCAAAACAAAAGAAGAAGAAGGCGCCCATGGCTGACGTCGTATCATGGCTAGATGAAGATACAAAACCGGAATTTGAATGGTTTTCTACACTTGTCAATTCCACTACCTACCCTGAAGAAGGTCAAGATCTGGTAGACGGTAATACATTGGAGCATGCTAAGCTTCTGCAAGAAAAGTTCCATGTGAAGAAGATGACGAAATCCGAGTTGAGGCGAATCAAGAATGAAGCCTTTCAACTATGGAAAGATAGCTCAGAAAGTGCCATCGAGGTCGAATATCACCTTGAAAACATTGCTCGAGCTATGTCTAACAACATGGATTGGCTCAACCCAGAAGCAAACATCGACTTCACCAAACGGGACAACCCTCCATACTACACCGCCTGGTCAAAACCTCTATCAACAATTGGCCAACCAGATGAACCTAGGATTCCATTCAGATATTTCTTCAACAAAGACTTGGAATTTCTTCTACACGGTGGCGATGGATCAAGGAAATACGCTACATCTTTGACACTTCCATTCCCAGCAGCCATATACTCAAACTGCATTGCTATCGAGGAAAGAGCTACTCACTTGTTCTCCAACAAAGTGGAAGCATATGACCGAGATGCAATGTACGGGATTCATCATTGGCCGGAACGCCGAAGAATCTACTACAGAAGCTGCCAGGTTCAGAAGTCACAACATGCAGTGTTCAGTACTAAAGATATCGTTGCCATCAAACACGTTGATCTGTCGACCAAATGGGACTACACTTTTCTCAAGAAGATTGTGGTCAAAAGGCAAGATGAACGCGATTATGCATTCTCTGAAGCTAAATTTGAGAATTTGTCTATCAATGACATCGAAGACATGTACCTTGCCAAAGTACAGGGTCGTATGAGAAAATTCTCCACTGAAGTACAACGTGAATTCATCAAGTCAGTGCTCATATTCATCAGACGCATAGTCATCAAAGAACGTGTAGAAGATCTCCAGCTGGCTGTTGAATCATATCAAACCCGTGTTAACTTCACTCCACCTCAGCTTGATCTTCCCGATATCAACCAGCTATCACAATATACACTCATCAGCAAACCATTCGGCGTCGTTTACCGCAGTGAACTTCAACGAAATTGCTTAATGGCGTGTAGCGATCTTCACAAGTTTCGGGATCACACTTTGAAGATGGTTAGGGATGGATTGGCTTATAGGTTGAAGGATATACGTCAAAAGATTGGGTCTTCTAAGCGATGGAATTCTCAGGATCGAAGGGATGTGAGGAGGATCATCAAGATGATTGATGAACGGTTGTAGAGAAGGGATCAGTTCAGAAGATTGGAAAGCTATGTTGGTGGTCGACCAAGGATTAACATCACCGGCTTTCAACGCCCGATTCACACTCCTGGCGACATCTCTGGACTACCTGGTACCCCTTAAACCGCTTCTTTCATTATAAATTTGGATGTGTGATTATATATGTCTATGGCTTGTGCACACATTACAGTGTATAACCTGTAATTGTCTAGAAAGGACCCTGTGGTACGCTTCAGTGCCACAATCCTTATAAAAGGAGCGAAAGCTTCTTACTTTTGAGTAAAACCTATCAAACCTTTCATTTTTCAAGGTTTTGCTCAAAAGGACAAGTACTTCCACGTATGATTTTCAAAACCTCAACCGTTTATATCACTTGTTGAGGGGGAGTACTTGAGTTAAAACTTTGTTCACAAATTGTTCATAGTGGTCATCTTCCCACAACACTCGAAATGGTCATATTTATTCTCAACTTTTCAAAAATAAAATTTTATATGCCATTTTTTAGGGGGAGAAAATTATGTGATAAGAAATATGTTGTGTAAATGCAAATGAATCTTTGTGTGATAGACTTAACCAACGAATTGACGGTACTAAACTGTTAGTAACTCGAAAAGACTTGTCCGGGACGGGTAATAATTTTAAGCTAGTTCGCTAGTAATGTAAACGTGTCTCGCAAAGGACTTGTCCGAGTAGAAAGTACCATTCGAGAAACTCTTGGTAGACATGAACTCTGACGGGTATGACAACCTTTCGAGGTTTGTCTACACCTTCAAGGTCGTTATTAGAGCTAGTTGTCACCTAAAAGCTGACAATGTAACTCTTTAACTATACAACGTAACCGTGTCTCGCGGGGGAGTGTCTATCTTGAGTTGATCAATTCAAAAGTGCGCGCTCTTCCCACACAGTGCAGATTTCCGTCAAAACTCTAAAGCACATGTGGAGGGGGAGTATTTCTGCTAAAAGATAAAACTCTCTCAGTGGTTCAAACATGTTTTTCATTTACAAACCCTTTGAGATATTTTCTTGAAAATTGGTTTTATGGCAACATAGGTTAGTCATGGAGTGATAAGGTGACTAAGGTTAGGAATAACCGTCCTATGATCCGCCAGAACCGGAGGGATCTACCCAAGGACATCACAAATAGTTAGTACTTAGAAGTCCTTAGGTACGATGATAAAAAGGAGAAAATGAGAATCGGAGAAAAAAGGAGTTGAAGAATTAAAAAGAAATGCAAAGAAAAGGGTGAAAAGAAATAGCCCTCCAAATTATACAACTTAGGGCAGACACCGGGTTCAATTCATATACTACTGGTTGTCACTTAGTGACGCCTGTATTGAAGATTAAAAGTCGTCATGGACCCAGTGACGCATGCACTAAACCTTCTTAACTACTCAAGTTTCTCTCTACAGAAGCTTGTTTCATTCTCACAGGGAACCCTACATAAACTATTGGCTTTCTCTTAGAGATTGCTGGTATTGAAGAAGGAGACCCTCTCCCTAGTCTCCGCTGAGGAAAACCAAAACGCACTATTGAGTCTAGAGCCACGAGATTCATCAAAAGATCTCTTAGGTACACTTGACATTTTATCACTTGACGTTCAATAATAAGAATTTTAGTTGTACATTATCGAGTCCTTCACAGATCTTAGCAATCTGTCGAGAACATTTATGAGAGGCTCACATATGTGATCCTCAGTGATTGAATGGAAACTCCTGCCAGGGTCAACATCAAACAGCCTTGACAACAGGTCACTTCGGTAACTCCCCGTGGATTACACTTAGTGTGTCTCAAACGGTCTACAGTCGTGAGGTGATGCTTCGGTATACCTCAGCGACTCATCTGAACTGTAGGTGCACTTCGGTACATCGCGTTATCTCACTTGTGGGACTCCAGTTCAGGAACGGCCCTTGTAAGAATTAGAGTTGTGTTTTCACACTATGCTGTTAACACTCTCGAAGTTTGTACCTGTAAGTGCCAGAATCCGCTTATTACTAACCATTTTAATTGTTTCCTTCTTATGGAAGCTTCGGAGCAGGATGATCGTGCAGATTATTCTCATGCTCACGCCAACATCATCACTAATGGAAGTTCTATCCAAAAGCAACACAACAGTCCGAATGATTCTTCGTCAAATCAAAGAATCTACAAAGTTAAAGACTTAAAGAACTTCATCAGTACTGACTTCCAACGTCAAAGAGCGTGTGAGCATGTTGAAGAATGATGTGGAGACACTGTAGCGGCGAAGCAGACCTGAGGCAGACTTGATGTAGACAACAACATACTATCACTTTCATCACAAAGAACAATGATCAAAGAACAAAGTTAAAGATGACGTCAAAGCATAACTGTTCAAAGAAAACTATCTCTCTACATTGGGGAGATTGTTCGAATCAAGGCAATTCTTCTCACAAGAAAGAAGAATGTCAGAAGACGTCAAAGCTACTATTACATCAACGCCTTCACCGTTTTTTCATCACCAACACTTGAGGGGGAGATTTTTGGAATCACTCCTAAACCTTAATTCAAATGTTAGTTTCTCATATGTAATAGGTAGCTTATTATGGCTTTTATGTTTGTTTAAGGTCAAGCTTATGTAGAAGGCCCATAAGCTTAGGCCCATGTCCAATAAGGAAAAGGGAAGGAGTGGGAGTGTTGCCCTAGCTCCTTGCCTATAAATACTCTTGTAAACCTTCATTTGAAGGTTGGTTGTTCAATATTTCTCTTTCACTCACTCCTACGCCAAAACCGTATTATTATCTTGTGTGTGTGTGTTTGGTTTATTGTTCAATCGCCTCTCTATCTTTCTATTAAGCTTATGTTGTAAATCTAGTGACCTAACATTGTGACATGTTGAAAAACTTGTGTTGTTAAATGGATCTTTGTAGTCGAATGAAATGTTGTTGCTGAAGTATCCTTAGGCGTAGAAATCACAGAAAATCCAAGCACCACTTATGCGTAAAAACACCAAAGTTACGCGTAACAGCAAAAGTTATGCGTAGGTTTAGCTTACGCGTAAGTAAGGATAAAACGCTAAAGTTTTGCATAAACAAGAAGTTAGGCGTAGGATTACCTTATGCGTAAGTCAAAGCTTAGGCGTAAGATGAATCTTAGGCGTAAAAATTTCTACGCGTAAGCTTATGCTTTTGCGTAATTTTAGGGTTTTGCCCAAATGATCTTTTACATTATCACAGTGCAAAAGATATCCAAAGTCGACGTATTTTCAGGCTTATCCAAGCAAGAAAACATGGAGTAAACCACGAGAACAGAAGATCAACCAAGGAACAAGTTACGCGTAGTTTTAGGGTTTTGATAAGCGTAGAACTACTCGTAAAATGACTTTTGCCCAAAGATGTTTCTAAACCAAATTTTTGTGATGAAATAGCTTCAATATCACCAAAATAACACAAAAGTGTGAAACTTGATGATCCAAAGCGTCTAAAACGGTTACGCGTAGAACAGCTACCACATAAAAAACCAAGCTCAAAAACAATGATCCACACGTAAAGGTTGAAACTTTTTGCCAAAAACAGTTATTTTAACACCTTAGAATGTTGAAAGTACAAGAATCTTGGATTAAAAAGTGTAAGAATTGTGTTTTTTAGCGAACCAAAGTTGAACCGTATGCTTTACGCGTAAGACCAAAACTCACTTAAAAAGCAATATGTTCACCCAACTATTTGGCGATTGATACCACTGTTAGGTCACTTAGTTTACAACACAAGCATCAATAGAAGAAATAGAGAAGAGAATAGATCGGTTGAACAACACACACAAACACTATGCGTAGAAACAATAAGGACGGTTATGCGTAGCAAGGTGAAAATGAATAAGTTGAACAACCAACCCTAAAGTGAGGGTTATTACAAGGTATTTATAGGAAGAGGATCTAGGGCAACACTCCTAGTTGCTTCCTTTCCTTAGTGGACTTGGGCCTAGGCTTATGGGCCTTCTACATAAGCCTAAGCATAATTACTAACATAAAGGCCATATTAAGCTAACTATTACATATGAATCACTAACACTTGAATAAGGTTTAGGAGCGATTCCAACAGACTTGGTCATCTTCTTCACCCGAAACTTCTCTTGAAGTAACTTAGCGTGCTCCAAAGTTTGACCTTCTACCATATCTTGATCATCAGTTAGGGCGGGAGTAGCATCAACCAGTGTAGAGAACCATTAATACTTGGTGTCATCTTCGTCTAGCCATGAGACGACATCAGCCTTAGGCGTCTTCTTCTTCTTTGGCCTAGATGAGGATGCTGGTTTCTTTGCTGAAGCGGGAGAGGTGGGTTGTTGTTGGGGCTCAAAGACTTCCTCATCGTTACCACCAGTGTATTCGAAATGATCACCGGTTTTCTCTCTCTAGGGTGGTAACTCAGAGTCCTGAGGTTTATCAGCAGAAGAATGTGGAGGGGATCGTGTGTCAGTTGGAGTCCTTTGGGGTGGTGGTGGCATGGAGGATGATTCACCAGTTTTCTTCGGACGTTTAGGCTCTGTATCTTTGTCCTTATCCTTATCATCATCGTCTCTTGGACGCTTACACCTTTCAGCTTGCTCATTGCATGAAGTATTGAGTTGATATTCCAGTAATGCCTCAAATAGTTTACTTTCATCAGAGGTGAAAGTTGCAGATCGTTGAGACATTTATAGCACCAGCTTGGAAATCAACTCTGCATCAGAGAGAACTGCAGGCTCAATTGGATTGATCGTCATTGTTACCGGGGTGGATTGCATTGTTTGCTTGACCAATTTCATGAGATTTGGATAGAGCTGTCTGGTGAACATCTCCCTTGTCATGCCAAGAACAGTGTCGAGAAGGAACTTGTGAGCATATTCCTTAATCATCTCGTTCAGTTCCCCTTGGACATCATGTTGCATAAACTTTTGGATGTACTCCCTTTCACTTGACATCTTGTCCATCTCGTCATGTAGAATATTGAGGCTGTCAGCTAGTTGATTCAGGTTTTTGTTGGTCACGTCTTTCTTCCTGACCTGCTTGACAGATTTGACAATCTTGGTTTTAGCCCGGGATATCCAAGAGTCAGTTGGTTTCTTCACAGATTTAGATGTGGATCTGGTTGTGCCTTTGGATGGTGGAAGTGAAGAGTGAGAAGACGAGTCTGATGATGATGAGACATGAGGAGACTCAGGGTCTTTCGGCGGCTCAGATGTTTCTTCCTTGGAGTGTGCTGGGCTGTCAAGGAGAAAATCATCATAATCAACTTCGTCATCTTGTCCAGACTTAGCCAATTCTTTAGCCTTAATCCTGGCTTCTTCATCTGCTTTAGCTTGAGCGGCAACCTCTTCATCAGCTTTTTCTTTCTCAGACTTCTCCTTTTCTGGTTCCTCAAATTCGTAGTTGATGGAATCCTCTATCTGCCTTTGTTGTTGTTCATGGGTGGTGGTACCAGTTCCCTTATCATGCTCAAGCACAGGAGTTTTCCCTTTACCTTTATCAGCTTTTAGACTGGGAGGTTTTGCTACTGTTTGAGTGTCATCGGTTGGAGTTTCAGAGTACGTGACCTCTTCGTCTGATTCAGTTTCCTTAGAACTTTCATTCACTAGCTTTTGTTGCGGTTCAGGTTTGGGAATTGGGATGGCCTCTTTAGATGGAATTTTCCTTTTGAGAGTATGTGACCTCTTAGGAAACTTCCTCTGACTCTCAGTGCTTGTAACACTTCCTGCACTGCCTCTCCTGGTTTTCCTAGTCGGTGTACCAGAAGATTTTTCATCAAGGAAACCTACTTTGCCTTCATCAACTGCTACCAGATATCTTTTGTACGAATACAATTGTTTGATGTCTTCAGTGAGAAGATGATCTGGCAACACTGCACCTTGTTTCTTTGTTTTCGAGTCCTTAAATCTGACGGTGAGTGTGGGCTCATACAACATGGAGTGATTGTTGGGGTCATTGAGTCTCAAGAGGATATCAGGATTATACCCTAGAGCTCTTTGGATCAACAATTTGGTATATCTGATATATGGGATCTTGGAGCCAAGCTTTTTGAGGAAAGACATCATGTCGTCCCATATCAGAGCTTCAACTTCAATATGTTTCATGTTGATCAAAGCCCAAAAGATCTGTAGTTCCATGAGCTTGGGATGCTCATAACCACTATCACGTCCAGAGACTAATTTGGTGATGATAATGTAGAAGGTTCTCCATGGCTGAGGAATATTATTTAGATCCACGGATGAATGCTTTGTGATTACTCCTCCAGCTTCGTCATAACCAATGTCGATCATGAATTGTAGAACGGCCTTTTCAGTTGGTGTGGCATTGTATTCGGTTGTCTCGATGACAGGAATGAGAAGAATAGCTCTTAAGTTTGCTGGTGTGATGGTGACTTGTTTGTGGTTGAGCGTCACTGTCATAGCATTTTGACCTTTGATCTTTTGCATTGTATGCCAGAATTGGTGAATGTAGATCTACGGTACTGTAGTAGAGTTGGTGAGCATGTTCTGATAAGGGTGATTGTTCAGAATGTCCACAACAATCAAACAAGAAGACTCTGAGCAGGTGAGACTATCAAAATCAACTCGAAGGTTATTCTTTCCGATCTTCATTGGATAACCATGAGGGAAGATATCTTCAACAGTGAAAACGTTTGGTGCTTCCACATTTTGCATTTGAGCGTCCATGTCGTGATCTGAAAGATATTTAGCCAAAAGAACCAACATATTGAAAGACATTACATTAGTCAACAATTGATTTTATTGTCTATTATTTGAATGTGATATGTCGATGATAGTTACGAGTCCAATTTCACTTGTTTGTCCAATAGTCCAAAGACGTCGTGATAAGTTTCGTGAGTTGGTTAACTTTGAGTTTTAAAGTCCAAGTTTTCACTTATTTTTCATAACTTATAAAACGTTTAAGCTTATTAGTGACATTTTAGTTTCGTGACGTTATGATTTATTTATTTACAAGTTTGCACGCGTAAAAATTCATAATTTTGGTTAAAAACTAGGCTTAGGCGTAGATTTTGCAAGCTTATGTGTAAACATAAGTGGTTATACGCGTAAACGTAAGATTATGCATAGGTTCTTGACTTACGCGTAAGAAATATTACGCGTAGGAAAAGAGTGCCTTATGCGTAAAGCTTACGCGTAAGCGTATATGGAACCTTACGCGTAAGGCTTACTCGTAAGAGTGAACCTTATGCGTAGAGATTACTGTTTACGCATATCCTTCACAGGATATGCGTAGTCCCCATTGTAGAACCTTACGCGTAAAGGTTAGGCGTAAGATTTCTATTACGCATAACATTCTACGCGTAAGGTGATCCTTATGCGTAGATGTTCAAGTAACCTTGATTCTGAATTATCACGCGTAGAAAGCCTGAAATAAGTTCATCATAGCACCAATATTAACACATACATTCAATTCTCTTCAGTTCAAATCATGAATTTGCAACAAAGCAGTTATGCGTAGAAACAGGTTACGCGTAAACTTAAAACCCTAAAGTTCAATTTCTACGAGTAAGTGTTCTAGCCATAGGAATTACACCAAACTTTTTCTGGGATGTCTAAGAAGGCAAGTGAGTTGTTTTATGCAAGTTTTAACATCTAAACCTAAGTGGATCAAAACTACCCAAATGCTAAGAACATAAACCCTAAATCACAATTAATGTGTCTGGGAATGATCTAAGCCTAGATACTATCAATTAACCATGAAAACAATAGTACACACCCATCCATTTATCCAGAAACTCCCACATATGAGAACATCCAATTTTACGCTTAAGAACCCTAATTTGAAAAACGTACAATTCATGTTTCTGGGTGGATTTGTTTGTTGAAAACGTTTATGATATGAACATTTGAGCATATTAACATCATTTTTAACATCACAAACACACAAATGTGGACTTTGTGTTCATAGCTTACGCGTAGAACAAAAAAATCACTCAAACATAAATTTTAACCATTGGATTCTCAAACAAATAAAAACCCTTGTTTGTTTTAACTCAAAGATTGATAATAAATGTGTATGAGTAAATGTGTTTTTTGAAAGTTTGGTGAGGTATTTTGTAAATGATCAAGAACAAGGATTTGAAGAATGATTCTTAGCCGTAGGTTTTGGTTGGTGAATAATAAAGGTGTATGAGTAAATGTGTTTTTTGAAAGTTTGGTGAGGTATTTTGTTTAAAATACTTTGATCTTTTGACGCATTTAGTCCCTACACCTTTACCATTTACATCCAATGTCCATAACTTCCATTTTGGTTACCCAACGAGAGATATTTGGAAAGAAACATGACGACACTCCCCCTCGACTTAAGAAATAATGAAATTTTATAAATTTTAGTCTCAGGAGTGTCAGTAAACCAGAAATGTGACCACCATTCTTAAAAAAACAACCGGGATGAGGTAACATGCAAGTACAAGGTTTTATGAAACCGAAAAATATTTGTTTTCTCCCCCTCAACACTTGATCGAGAAAATACTGAATTTTGAAAGATTAAAGTGTTGACGGAAGATTTGTACTTGCAAGGTTAAAAGAAATATAGATAGAAGAATATTTTTGTTGTTTTATCAGATTTTATATTTTTGTATTTTGTTTTTGAAAAATATTTACAAAAGAGGTTTTGGTGTTTGACTGATTTTAAGAATGTTTAAACAGTTCATCCAGTTTCTCTGGAGTCAAACACCGCATACCAATCCGGTGGACCAACTCATTAAACCTAGCAGGAGTTAAGGCTTTGGTGAGAAGATCTGCCAATTGGTATTCCGTACCCACAAAGTATAATTCAACAGTACCCTTTTCCACGTGCTCCCTGATGAAATGATATCGAAGATCGATGTGCTTTGATTTGGAATGTTGAACACAGTTGCACGGGATTGCAATAGCACTTCGATTGTCGTAGTACATCGAGATTTTGTCAAATACGTAACCATAGTCTTTGAGTTGTGTTCGCATCCAAATGACTTGAGCACAACACGCCGACATGGCTACATATTCTGCTTCTGTTGAGGACAGCGACGTACAATCCTACTTCTTCGATTGCCATGACACCAGTTTATCACCAAGAAATTGTAATGCTCCTGAAGTACTTTTCCGTGAGTCTAAGCATCCTACGTGATCAGCGTCTGAAAAAGCTATTAGTTCAAAACCAGAATCCTTCGGATACCAGATCCCCAAGTTAATGGTTCCCTTGATGTATCGGAGGATTCTTTTAGCCTCTGACAGGTGAGTTTCAGTTGGTCTCGACTGATAACGGGAGCAAAGATATACGACAAACACAATATCAGGCCTGCTAGCTGTTAGATACATGAGAGACCCAATGATACTATGGTATTTGGTAGGGTCCACCAATTTCCTATGTAAATCAGCGTCTAGCTTCTTGGTATGAGCCATTGGTGTGGCATAGGTGTCACAGTTTTGCATTCCAAATTTGTTAAGAAGTTCAAGGGCATATTTGGACCGACTCAAGAAAATACCACGGGGTGATTGATGAACTTGCATTCCTAGAAAGAATGTGAGTTCACCCATCATTGATATTTCAAAATGTTTTGTCATTAGTTTTTCAAAAGAATTTGAGTATTTTAAATGTGTTGACCCAAAAATGATGTCATCCACATAGATTTGAACGATTAAGATGTGAGCCCCGTGATATTGTATGAAAAGTGTAGGATCGACTGAACCTTTGGTGAATTTATTGGCAATGAGGAAGGATGATAACTTATCGTACCACGCCCTTGGAGCTTGTTTGAGTCTGTACAGAGCTTTGTTCAGTTTTTAGACGTGGTTTGGGAACTCTGGATCAACGAATCCTTCTGGCTGGTTGACATAGAATATTTATTTCAGTTGACCATTCAGAAAAGTAGTTTTGACGTCCATCTGAAAGACCGTTATATTCATATGAGCCGCGAACGCCAGAAATATCCGAACAGCCTCAAGACGAGCAACCGGAGCGAATGATTCTTTAAAGTCAATACCCTCTTCCTGTCTATAACCCTTAGCCACCAGACGTGACTTATTTCTGATTACGTTCTCTTCAGCATCCAATTTGTTTTTCAAAATCCATTTGAGACCAATGACGTAGACCCCTGTTGGTTTTTCAACCAGTTCCCATACTTCAAGATGTTTAAACTGATTGAGTTCTTCCTGCATGGATTCAATCCAGTTGTCTTTGGTCATTGCATCTTTAATGTTTTTAGGTTCAGATTGGCAGACAGTGAGTGCATAAATGCAATTTTTATCATCTGTGTGAAGACGTTGTCTAGTTACGACTGGTTGATTCGGGTTACCAATAATATTCTCAAGAGGATGGTCTTTTGTCCAACGATGTGTAGAGGGTTGATGTTGGTATACATTGTGCAGATTTGGAGGATTCAAATGGCTTGTAGATGATTCCACAACACCAGGTGCAACAGTTTCATTAGCAAACGGGTTAAAGAACGCATTTGGATCAAAATCTGCAGGTGGGGGTACTTCATTGTTCAGAACATCATCAGCTGGTTCAACGTCGTTGGAAGCAGTTTGTTCAACTGTTGTTGTAGAGACAACTGGTGGTGCTTCTTCAACAGTAGTGGTTGAGCGTCAATGTCATAGCATTTTGACCTTTGATCTTTTGCATTGTATGCCAGAATTGGTGAAAGTAGATCTACGGTACTGTAGCAGAGTTGGTGAGCATGTTCTGATAAGGGTGATTCTTCAGAATGTCCACAACAATCAAACAAGAAGACTCTGAGCAGGTGAGACTATCAAAATCAACTCGAAGGTTATTCTTTCCGATCTTCATTAGATAACCATGAGGGAAGATATCTTCAACAGTGAAAACGTTTGGTGCTTCCACATTTTGTATTTGAGCATCCATGTCATGATCTAAAAGATATTTAGCCAAAAGAACCAACATATTGAAAGACGTTACGTTAGTCAACAGTTGATTTTATTGTCTATTATTTGAATGTGATATGTCGATGATTGTTACGAGTCTGTTGTTCCCCGTTCACTACGTTTAAAACGGTTTAAGTTTATAAAACAAGTTAAAAGTGAACTATGACTAAAATTAACATAAAGAAAACACACAAAGTAATTTTCAACATCATATTCTTATTAGAAATAAATCAACAAAGAATACGTTACTCAAGTACTTGCGAAATAGTACTTGGGATTGAAATAACAAAGTTGGGTGATTCCTCTCTAAGCTCAGGCTAAGTCTGAGCACAACTCTTAGAGCTCACTGAGCTATCTCAGGAACTAAGTTGTATTTGGAGGAGTGAAAAGATGGCTTGCGTGTATGTGTGTTTTTACAATTCACAAGCTTAACCTTTTCACTCCATCTCTTATGCTATTTATACATGTATGATATTTGACTCTTTCCTAAGTGACAAAATGACATCATATAGAAGACAAAATACTGATGTATTTTGTCTCTGTTTACAAAGACTATTCTAGGTAAGAGACAAGACTACTTTCCTAAGTTCAGTGATGACACTGAGCCTGATATTTTGCCATTCAGGGAAAGTTGACTTTGGTTGATAAGGACTTCGTCTTATCTGATTCAACCTTTCCCGCGTTGTCCCGCTCTTTCTTCAGTCTTTACATCCTTCAGTCTTCTACTTCAGTTTGTCTTCAGTGTAAGAAGTTGGAGAGGAATCTTAGGGATTCAGTGAGTTATTGTCATCACTCACTGAATCCATCATCTTCTTCTTGACTCAGTCTTCACCCTTTAAGTTCCGGCTTACTGAGTGGAGAGACTTCTTCTTTGTCTCTTACAGAGTATCCTGAAGACGACTCACTGAGAGACTATGCACTCAGTGACCTGTTTGTGTTAGCGGATTAAATACTTGGGCTATTTTCTATTCAAATCCTAGATTAAGGGGTTTGGGTATTTACTGAACCCAACAGTCTCCCCCTATTTGGATATACAAATAGCCTGAGTGGTTGATCAGTGTAAGTGAGCAAAAGGCTTCTTCTTACACTGAATGTACTAATAAATACAATAAGGAACATTGAGTAAATGAATAAAACATACATCGTTTATTGATCAGATTACATAGTTCCTATCAGGATGGTCAATCTAGATGGATTCCCAGTGCTTCAAGCTTCACTTTCTTGGTGATGAGTGTTTCCCTGTCAGGATGGTCTCTGATCATAGCATTCAGGTCTTGACAGAACCTGAAGTTTGCTGGGGATTGGATCTGAGAGGCCACAGGAATATAGCTGATCATTGCAGCCACTCCAGCCTGATCAATGTCACTCCATCTTTGAAATGCAGGGTTCCCATAGACATCAATGTGGAATAGCCCTCTTTCAGGCTCTTCAATCACTAGACAGTTCACAAAATTTACACCGTCAGGCAGTTCTTTGTTGCATTCAAGGCCAGGCACTTTGATCTCAGGTTGGAAATCAACTCTTTTTCTTTTGCCAGTGGAAGTTTGTGGTTGAGATCCTTGAGGTGCAGTCAAGGCAGGCTGAATTCTCAGTTGGGTTGGTGCTTCCCTCAGCCTTTCATATCTTTTTCTAAGCATCTTCATCAGCTCCTTGACCACCTTATTTTGCTTCTTTCCAATGATCGGACCAAGTTCATCAAGTTCAGTGATCCCAAAGTCACTGAATTTTAATGGATCATGAACCTCAAAGTGTCTTTTGTCATCCCCTCTGTAAACATTCATAGCCAATGGTTTGGTGTTGGGAATGATTTTGACATCAGTTTTTTTTTCAGGAAGCCTTCGGCTGGTCATTGTCCAGTTGTATTCTTTAATTCTGCTTTGTCTGAGAGCTTCAGTTTTCTTTCTCTTTTCTTCATACTGAGCTCTCATTGCAGCCATTTGAGCAGCCTGAGCTTCCATGAACTTCTGTCCTGCCTGACCCTTTTTGAGCTTGCTTGCATCTATTCCCACATTTTCAGCTTCTTCGGCAATCACTTTGGTCAATGCCTCCTTAGTCTTCTTTTCATCCTCAGCTTGTTTCAATTTCCTCTCTTCTTTAGCAAGGTGTTTGGTTAGCTGTTGAGGAGTGAAGAGGTATTCAGTGTCACTAATTTTGTAGGGAATCTTCTCAGGCTCAGTAGTAGTCAGTATGCCTTTGCCCTTGTCATGTCCTGAGGAAGATGATGCAATAATGGGAGGTGGTGTTGTCATGATTGGTGTTAAGACTGTCAGTGTTGTTGTTGTTGCATGAGGTGGAAGTGATGAGATTGGTACTGCAGAGACTGGTGCTGATGATGATGATGTTTGAGCTGCTGAGACTGGTGGTGTTTGCTCCCCCTCAGTGTGAAGAGGAGTTTCTTCAGCAGTATTCTCCCCCTCAACTGTTGCCGGAGCGTCAGTGAGGGCAAGAGTTGGAGTAGGTGCTGAGGGGGACTGACCAGCTTGACCTTTGAAGGCCTGATAGATTTCAGTCATCATGGCCTTTATTTCTAAAGTATCTGCTTGAAGACCAGTGACCTTTGCATCCAAGTTCGCATGAGATAACTCCAAGGCAGTCATTCGTGGACCAAGATTCCAAGCCATAGAAGACGAGGCCTGAGTCAAGGTAGCTACCTGAGTGTTCAGTGAGTCCATGGTGATCTGAAGAGTCTGAACTTAAGTTTGAAGACCCTGAACATTTGCAGACTTGAGCATCTCTATAAGGTCAGTGAGCCTGGATGAATTTTTTGCATATGCCTCAGTGGCCTCCAGTACTTTGGCATTGAGCGTTGGGTCTTCTTTTACAGCGTCCCTGATTTCATCAATCGTAACCCCAACTGTCTGAAGATGCTTGAGGAACTTAACCATGTGTTCATTCAGGTTGACAAGATGGTGGTACATAAGATCTCTGTGCTCGTGAACATTTTCGTTGAAGGTGAGCACATCAGATCTAAGGTCAGCGTAACTGGCAGCAACTTCCGTGTGTTGATCCCAAAGCTGTTCAGTAACCCCAGAAAACAGCTTCCTTGTAGCCCTACTGATCCACGTAACCAGTTGTCTTTCAGTGAGTGGAAGAACATTGTCAAACCTTTTGAATTCGTCAGAGCTGGAGGATGAGGCTGAGTCATTGTCTTCAGTTTGAAAAGGTGACTCAGTCTGCGCCTGTGGATTAGGCTGAGGCTCTTGTTCAGTTTGAACCTCAGCGTCCACTTCTTCTCCTGCTGATAAGATTTCTTCATCACTTTCAGCAAAGTCATCATCAGATTCTAGCAGCTCAGTAACCTCAGCAACAGTTAACAAGGGAGTGGGAATGGGTTCCATATCAGCGGGTGGTATTGATCCCTCTGAGTCTTTGTCCCCCGTGGACCCCTCGGACACTGGTGGGAGTTTCCCAGCGTCTTCTCGGGAGTCAGGATTGGTTTTGGGTTCCGTATCGGCGGGTTGTTCCTTTCCCTCCGAGTCTTTGTCCCCTAGTGACCCCTGAGACACTGGTGGGTATTTCCCAGTGCCTTTAGCAGACTCAGTGAATGTTGTATCCCTATAATTGGGTTGTTTGTTTCCCCCTAAGTCTTTGGGATCGATCAGTGTGCCCTCAGACAAAGGCTTGGATTTGCTAATGTCATCACTGGGCGAGGTGGAAGGCGCTCCCCTACCAGTGGGTTGTTTGTTTCCCTCTGGATCTTGGGGAGTAGTAGGTGTGACCAAGGGCACTGACTGTGATGTATCAGTGTCCTTTGTTGTCACGGGGGTGGTTGTTGCCTGGTCAGTGGGTGTCTTTTTGGTCTCAGGCTTTTTGTGCCTCTTAGGCGGTGCTCCTGAAGCCTCAGGGCCCTGAGACTTTGGTTTAGTCTTAGTCCCAGTCTGAGACTTCCCCTTTCTCTTTTTAAGAGCAGGGATTGGAGACACTGATCCCTCCTGGTTGTTTACAGCAACCATATGGGCCGTCAATTCAATAGGTGTGACAAGGGATGGGTCCTTTTGAAAGTTTGAAGGACTCAGGATGCCAGGTAAATTTCCAAATTTTTCATCCTGAGTATAATTGGCACCCAGTAACGATTGTAAAGCACAAGAGACAAACCTAGGATACGAAATATACTTCGTCCTAGTTTTGCTATGTAGCTTCGTTACAAGATCACTGTAAATGATCTCCCCTATGTCGACAGTGACCCCATTCATCAGGCAGTATGCCATCATCAACTGAATAGAGTTAACCTGTTCAGTGGATGAGTGGTTCCCGCCGAGGACCTGAATCACAAAAGTGAAAAGGATCCTCCAAGCCACGGGGAATGAACTTTTAGTGACTTGGGTCTTGTCCAAAAATGTGGGATCCAAAACGATTTGTTTTAACCCATCCTTCACTGTGGAAGGTTCAGGATGGGCGACATAAACACCTTTGTTGTAATCTAACCCTGTTGAAGTGCAAAAAGTTTTGTAATCCAGGGTGTATTGTTGCCCCTCATTAAGACTGAACCTGATGAGATACTCCCTGAGTGGTCTAAGGTTATTCTCATCAGTTGAAGGTGTCGGGTCAAAGGCTTTAGCAGTTGCCCAAAACTCCCTGAGGTAGTTTGGGTACACCACTGAGGGACATTTTACAAAGGCCGTTTTGAGTTTGCAGTTGAATAAGAATTTTACAATGTCTTTATAGGTTGGGACATTTTTAGGGTATTCAAAATTACCTATGACATTGTTTGTTTTGAATTCAACGTTAGTGAGATCTCCTACCCACTGAGAAGCAAACTAGAGAGATTGTGTTCTAGCCATATCTGTTAAAGAAGTTTTTTGGGTTTTTAAAAAAAACGTTTGGCAAGAACAATCAAAATGTTTAGATCTCTCTAGTTTGTGATGAAAACTTTTGTAAATGTTTACAAGGAAGGTCTTCCAAAAGAGGTTTTGAAGGTTTTGAGAACACACAAATATTTCTGGATTTGAGAAAATATTTTGACAGAGTTTAGTTGCAGAAATTGATTTGTGTGTGTTGTTTGTGTTGAAGAAGAGGGTATTTATAGAGTGATAAGAGGGGTGTTTTGTGCACAAATGGAAATATTAAGAGTCGGTTTTTGAAAGACTCTTGAATTTCCACATTTAATGCTACCACTCCATTACCCGCAGTAAAAATCCCGTTTTTCAAGGGAACAGTTGCAGCGCACAGTAAAAGTGCACTTTTGCAGAGAGAAAATATCAATTTGATATTTTTGTGAGAGGCATTCAATGCCAAGTGGGATGACAGTAAGACAAAGAGACATATATTCCTTTATTAAATTGGCATAGTTACCAACCTAGGACATTAAAGTAACTGATACTTGGACCATTTAGTTACTCATTCAATGCTCTTTGTCAAGTGTCAGGGACCCTGAATGAGTATTACTCATTCAGTGAGAGGTTTATTAAGGGTTTTCAGGGAGGATGAACCATTTCAGAGAACTTACTGAGATTGGTTTTCAGATACTTGACTTTCAATGTCCAGCATTCCCAATTCAGCTTTCAGTCTCCTGAAGGTAGGTTCATCCAAGGGTTTGGTGAAGATATCAGCTAGTTGATATTCAGTAGGGATGAAATGAAGTTCTATGTCTCCTTTCATTATGTGATCCCTGATGAAGTGATATCTGATATCAATGTGTTTGGTTCTTTGGTGGAGGACAGGGTTGTTGGAGATTGCAATTGCACTAGTGTTATCACAGAAGATGGGCACCATTTTGTAATGGATGTCATAGTCACTGAGTTGACTTTTCATCCATAATACATTGGCACAGCATCCTGCTGCAGCTACATATTCAGCTTCAGCTGAGGACATAACCATTGATTGTTGCTTCTTTGCACTCCAACACACCAGTTTTCCTCCAAGAAATTGACAGGACCCTGAGGTACTTTTTCTGTCCATGTTGCAGCCAGCATAATCAGAATCAGAGTAACCCTTGAGATCAAACCCTGAGCATATTGGATAATATAGTCCAAGGTTTGGGGTTCCTTTCGGGTACCTGAGTATTCTTTTGGCTGCAGTGAGGTGGGATTCTTTGGGATTGGACTGATATCTTGCTATTAGACAGACTGAAAATTGTATGTCTGGTCTAGTAGCGGTTAGATACATCAGTGAGCTAACAATCCCTCTGAAATGAGTTTGATTGACTGATTTGCCAGTGAGATCAGGTCCAAGGTTGTTAGGTGGGACCATTGGTGTCTTCACTGAGGCATAGTCAAATATCTCATATTTCTTCAAGAGATTTCTGGTGTATTTCTCTTGACTGATGGATATACCTTTATCAGTTTGCCTGATTTGTAGTCCAAGAAAGTAAGTAAGTTCCCCCATCATGCTCATTTCAAACTTCTTTGTCATTAGTTTTTCAAACTGTTTGCAAAGTTTGTAGTTTGTTGAGCCAAAGATGATATCATCAACATACACTTGGACTAGTATCACATCCTGTTGGGTTCTATAGACAAACAGTGTGTTGTCTATCTTTCCTCTGACAAACTTGTTTTGTATCAGGAAGGCTGAGAGAGTTTCATACCATGCCCTGGGAGCTTGTTTAAGTCCATAAAGGGCTTTGTCAAGCTTGTAGACATAGTCAGGGAATTCACTACTCTCAAAGCCTGGAGGTTGCTGAACATACACATCTTCCTTGAGATCACCATTTAAGAATGCACTTTTAACATCCATTTGGTAGACCCTGAAGTTCATGTATGTTGCATATGCAAGGAAGATCCTGATGGCTTCCATTCTTGCAACAGGAGCAAATGTCTCATCAGAGTCAATGCCTTCTTGTTGACTGTAACCTTTGGCTACAAGTCTGGCTTTGTTTTTAATGACAGTGTCGTTTTCATCAGTTTTGTTTCTAAAAACCCACTTCATTCCTATGACTACTACATCCTGAGGACATTTGATCAAGGTCATGACCTTGTTTTTATCAAACTGTTGCAATTCTTCTTGCATAGCCTGAACCCAGCTTGGGTATTTTAGAGCTTCAGTGACACTTTTGGGTTCAATGTCTGATAGGTAATCAGCATATAGACATTCATTGGCTGAAGCTGCAGTTAGACTAGCAGCCATGCTTCTAGTGAGCATGCCCTCAGTGGGTTCACCAATGATGTTTACAAGCTCAATGTCCTGAGATCTTGTCCACTTACTTTGTGGTCTGGGATCTGAGCTTGAAGATGTCACTGGGAGTTCAGATGTGAGTTTAGGTGCAAGAGCCACATAATCATTTAGAACATCTGTAGAGATGTCATGATCAGGTTGAGGATCATGAGTTACAGGTTCCTGATCATTTGGATCATTGTTACTTATCCCAGCAGGGACAGACTGATTTTCAATGAACTCATTGATGGTTGGTTGGGGTAGGTTGTGGGGTAAGACATAATATGAGATGTCAGCATCAGCTTGATATGAGGAATTGAGTTCAGTGTTGTACTCATCAGGAGGATATCTTGATGAGTTATCAATTCCTATTTCCTCCATTGAGGTGTTGGTGAACCTGATGCTTTCAGTACTTTCATTAAAGGTGACATGAAAGGTTTCCTCAACTTGTTGTCTCCTTGTGTTAAAAACCCTGAAGGCTTTGGAGATCAGTGAGTAGCCTAAAAAGTATCCATCATCAGCTTTTGCATCATACTTGCCTAGATGATCCTTGTGGTTGTGAATGAACACAGGACATCCAAACACATGAAAATAGCAGATGTCGGGAAGTCTACCTTTGAAGATCTCATATGGGGTTTTATTATGTCTTTTGACAATGATTGACCTGTTTTGAGTGTAACAGGCAGTTTTGACCGCTTCAGTCCAGAAATGTTTTGAGAGGGCTGAGCCATTTAACATAGTTCTAGCAGCCTCAATGAGAGTTCTGTTTTTCCTTTCAGCAACCCCATTTTGTTCAGGGGTATAAGGAGATGAGAAATTTTGAGAAATTCCTTTTTCATCATAGAAACTCTCAAGTTCTTGATTTCTGAACTCAGTGCCATTGTCAGTTCGGATTTGTTTAACAGTAATGTCATTCTGGTTTTCAATCTTCCTGATGAATGACATTATTGTATCAGCTGCCTGACTCTTTTTGGAAAGAAAGTATACCCAAGTGTATCTTGAGAATTCATCAACAATGACAAGTGTATACTTCTCATGCTGGATTGATCTGGGACTGACAGGTCCAAAGAGATCCATGTGCAGGAGGTGAAGGCAACTTTTGATGGAGAAATTTTGTTTAGTTTTGAATGATGCTCTGTGGTGTTTACCCTTTTCACAGGCAGAGCATGGTTTGTCTTTTGCAAAGACCAGTGATGGTAAGCCAAGGACCTTGTTTTGTTTTGCCAAGTTGTTGAGGTTTTTGAAGTTTAAGTGTGAAAGTCTCTTATGCCACAGCCAATTTACAGTTTCAGTGGCTTTAGCAAAGAGACACGTTCCATCTTGGGAGAGAGTTGACATGTCAAGCACATAAACATCATCTCTCCTAGGAGCTATCAACACAACTTCCTTGTTGGCATTAAAAATGGTACCTTGTTTATCATTGAATTGTACAATGAATTTTGCATCACATAGTTGACTGACACTGATGAGATTGTATTTGAGACCGTTGACATAGGCTATTCTAGAGAAAACTATTCCATTGCAGTTTACTGAACCATAACCTTCAGTGGGACATGATGAGTTATCACAAAATACTACCTTGGGCCCTGGTTCCTTTACATACTTGTGCAGATATTCCTTCACACCAGTCATGCTTCTTGAGCATCCACTGTCTAGATGCCAAATAGGCTCCCTGGCATGTCTCTGCACAAGTAGTAAACTGAATTAGTTTCTCTTCGTGACCCACTTACTAGTGGGCTTGGATCTCAAGGTCTCTTTGAAATTTGCAATCGACTCATGGTCAGTAGTTGTTTGCATGGTGCTACCACAGGTTTTGCATTTAGAGGCTGAGGATGACTCAGTGACTCTGGGTTGTTTGGAATTTCTCCTTGCATAAATGATACTGTCATGTTGGGATGTCTCATGAGCTGGATTTCCGCATATATCACAGCATCTATTCATGAGACAATCATCCTGATGATGATCATTAAACCCACAGTGAGGGCACAGAGGAAAAGGTTTTTCTCTATTCTTTGGAGCAGTTTTGGAGGATGAAGCATACTGATGACCAACTTTGGTATAGTTTGCTTGACTGACATACTGTAGATGATCTGCAGTCCTGTGATCATCCTTTTTGCAGATCATGCAAAAAAGGATCCTATAGCAGTTGTCAGTGGTATGGCTGGTGTAATGACACAAATCACACTTTTGTTTGTTTTTGGAGGTTGACTTAGACTTTGAGGAACTGGAGGAAGCTGACTTTGTCTCCTTGATTGGTTCAGGGACCTTTTCAATGGATTCCATTTTTTCAGTAAGCTTCCTCACAAGTTCAGTCAGTTGCTGGATTTGGTCAGCTTCAGTGGGGACAGAGGATAATGAAGTCTCAGTAGGAGTAGACTCTTGTTGGATTAGTTTTGCTTGTTTTTGTAGGATGGTTCTACCAAGTCCAGACCTTTCTTTTGGTGAATGAGGAATGAATTGTAGTGGAGTAAGCTCAGAGCTTGGAGCAGTACCCTGAAGAGGTTTCAGTGGTGGAAGCGTTGCTTGAGATTCTGCTTGAGACTCAGAGATGTGTTCAGTACAACTGGGCACATCAGGGAGTCCAAGCATGCTCTTTAGAGCTTGACTTTCAGGCTCTAGAATCCTTCCAGAATCGAAGTTTGGAAGCTTACTCTCAGGATTAACTCGTTCAATCCATTCACTGGAATTGGAATCAGCCAACATACTTGTAATCATGCCACCAGACACAAATGGCTTAGGAGACTGGTCTTTGTTGAGAGAGTCAGGGAGATGATCTTCACCTATGACTCTCTTCTTGCTACTGGGGGCTCCCACAGCATCAAAGACTCTGGGGTTCTTAGCAGTCCAACTATTAAGAATATCATTTGCCTTTTTAAGTTCATCTTGAAGATTCTGATTTCTTTTAACTAGTTCAGTGTTTTGAATTTGCAAAGTGACAGCCTCAAGCTTAGCTTGTTTTAAAATAAGCAATTCATCCCTACACTTATTCAATTCAAAACTTAACTTGTTGTACTTAGAAAAAAGATTCAGTCTTTGCTCTTCTACAAACTTAAGGTCAACATTTAGATAATTCATATAAGACTGCCAATCAGAGTCATCATCCATAGAAAGTAAAGTGTTTACCTTCTTCATTGTGATGTTGACCCATTCCTCGTTCCTAGCATGATTTTTCCCAACAGCTAGCTTGTCTTCTTCTGAGAGAGCCATTAGAGCACTGACATGTACCATTTCATCATCCGATGAGATTGGCTCTTCATCCCAGTCAAAGGTTTCAGCAACAAGGCCTTTGTTTTTACCCTGCACAGATTGAACATTTTTTGTTGTTTCTGAGGGACTGGCCTCAAGCAATGCAAGCTTAGCTTTTGCTTTCTTATACTTAGCTTCATAATCAATGGTTTTGTTAAGATCAGATTTGTTTTGAACATTTTGATGAGACTGATAGATTTTTGGTTGAAATTTGCTAAAGCCTAAAGACTGATTAGATCCTGATGGTTTGTAAGAGGGTTCAGAAGTTGTTTTTGAAAAACAGTGTTTTGCAAAATGGCCTCTTTTATGACACTTATAGCATTCAGTGTCTTCAGTTGCTTTAGCAGTTGAAAAACCTTTGTTTCTTTTTATAAACCTTCGAGAGTTAGCGATGAGTGCCCTTTCCTGAAATTCAGCATTCAGGTCATTTAGGTACTCCTCACTTGATCTCTCATCAGGCTCATCATCTGAGTTTTCTTGGAAATCTTGAACTACATTGTTAGAAAAGAAAGCAGTTGATATTGGTGATGAGGTAGTGGTCAGGGACTTCTTGACTTCCTGAGACTTCTTTAAGTCAGGGTATCGTCTGTTGATGAGGTTTTCCTCATAGACAAATTTCCCATAAATTTCAAGAAGCTCAAGATTTTGGATATGATTAGCATTCCTGAGTCCCTGAGAGAAATTCAACCACTTCTCAGGGAGACTGTTTACAAAACCAACATTGATTTCATGCTTAGACAACTTAACACCATCATTTGAAAGTTCATTTAAAAGAGTTTTGTATCTGGTGTAAGTTTGAGAGAGAGTTTCTGAGTCCTTAGCCCTGAAGGTGTTATACTCAAGTTTCAGGTCCATTATCATGTTTTCCTTGGTATCAGATGGTCCTTCATGACTATGAACTAGGTCATCCCAGGTTTGCTTAGCAGTACTACAGCTTATAACAGACTCCATAATATCGTCAGGAAGACAAGATATTATGATACTTTTGAGTCTTTGGTCCTGGTTGACCACTCTCCTTTCATCCTGGGTCCACTGAGCATCAGGTTTGGGCAACCCTTCAGCAGTCTTTGGGACAAATGGACCTTCATTTATACACTTGATATAATAAGGTTCCATCCCAATCAAATAGCAAAGCATTCGCTTTTTCCATTTGTTGAATTTGCCAACTTCAAGTCTAGGGGCAACAGCTGAATAAGCTCCACCCTTTTTATCGACTAGTTGGGGTACATCAATTTCAGCCATTTAGGATCCTAATTTAAAAACTTTTAGAGCGGCCTAAAAACGAGTTTTATAATTAGCCTGGCTCTGATACCACTTGTTGTTCCCCGTTCACTATCGTTTAAAATGGTTTAAGTTTATAAAACAAGTTAAAAGTGAACTATGACTAAAATTAACATAAAGAAAACAAACTAAGTAATTTTCAACATCATATTCTTATTAGAAATAAATCAACAATGAATTCGTTACCTAAGTACTTGCGGAATGGTACTTGGGATTGAAATAACAAAGTTGGGTGATTCCTCTCTAAGCTCAGGCTAAGTCTGAGCACAACTCTTAGAGCTCACTGAGCTATCTCAGGAACTAAGTTGTATTTGGAGGAGTGAAAAGATGGCTTGCGTGTATGTGTGTTTTTACAATTCACAAGCTTAACCTTTTCACTCCATCTCTTATGCTATTTATACATGTATGATATTTGACTCTTTCCTAAGTGACAAACTGACATCATACAGAAGACAAAATACTGATGTATTTTGTCTCTGTTTACAAAGACTATTCTAGGTAAGAGACAAGACTACTTTCCTAAGTTCAGTGATGACACTGAGCCTGATCTTTTGCCATTCAGGGAAAGTTGACTTTGGTTGATAAGGACTTCGTCTTATCTGATTCAACCTTTCCCGCCTTGTCCCGCTCTTTCTTCAGTCTTTACATCCTTCAGTCTTCTACTTCAGTTTGTCTTCAGTGTAAGAAGTTGGAGAGGAATCTTAGGGATTCAGTGAGTTATTGTCATCACTCACTGAATCCATCATCTTCTTCTTGACTCAGTCTTCACCCTTTAAGTTCCGCCTTACTGAGTGGAGAGACTTCTTCTTTGCCTCTTACAGAGTATCCTGAAGATGACTCCCTGAGAGACTATGCACTCAGTGACCTGTTTGTGTTAGCGGATTAAATACTTGGGCTATTTTCTATTCAAATCCTAGATTAAGGGGTTTGGGTATTTACTGAACCCAACAGAGTCCAATGTCACTTGTTTGTCCAATAGTCCAAAGACGTCGTGATAAGTTTCGTGAGTTGGTTAACTTTGAGTTTTAAAGTTCAAGTTTTCACTTATTTTTCATAACTTATTAAACGTTTAAGCTTATTAGTGACATTTTGGTTTCGTGACGTTATGATTTATTTATTTACAAGTTTGCACGCGTAAAAATTCATAATTTTGGTTAAAAACTAGGCTTAGGCGTAGATTTTGCAAGCTTATGTGTAAACAGAAGTGGTTATACGCGTAAACGTAAGCTTATGCGTAGGTTCTTGACTTACGCGTAAGAAATATTACGCGTAGGAAAAGAGTGCCTTATGCGTAAAGCTTACGCGTAAGCGTATATGGAACCTTACGCGTATGGCTTACTCGTAAGAGTGAACCTTATGCGTAGAGATTACTGTTTACGCATATCCTTCACAGGATATGCGTAGTCCCCATTGTAGAACCTTACGCGTAAAGGTTAGGCGTAAGATTTCTCTTATGCATAACATTCTACGCGTAAGGTGATCCTTATGCTTAGATGTTCAAGTAACCTTGATTCTGAATTATCACGCGTAGAAAGCCTGAAATAAGTTCATCATAGCACCAATATTAACACATACATTTAATTCTCTTCAGTTCAAATCATGAATTTGCAACAAAGCAGTTATGCGTAGAAACAGGTTACGCGTAAACTTAAAACCCTAAAGTTCAATTTCTACGAGTAAGTGTTCTAGCCATAGGAATTACACCAAACTTTTTCTGGGATGTCTAAGAAGGCAAGTGAGTTGTTTTATGCAAGTTTTAACATCTAAACCTAATTGGATCAAAAGTACCCAAATGCTAAGAACATAAACCCTAAATCACAATTAATGTGTCTGGGAATGATCTAAGCCTAGATACTATCAATTAACCATGAAAACAATAGTACACACCCATCCATTTATCCAGAAACTCCCACATATGAGAACACCCAATTTTACGCTTAAGAACCCTAATTTGAAAAACGTACAATTCATGTTTCTGGGTGGATTTGTTTGTTGAAAACGTTTATGATATGAACATTTAAGCATATTAACATCATTTTTAACATCACAAACACACAAATGTGGACTTTGTGTTCATAGCTTACGCGTAGAACAAAAAAATCACTCAAACATGAATTTTAACCGTTGGATTCTCAAACAAATAAAAACCCTTGTTTGTTTTAACTCAAAGATTGATAATAAATGTGTACGAGTAAATGTGTTTTTTGAAAGTTTGGTGAGGTATTTTGTAAATGATCAAGAACAAGGATTTGAAGAATGATTCTTAGCCGTAGGTTTTGGTGGGTGAATAATAAATGTGTATGAGTAAATGTGTTTTTTGAAAGTTTGGTGAGGTATTTTGTTTAAAATACTTTGATCTTTTGACGCATTTAGTCCCTACACCTTTACCATTTACATCCAATGTCCATAACTTCCATTTTGGTTACCCAATGAGAGATATTTGGAAAGAAACATGACGACACTCCCCCTCGACTTAAGAAATAATGAAATTTTATAAATTTTAGTCTGAGGAGTGTCAGTAAACCAGAAATGTGACCACCATTCTTAAAAAAACAACCGGGATGAGGTAACATGCAAGTACAAGGTTTTATGAAACCGAAAAATATTTGTTTTCTCCCCCTCAACACTTGATCGAGAAAATACTGAATTTTGAAAGATTAAAGTGTTGACGGAAGATTTGTACTTGCAAGGTTAAAAGAAATATAGATAGAAGAATATTTTTGTTGTTTTATCAGATTTTATATTTTTGTATTTTGTTTTTGAAAAATATTTACAAAAGAGGTTTTGTGTTTGACTGATTTTAAGAATGTTTAAACAGTTCATCCAGTTTCTCTGGAGTCAAACACCGCATACCAATCCGGTGGACCAACTCATTAAACCTAGCAGGAGCTAAGGCTTTGGTGAGAAGATCTGCCAATTGGTATTCTGTACCCACAAAGTATAATTCAACAATACCCTTTTCCACGTGCTCCTTGATGAAATGATATCGAAGATCGATGTGCTTTGATTTGGAATGTTGAACACAGTTGCACGGGATTGCAATAGCACTTCGATTGTTGTAGTACATCGAGATTTTGTCAAATACGTAACCATAGTCTTTGAGTTGTGTTCGCATCCAAATGACTTGAGCATAACACGCCGACATGGCTACATATTCTGCTTCTGTTGAGGATAGCGACGTACAATCCTGCTTCTTCGATTGCCATGACACCAGTTTATCACCAAGAAATTGTAATGCTCCTGAAGTACTTTTCCGTGAGTCTAAGCATCCTGCGTGATCAGCGTCTGAAAAAGCTATTAGTTCAAAACCAGAATCCTTCGGATACCAGATCCCCAAGTTAATGGTTCCCTTGATGTATTGGAGGATTCTTTTAGCCTCTGACAGGTGAGTTTCAGTTGGTCTCGACTGATAACGGGAGCAAAGATATACGACAAACACAATATCAGGCCTGCTAGCTGTTAGATACATGAGAGACCCAATGATACTATGGTATTTTTAGGGTCCACCAATTTCCTATGTAAATCAGCGTCTAGCTTCTTGGTATGAGCCATTGGTGTGGCATAGGTGTCACAGTTTTGCATTCCAAATTTGTTAAGAAGTTCAAGGGCATATTTGGACCGACTCAAGAAAATACCACGGGGTGATTGATGAACTTGCATTCCTAGAAAGAATGTGAGTTCACCCATCATTGATATTTCAAAATGTTTTGTCATTAGTTTTGCAAAAGAATTTGAGTATTTTAAATGTGTTGACCCAAAAATTATGTCATCCACATAGATTTGAACGATTAAGATGTGAGCCCCGTGATATTGTATGAAAAGTGTAGGATCGACTGAACCTTTGGTGAATTTATTGGCAATGAGGAAGGATGATAACTTATCGTACCACGCCCTTGGAGCTTGTTTGAGTCTGTACAGAGCTTTGTTCAGTTTTTAGACGTGGTTTGGGAACTCTGGATCAACGAATCCTTCTGTCTGGTTGACATAGACTATTTATTTCAGTTGACCATTCAGAAAAGTAGTTTTGACGTCCATCTGAAAGACCGTTATATTCATATGAGCCGCGAACGCCAGAAATATCCGAACAGCCTCAAGACGAGCAACCGGAGCGAATGATTCTTCAAAGTCAATACCGTCTTCCTATCTATAACCCTTAGCCACCAGACGTGACTTATGTAACATCTTAGGCAAATCACACATTGGCTGTGGCCTGGAGAGATACTGGGCTCATAAGATAACATTCACCTTACAATGACACAACACGTTTTGTGGTCTACTGCGGGTGGAGTTCTTAGGAACTGGCAGCTAAGCGTGCTCATGTGAGAGTAGTACTGGCTTGGGTGACCTGCCGGGAAGTCTTCAAATGAGGCCACAAAAACAAAGCCGTGAGCCTGCGGGCAAAGCGGACAATATTGTGGTCTATAAGGCGGGGTGTTACAAGTGGTATCAGAGCCACTCCTGAGCCGTTCGGGATTGTGGGGAAAACCTCATCGAGGACGATGAGTCCCTAAGGGGGGGTGATTGTAACATCCTAGGCAAATCCCACATTGGCTGTGGCCTGGAGAGATACTGGGCTCATAAGATAACATTTACCTTACAATGACACAACGCATTTTGTGGTCTACTGCGGGTGGAGTTCTTAGGAACTGGCAGTTAAGCGTGCTCATGTGAGAGTAGTACTGGCTTGGGTGACCTTCCGGGAAGTCTTCAAATGAGGCCACAAAAACAAAGCCGTGAGCCTGCGGGCAAAGCGGACAATATTGTGGTCTATAAGGCGGGGTGTTACAGAGGGCTAGTATAGAGGATTTGAGAGCGGATATGGGTGTTGTAGTCAGGAGGACTACGATTCTGAGAGAGGGTAGTTCGGAGCTCCAGGAGCAGGTTGGGGACCTGTTGAGAGGGTTCGCGACAGCCCGAGATGTGAACAGAGCGATATGGCGCAGGATAGGTGAGTTGGAGAGAGAGGTTGTGGATCTGAAGAGTGATTGCGATGCTCAGCGTGTTGAGCTTGCATTTTTAGGGAGAGAGGTTGACAATGTTAGGAGATCTGTTAGTGGTATTCGTGATCATGGCTAGATTGTGATTATATTCATGGCTTTGTACCATCTTAAAACTGAGTAGTCTTTAGTTCGAGATGTAGATCTATCCTAGTTATCTTATTAGTATCGTTGTTATGATCTTTTTTGATTTCTCCGTATCCTTTCATGTATTCCACTTTGGAACCTATGTGTTATGGTTATTGGAACGTGCATCCTTTACTTATGATTCGGTCTCTGGTTGTTTTGTTATGGTATAATGTTATCCTTGTTGACCTTGATTTTGTATTCGAGCGTTATTTGGTGATCCTTGGAACCCAACTCGGTCTTTTAGAGCGTAAATTGTGAAGTTATGAAACTGTTATTCTTGCCTTCAGAATGATGGCACCAAGACGAAACCTGCCTAGGAACAACCGAGCAGCTCTACTATTGTGGTTGCCCCTGTCCGTCGAGGTCGTCGTCCGAACCCGACCACTCCACCTGTTGAGAACCTGAACACTGATAACCAAGCTGTAGAGAACCCGAATGTGAACGACCGTGCTGAGAATGGTCCTATTCCACAAAAACCCTCCACCTTTGAACCCATCCCACATTGACCAGCTTGTGACGCAGAGTGTAGTTGGACTGCTAGCAGGGTCTAATCTCTCTAACACCTCTGGTGGAACCCCACTGCTTAGTCAGACTCGAGGTTATACCTACAAATAGTTCTGATTCTGTGGTCCCATCGAGTTCGGAGGAACCTAGGGAGTGGTTTACCTAACTAGGTGGATGGAGAAAACTGAGTCGGTGTTTACCGTTAGCAACTGTGAAGAGGATTGTAAGGTTAAGTATGCAACATTTACCTTGAAGGATGAAGCGTTGACCTGGTGGAACAACTATCACAGATCTGTAGGGAGTGATGTAGCTTATAGCATGACTTGGACCCAGTTTAAGGCCCTCTTGATCAAGACTTACTGTCCTAGGAATGAAGTTAAGAAGTTATAGATTGAGTTATGGAACCATAAGGTTAAGGGTACCGACATGACGACTTACAATCGTCGTTTCCAAGAGTTGTCGCTTCTTTGCCCTGATATGGTTCGCACTGAAGCCCTTAATATTGAGAGGTATACTGATGGATTACCTTTAGCTACTCGAAATGATGTCATTGCTGCAAAGCAAGTTAATTTGCATGAGGCAAGTACTGTGGCTCAGTGTTTGATGGACTCTTACGTAATGGAAGTAGGAGACAAGGATAAGAGTGATAAGAGGAAGAGGAATGAAGTCGTTAAAGGGAATGGCAACAAATGGCAAGAGACAACCAGGGTGTTCTCCATAAGAAATGGAGAGAATAAGGGTTATGAAGGTAGCAAGCCCTTATGTGGTCGTTGCAATCGACACCACCATGGACTGTGCTCGATTGTGTGTAGGAAGTGCTCTAAGGTAGGACACGTGGCCAAGGACTGTAGGTCCCGACCACTTGCTGCAGCTCAAACTGCACAAGGAGCGGACTGGAAGGCTACTGTCACCTGTTTTGTACGTGGAAAGAAAGGGCACTACAAGAATGAGTTCCAAGAGTCGTGGATGAAAGGAAATCCCGGTAATGGAGGAGGATTTGTTAGCCGAGGTATGGGAAGTAATGGCTTAAACCATGTGAAGCGTGAGGTTGTGGAGAATCAGGGAAATCAGAGTGCTAGGAATCAGCAGAGAGACATGGGAACAGCGCGTGTGTATGCTATTGGGAAGAAAGCCGGTGAGGACCCTAACGTAGTTACGGGTACGTTCATTCTCAATAATCGCTATGCTTCAAACTGTTTGATATTGGTTGTCACACCCCCAAAATATCACAGCGGAACGATAGCGTCATTGGGGTATGACGTCATAGCACAAAGTATGGATAAAGAAAACGACCTCTATAATGAGACGTTTTAAAGAGTTTACCATTCGATTAAATAAGTTAAAGTTTACAACACATGAGATTCCAAAGTTTGATATTACATAAAGGTTTACAAAACATGTCGAATGGTAATAGATAAAAACACTAGACTCCAATGTATGCCATGAGACCCAAAAGCTCCATGAAATGCTATCGCCTTATGACCTGAGATAAATATGCTAAAAAGTGTCAACACAAAGGTTGGTGAGTTCATAAGTTTGTGATAAAATGATCTGAAATACTATGAGAAATGTTCACACAGCAAAGGCATTGTAAATCCACTCAGTTCCAAGTTCCTCCCATACAAAACTTGCAACCTGTATGTTCACAACCCACTGCCTAAAATAGAATGACAATCATGAATATGCGCAATAAGGTAGTTAAAAGTATAAATGTCACCACAAGGGTCTTCCAACAACTCGTGTTGGGATGTTCCTCCAACGCTCACGTTGGGCTGTATCCATAAAAATGGCCTTCCAACATATAAATGCTGGGATGTTCCTCCAACGACTCACGTTGGGCTGTATCCAAATAAATGGCCTTCCAACATATAAATGATGGGATGTTTGTTTACGTCTAGTCACTACACGCACCAAGTCTAAAGTATAAGTAATGTTGTTTGGCAAAAGAGTTTAAATGTTTGGATAATTAAGCATATATCTCGCCCCAAATAGTTTATAGGAATTTAAATGAGTAAGAGCGGGGTATGAACTCACCTGGTATAATTGATATGCTAACAAAATGGAGTGCACTAAAATGAGGCTCGGAAACTATCCGCGACCTAAAATGAATGTTATGACTTGAATTATGATATGTTGTCGTGAATGCAAACCCATATGATATTCATACCACTTGCACGTTTTGGAAATAATGTTTATCGTCCAAATATATGTTTATGACATCCCGTCGTATTAAAAGTACTCTACAAGTAGTTACGTTGAAACAACCTCCTATGATAGTCGCAAAATGGTGCAAACCGAGTGTTAGGAAACGAACTCAACAGTTTTGGAAAGCTTGTGTTATTATCTCAAAGTTTTAGTACTTAAGTTTCCATCCTAGAGGTCTCGATCACAAAGAAAAATATTGGTTAAGTATTGTATTTTAGTCCAAAAATATAGTTTAAGGGATGGTTTTCGGCCAAGTTTGAGTGACTATATGATATTCGTTACAACTCCGCTCAACAAGCGGTTGGACATTTTGGAAAATATGCTAGGCGAACTTACTTTTACTAGAAGACATCACGTTATAAAAAGTTCTACATCATTGTTAAAAACGTCCGCCAACATCGTCAAACTTGAAAAATTCATATCTTCTTCGTTATAGCTCCGTTTTAATCCGTTCAAGCGGCCACGGTTTCGTTTTAAAGTATATTTTCTAAATATCTAGGCCAAACATTTTTACCTACTGTCGGATTTTCCAGATTTTGAAAATAAGGACAGACCCTTTTGCAAACTTGTCGAAATGAGTTTTTCTCGCGCCAAACTTATTCTAACCCATTCAACACAACTCCGAAGCTATTCTAATCCTACCATACACCTTCTTAGTGTGTCATGGGTTCCTAGGCATCACCAAAACTAGTATATAACAAGGAGTAATTATAGGATGGATTATATATATATAACACTTAAAAACCTTAAAAAGTGGTATGAACATCATATAACTTGCATGATTTACTTGTGCATAATAAAAATGAACATAGAAGTGAATATGGAAAATAATGTTATGTATGAAATGCTTACTAGTAATTGATGAGGTTTATGAACAAAGGTTTATCCTAAATACCCTAGGTTTTTATTCCAAAACCTTGATTAAGAGTATGTTATAGTTGTGAATTAATCTTGACTTGAAAACAAATATGATCTCCTTCTTGAAATATAGTGTGGCCGGTTTTGGAGAGGAAGAGAGGAAGAGAGAAAACTTGACTTTTACACCTTGAAATTATTGATGTGTGTGTGTAATGGTTGAGTGTGAAAACATATAAGTGAAAGATCTTGAAATCTTTAGGTGAATCATGTATGTATTTAAAAATACATATATATTTTATTTATTTTTTATTTTTTTTATTATTATGTATGTAAATGTATAAGTGTAAGTAGATGTAAAGTTATTTGAGGATAGTAGTAACTTGTATACACTTTTGAACATTTAGAGTAGCGTTAGCTAAAAGTAAATTTTAACGGGTCAAGATAAAATATAATGAAGTCATAAAAATTATAAAAATACATTTCTTGCAAAATTTGAGTGAAATAATAATTATCGTGTAGTTTTTAAGAAAACCGCCGTAATAATATAAATTTAACAATTTATATACCAAATAAATTTAAAACACTGGGTAAACTCATTATATTATTTTTATAATCTTAATATGAGTATTAAAATATATTGGAAAAATTTTTGGAAGTATTGAATCAATTGTTCAAAATAATTAATTACGCGATAGCGTTTATTTAATAAGAAAATAAACGTTTAATGAAAAATGCAAAACCATGCACGAACCGTTATGAAATGATGAATATGAAGTATGATAAATGACCGGAAATTGAGAATTGTGACATTTTTCCCCTGTTAGAGGAATCGCGTCCTCGCGATTCAATCGATGATACTTAAAGTTCTACCCTTAGGTTTCGCGAAATCAGGACGTATGGTCAAAGTGTTTAAGCCAAAAATTACGCGTCTAAGTTTCTTATCTAATGAGACTCACTAAATCTGAATAATACGGTGGATCACTTAATGGTCTAGGGAAAACGTACCAGTTATGCATTGCGGGCTGCCTCGGTCCCTATATAGAATGCTCGAGGTCGGGGTGGACTGATTTTGAGTACAGGGTTTGGGTTATTTTCTTCAATTGCCACAGCTAGATGAGCTTGCATCGGTGGCTTATTCAACTGAGGACAATTATTCCGGTAGTGATTCGGGCTGTTGCACTCGAAGCAAGTCCTTTGGTTATTCCTCATGTTGCCCGTGTTAACCGTTGTTATTGGTCTTGCACGCTCTCTACACTGGCTTGAAAAATGACTCGACTGATTGCATATTGTACATAAGCGGCAGGGCTTGGACTTCGGGTGATGATAAGCACATTTAGCACATTTGGGATGTGTACCCGCATACTCTCTTTGTTCAGTACCAGTTGCCACAAAAACTCTTGCCCTTTTATTGTCTGCTACCACGTCTATCTGCTTATTCGACCCACTTGCTTCCTTCCTCTTATCACTGTTCTTCAAAGTACCATTTCTAACCATCTCGTCTGTCAGGGTTCCTGCCCTCAGTATTGCACTTTGTATTGTAGACGGCTCAGTTGTTTTCACGGTTCCACGGATTTCGGGGACAAGACCATATATGTACCTCGAGATTCTCTTGGACTCAGGGGTAACTAGATGAGGAACTAGTCTGGCTAACTCATGAAATCGGTCTGTGTAGGCTGCGTGACCAGCCCCTATCATGGAGTGGTGATAAAATTCATCCTCCAGTTTCTGCATTTCATTGTCCGGGCAGTACTCCTCTTTCAATAACGCCTTAAATTCGTCCCATGTCATGCCTGTAGCTGCTTCTCTGCCCCTAGCCTGTAGCTGTGTGTTCCACCATGTCAATGCCTTCCCTGATAGCAAACAAGCAGCATACTTCACCCTCTGATGTGTGGCACAATTGCTGATGTCGATCACTGACTCCGTCTTCTCTACCCATCGAGTATATGCTAAAGCACCTCCTATACCATCAAACTCCACATGTTTGCATGCCGAAAATTCTTTATATGTGCATCCAATTCTGTTGTTGTTGTTGGTGGTGGTGTTGTTGTTGTTACTGCCAACTACATTGTTGGTGTCGCCAGTACCGTTCCCGTTCCCGTGGTTTCCCGAGTTATTCATATGATTTCCAACTTGTGTGACAATAGTGGGAAGCAAGATTTGAAGTTGTTGAGCGATGATGGCGGCAAAGTCAGGGTTTCCGCCAGCGTTGTTGTCATTGTTACCCATGTCGTTACCGCCTTCTCTACCTCCACGCCCACCTGTCCTTCCACCCCTTGGCGCCGCACCACCTCGACCAGTGTTGCGTGTTACCCTCTTTGGTGCCATGATCTCTGCAAGGGAAAGAACCGTTGAATTCCCAATGTCTATACTTAACGTTCTCATACATAATACCACGCCACAAATTGGTTCCTAAGGTGTGCCCACACCGATCTACGTATGCGTGGTCGCATATGTCCACGTGGGTTGTGACGCATTTATAATTATGTTGGCCACCATAATTATAATTGCCTCATTTCACACGTGTACACACCACCAAACATACATGTCTCGGCGATTGATGTTACTGGAATAGGTAGCCATTCTATCATCCGATTCTAAATGGTGGAGGAGGAATTTAGGGTAGGTATCTATGGAGAGTCGCAATTGGTGTATAGGAAGTTCCTTTAGGTGCTAAAGTCATGATGAGGTTTGGTCGCCAACAGTTCCCAAAGTATCCTCAAGAGAACTCCCATCCTCGGGCAAAATCATCAAATCTATACAGCTATATAGTAACACTTATTTAGCTCGATCTCGTGTCTCATCAAACAAGAACTGTCACGAGATCAAGTTAGATAAGTGTTTATTACTGAGCTCCATATCTCTGATGACTCAACTAGATTTTGGGACTCCCCTATCGGTACAAGGAAACCATGTTATCTAATGAGGTAGGTCTAGACGAAATTTTCAGAAAACATATGCGCACGAAAAGTGTGTAAGGCAATAGGAAAAGAAAGGATCGTCGTGAATGCGGTTATAGTCTAGGAACTAAAATGCAACCTAGTTCTCTATAACCAAGTCTCTGATACCAATCTGTCACACCCCCAAAATATCGAAGCGGAACGATAGCGTCATTGGGGTATGACGTCATAGCACAAAGTATGGATAAAGAAAACGACCTCTATAATGAGACGTTTTAAAGAGTTTACCATTCGATTAAATAAGTTAAAGTTTACAACACATGAGATTCCAAAGTTTGATATTACATAAAGGTTTACAAAACATGTCGAATGGTAATAGATAAAAACACTAGACTCCAATGTATGCCATGAGACCCAAAAGCTCCATGAAATGCTATCGCCTTATGACCTGAGATAAATATGCTAAAAAGTGTCAACACAAAGGTTGGTGAGTTCATAAGTTTGTGATAAAATGATCTGAAATACTATGAGAAATGTTCACACAGCAAAGGCATTGTAAATCCACTCAGTTCCAAGTTCCTCCCATACAAAACTTGCAACCTGTGTGTTCACAACCCACTGCCTAAAATAGAATGACAATCATGAATATGCGCAATAAGGTAGTTAAAAGTATAAATGTCACCACAAGGGTCTTCCAACAACTCGTGTTGGGATGTTCCTCCAACGCTCACGTTGGGCTGTATCCATAAAAATGGCCTTCCAACATATAAATGCTGGGATGTTCCTCCAACGACTCACGTTGGGCTGTATCCAAATAAATGGCCTTCCAACATATAAATGATGGGATGTTTGTTTACGTCTAGTCACTACACGCACCAAGTCTAAAGTATAAGTAATGTTGTTTGGCAAAAGAGTTTAAATGTTTGGATAATTAAGCATATATCTCGCCCCAAATAGTTTATAGGAATTTAAATGAGTAAGAGCGGGGTATGAACTCACCTGGTATGATTGATATGCTAACAAAATGGAGTGCACTAAAATGAGGCTCGGAAACTATCCGCGACCTAAAATGAATGTTATGACTTGAATTATGATATGTTGTCGTGAATGCAAACCCATATGATATTCATACCACTTGCACGTTTTGGAAATAATGTTTATCGTCCAAATATATGTTTATGACATCCCGTCGTATTAAAAGTACTCTACAAGTAGTTACGTTGAAACAACCTCCTATGATAGTCGCAAAATGGTGCAAACCGAGTGTTAGGAAACGAACTCAACAGTTTTGGAAAGCTTGTGTTATTATCTCAAAGTTTTAGTACTTAAGTTTCCATCCTAGAGGTCTCGATCACAAAGAAAAATATTGGTTAAGTATTGTATTTTAGTCCAAAAATATAGTTTAAGGGATGGTTTTCGGCCAAGTTTGAGTGACTATATGATATTCGTTACAACTCCGCTCAACAAGCGGTTGGACATTTTGGAAAATATGCTAGGCGAACTTACTTTTACTAGAAGACATCACGTTATAAAAAGTTCTACATCATTGTTAAAAACGTCCGCCAACATGGTCCTTTAGTTGCCGTAGTATGTTTCTAATAAAGAATATATTAATTTTGCTAATAGAATAAAGTTACGGCAACTTGGTTTATCGCGTGTAATTTAATCGTTACAAGTCCGTTTTCTACGTTTTATATGTCCTTAGCTTCGCGTCCAAGTATACTAATATATTTTTGATAAAAAAACACAATTTATAACGCTCAAGTTTCATTTTTGACTCGTACAAAATAAACAATGCTTGCTGAAATTTTCAGGATTTATATATTTCGTCGTCAAACTTGAAAAATTCATATCTTCTTCGTTATAGCTCCGTTTTAATCCGTTCAAGCGGCCACGGTTTCGTTTTAAAGTATATTTTCTAAATATCTAGGCCAAACATTTTTACCTACTGTCGGATTTTCCAGATTTTGAAAATAAGGACAGACCCTTTTGCAAACTTGTCGAAATGAGTTTTTCTCGCGCCAAACTTATTCTAACCCATTCAACACAACTCCGAAGCTATTCTAATCCTACCATACACCTTCTTAGGGTGTCATGGGTTCCTAGGCATCACCAAAACTAGTATATAACAAGGAGTAATTATAGGATGAATTATATATATATAACACTTAAAAACCTTAAAAAGTGGTATGAACATCATATAACTTGGATGATTTACTTGTGCATAATAAAAATGAACATAGAAGTGAATATGGAAAATAATGTTATGTATGAAATGCTTACTAGTAATTGATGAGGTTTATGAACAAAGGTTTATCCTAAATACCCTAGGTTTTTATTCCAAAACCTTGATTAAGAGTATAGTTGTGAATTAATCTTGACTTGAAAACAAATATGATCTCCTTCTTGAAATATAGTGTGGCCGGTTTTGGAGAGGAAGAGAGGAAGAGAGAAAACTTGACTTTTACACCTTGAAATTATTGATTTGTGTGTAATGGTTGAGTGTGAAAACATATAAGTGAAAGATCTTGAAATCTTTAGGTGAATCATGTATGTATTTAATAATACATATATATTTTATTTTATTTTTATTTTTTTTTATTATTATGTATGTAAATGTATAAGTGTAAGTAGATGTAAAGTTATTTGAGGATAGTAGTAACTTGTATACACTTTTGAACATTTAGAGTAGCGTTAGCTAAAAGTAAATTTTAACGGGTCAAGATAAAATATAATGAAGTCATAAAAATTATAAAAATACATTTCTTGCAAAATTTGAGTGAAATAATAATTATCGTGTAGTTTTTAAGAAAACCGTCGTAATAATATAAATTTAACAATTTATATACCAAATAAATTTAAAACACTGGGTAAACTCATTATATTATTTTTATAATCTTAATATGAGTATTAAAATATATTGGAAAAATTTTTGGAAGTATTGAATCAATTGTTCAAAATAATTAATTACGCGATAGCGTTTATTTAATAAGAAAATAAACGTTTAATGAAAAATGCAAAACCATGCACGAACCGTTATGAAATGATGAATATGAAGTATGATAAATGACCGGAAATTGAGAATTGTGACATTGGTGCCTTTATGAGTTTTGCATCCACCACCTTTGTGCCATTACTAGGAATCTCCCAAACATCTCTAGGATTCAGTTACGATGTGGAATTAGCTAATGGGAATAGGGAGAAGATAGAAACTATAGTCCGAGGTTGTACCTTCAGTTTCTTAGACCACACGTATAGCATAGACCTATTGCCAGTTACCTTGGGAAGTTTTGACGTCATCATCGGAATGGATTGGTTGTCGAAGAACGGTGCACACATCATCTGCGATGAGAAGATCCTGCGTGTACCGTATGGCAGAAAAGTATTGAGCATACAAGGAGATCGGAGCGACTGTCGAAGTCCTTCTCGCTTAAGCATCATCTCTTGTATCAAGGCCCAAAAGTACATCGATAGAGGAGGTTGTCTTTTTTTGGCTCAAATTTCTGAAAAGAAAAGCGAGGAGAAGAGTGAAAGACACCTTAATGATGTACCCGTCGTTAGAGAGCTTTCAGATGTGTTTCCCGACAATTTTCCTGGGATTCCACCTGTCCGACAAGTGGAATTCCAAATCGAGTTGATACCCGGTGCTGCACCCGTAGCCCGGGCACCCTATCGACTTGCTCCAAGAGAATTGGATGAACTGTCTAAACAATTGGCAGAATTTTTAGACAAGGGATTCATTCGACCAATTTCGTCACCATGGGGAGCACCGGTGTTGTTTGTGAAGAAGAAGGATGGATCGTTTCGGATGTGTATTTACTATAGGGAGTTGAATAAGTTGACGGTGAAGAATCAATATCCGTTACCTAGAATAGATGATTTGTTTGACCAACTCCAAGGAGCTAGTGTCTTTTCCAAGATCGATTTACGGTTTGGTTATCACCAGCTTAGAGTTCGAGAGGAGGATATCCCTAAGACGGCGTTTAAGACTCGTTATGGGCACTATGAATTCCAAATGATGTCGTTTGGTTTGACCAACGCACCAGCGGTTTTCATAGATCTCATGAACCGAGTATATAAGCCATACCTGGATAAGTTTGTGATAGTATTCATAGACGACATCTTGATATACTCCAGGAGTAGAGAGGAGCACGAAGAGAATTTGAGGCTCATTTTAGAATTGTTGCGAGAAGAAAAGCTATATGCCAAATTCTCTAAGTGTGAATTTTGGATCGGTCCGTGCAATTCTTAGGTCACGTGATATATAGTCGAGGAGTTCATGTTGACCTAGCTAAGATTGAGGCCATTAAGGAATGGGCAGCCCCTAAGAACCCATCAAAAGTCCACCAGTTTCTAGGTTTAGCAGGCTATTACCGGAGGTTCATTGAGGGATTCTCCAAAATAGCTAAGTCGCTGACCAAACTGACACAGAAGGATGTTAAGTATGAATGGGGAGAAAAGGAAGAAGAAGCATTCCAACTTCTGAAGGAGAAGTTGTGTAGTGCGCCCATCCTAGCTTTGCTTGAAGGAAGCGAAGACTTTTTCGTGTACTGCGACACTTCGCATAAAGGCTTAGGTACTGTTTTGATGCAACGGGAGAAGGTGATTGCTTATGCATCCCGACAACTTAAGAAGAATGAGAAAAACTACACCACCCATGATCTTGAGTTAGGTGTTGTAGTGTTTGCTCTTAGAATCTGGAGACATTATCTGTATGGAACTAAGTGTGTAGTGTTTACCGACCATAAGAGCTTGAAGCATATCTTAGATCAGAAGGAGCTGAATATGAGACAGCATCGTTGGTTAGAGTTGCTTAGTTGTTATGACTATGAGATTCGTTATCATCCTGGTAAGGCTAATGTTGTTGCCGATGCACTTAGTCGTAAGGAGAACATTCAACCTTTACTCGTTCGATCCTTAGGAATGACTATTATTTTGCCTCTACCATCTCAAATCTTAGCCGCCGAAGCTGCGGCATTGACGGAAGAGAACCGTCCTTATGAGAATCTGCATGGAATGGTAGAAAGTGAAAACGGCTTCTTGAAGTGTTCCCACGGAACCTTATGATTCACAGACAGAAGCTGGATACCATTTCATGGTGGAATCCGTGAGTTGATTATGCATAAGTTGCATAAGTCAAAATACTCTGTTCATCCCAAAGCCGATAAGATGTATCAGGACATGAAGAAACTCTATTGGTGGCCTAACATGAAAGTCTACATAGCTCAGTATGTCAGTTGGTGCTTGACTTGTTCTAAGGTAAAGGCCGAACACCAGAAACCCTCAGGACTCTTAGTTTAACCCGAACTCCCAGAATGGAAATGGGAGCGAATCACCATGGACTTTATCACCAAATTACCAAGAACAGCTAGCGGCAATGACGCTATTTGGGTAATCGTTGATCGTTTGACTAAGTCTGCTCACTTCTTAGCTATTAGCGAGGTCGATAGTTTCGACAAGCTCGCTCGGCTGTACATTAAGGAGATAGTATCGCGTCATGGAGTACCGGTATCTATCATTTCCGATCGAGATAACCATTTTACATCCCACTTTTGGAGATCCTTACAGTCAGCCTTAGGAACAAACTTGGATATGAGCACTGCATATCATCCTCAAACTGATGGTCAGAGCGAGAGAACCATTCAGACCTTTGAGGATATGCTTAGAGCATGTGTCATTGATTTCGGCAAAGGCTGGGAGAGACATCTCCCTTTGGCTGAATTCTCCTACAACAATAGTTATCATTCTAGCATTAAGGCCGCTCCATTTGAAGCACTGTATGGCCGAAAATATCGTTCTCCTGTTTGTTGGGCTGAAGTTGGCGAGAGTCAACTTACCGGTCCCGAACTTGTCCTAGAAACCACTGAGAAGATAGTTCAGATTCGTAACCATTTGCAAACCGCTCAAGATAGACAAAAGAGTTATGCCGATAGAAGACGTAAACCTTTAGAATTTCAGGTTGGAGATCGTGTTATGTTAAAGGTTTCTCCATGGAAAGGAGTGATTCATTTTGGAAAGCGTGGAAAACTCAATCCCCGATATATTGATCCCTTTCCAATCCTGGAAAGAATCGGACAAGTAGCTTACCGCCTTGAGCTACCATCGGAATTGAGCAGTTTACACAATGTCTTTCATGTTAGTAATCTTAAGAAATGCATTTCGGAGAAAAACATATTTGTGCCCTTAAGAGATATCCGAATTGATGAGAAATTGAATATCGTTGAAGAACCGATTGAGATCATGGATCGTGAGATTAAACGGCTGAAGCGTAGCCGTATTCCAATTATCAAAGTTCGTTGGAACTCCCGACATAGACCGGAGTTCACTTGGGAACGTGAGGACGTATTCCGTAAGAAGTATCCTAAACTCTTCATGACATCAAGCAACTCGGAGTGAAACCCGGGACGGGTTTCTTCTGAGGCTGGGAGGCTGTGACAACTGGCAATTTAGGAAGTCTATTTTAGGTAACCGCATTACGTTAAACTAAACCGAGCTTTTGCCTTTATCACTATTTTTATCGACCATGACTTGATTTGATATCTTTGATTGGTTTTTATGATTTATTTTATTATTGGATGAGTTATCGTGTGAGTTTTAACTCTTTTTATAGGCACTATTCGATTCGGCACTATAAAAGCCTAAAACGAGAAATAATGTAACTTTTAGACCGTAACTCGAAACTTGACAAATAAATAGTCAAAACTCGTGGAAAAACATAAATAAAGATAATAGAAAGTCGAAGGAACATCGTGGGAAACTCGTAGGAAAATATATGAGCTCGGGAATGGGTAAACGGGAGAGTTTATGAAAAATGACGGCTTCGGCCCCTCTCTTTTTGCTTGAGCCGGACACCCCTCCCCTCCCTCTAATTTTTATTTTAGTCCCCAATCAAAAATATATAAACCCCCACTCCACCCTCATTCCACCCATTTGTTTCTCTCACTAAAAACACACACACACCTTTCTCTCTCACTACTTTCTCTCTCTACAAACCCTAACCCTAAAAACCACCATATCCGCTACCTTTCCGGCGAGATTCCGGCCAACGTCCGGCGAGTGACATCTCACCTCTACCACCATTTTGTAGATCTCTCTTTTCTCTTTCCATCCATATATAAAACTCTCACAAAAGCCTACATTAACACCTCCAAATCTTGAAAATAAGATTCGTGATTCTAGGGTTTTCATTAAATCTTGTAGATCGGGTTGTAAAAAGGTAAATGGAACATGGTTCAAGCTTGTGTAAGCTTTGACAAGCCACGTATGGCTTTATTTTGGCTCATAAATGGGTTGAAATTTAGGGCTTTTGGTTTAAACATGGGATTAAAACTAAGTTACACTTAAATAAAATGTAGCTAGTGATTTGGGATCATGTGGTGTATCATATTGTTGGGTTTTTGCATTTTAGGTCATGTTTCATGTTTTTGATTCGGAATAGTTGATGGGTTTGATGTTTGGTTAATGATTGGAGGTTGATTGATTGTGTTTGGTTGTAGTGGAAGTGATTTGGTAGTGTTTGGATGTGAGTGATGAGGAGTACGAGCCACTAGGGACTCGTACGTGGCTCATGGGTGGTATACGAGACCCATATGGACCAAGGGTCCGGGTCGGGTCGTTGTGGTAGCTTGTGGGTTGATGTTGTTGGTGTTTGGATGAGACGCGTGGAGCCGAAAAGCTTCTAGAGCTTGTTTGGTTTACATGGTCTTAACCGTGACCGTGCCATGGCCATTAGGGTCATAACATTGGTTTCGGGTATTTTTGGTTGGCGAGATTGATTTGGATTGATTTGAGATTGAATTGCGCTATTATGACTTTTTATTTGGACTTAATATATAAATTGTCAACTTTGAACAACGTCAGTGTTACTTTGACTTTTTAGTCACTAGTTGACCCCGAAAACGCCGTAACATGGACTTTAGTATAGTCTGGACTATTGATTGATTAAAAGCCGAGAAGTCATGACTCATGCTTGTAGACTCGAAACGAATAACGATATGAAACTAATATTGAAATTGACAATATATATATATATATATATATATATATATATATATATATATATATATATATATATATATATATATATATATATATATATATATATATATATATATATATATATGAAAATGTTAATAAACTATGAAACATAAATAATAAAAAGGCTTTTATACAAAAAATAACGATAACAAGACTTGTCTTGTTATTTACTATTTTAAATGGAAACTAACGACTAAAATGGAAAGGTTTTATAATAAATAAGTAATTAATGTTTCGTGTGCACGTTTATCAAAATATGCCAATTATGGGCATTTAATACTATTTTTCAAGTATTTATTTACATACGTTGTGTGCATGGGTTACGGATTATCTAACATTAATAGCGTCGATCCACGTGGGTAGCGGACTTATTAGGTTGACGAATCTAATAAGAGACCGCTAGGTACGTTGGATAACATTATTAATGGGTGAATTATCCGTATGACTCGTTAGGATGCAACCGGTTTATGGGATAATAAGCGACACGAATAAATAATTGAGTTTATCGAGTTTACGAATTCGATAAGGTCTACTATTTATTCTGAAACTTATTGGACTATGGAGCTTATCGCTTAGATGTCTCATTGTTTGCATTGAGTCACATATTTGAGTGCATTCATGGCATCACATTGAGTCGATACACCCACATGAGGATACCAAACACTAGGACTAAACGGTCAAACAAGACATTTTTGGAGATAACGAAAAGGAATACATTGGGGTAGATAACGTTGATTTTGGGATATATATATTAAAATTGGTTTACATTAATAGGTTGTGCCGAGTCGATAGTTGTTGTGCCGTGATTAGCTATTATCTTCAGCTAGTGTTTATTTATGCGTTGCTTGCTTGAGGTGAGTTTCATAGCCCCACTTTTATCTATGTTTTTAACTAAATTGGGGTGAGAATCATGCTACTATTTTTTGACCTTCTAAACTATTTTGATTTGCTTATGTGCTTGACTGATTAGATAGATATGTGGTAGTTGTTGCCTTAGTCTAGGGTAGCAATCCTAATTGCTATAACACTTTTCTAGGTAAGTATAGACTTCTACCTCGGCCTAGTCCAGGGTTAGCAATCGTTCTAGACTTTGCTATGACTGTGTTGGCTAGTGTCGCTAGGGGCCCAGTATGATATCGGATATGATATTTGTTTGTGATTGATGTGTATCTATCTTAGGTCTCGCATAGCAAATTAACTCCTACAGGTCCACTACTTTTTACTTGAATTTAAACCTATGAACTCACCAGCGTTAGCTGACCTTTTAGCATGCTTTCTCCGGTATTTAAGTGATGTTTGGAGTGCGTGTTCGGTGGAAGCTTGGCAAAGACGCATGGTCAAGGATCATAATCGACTCTAATAATTTATGGGGACCTATTTTTATTAAATCATGTTTGGGCCTAATACTTACATTTTGGGATTAATGTTTTGAATATTTAAATTTGGGATAGGTTTTGAATAATAATGACTATCTTGTTTGCTATACTTGTGTGAGATACCAATCCAATTGTAACGCCCCGAAAACTTGATTAAGTCTTCCGCTGGGTGTTACAAGAATTTTCATATATTCTATAAAACTAATTACAACTCCCTAATTCCTAGAGTACAAGTATCGAATGCATGAAATTACATAAACTATATTTTTACTACCATAAACTTACCTAAACCTATCTAAACCTTACAAAACCTAACCTAAGACCCTAAATAAGTTTCCTACACATCTAAATCCTAGGTAAAACCATAACTAACCTATGGTACAATATTCTAAAGCCAAATTCGAATCCTATTTATCTTCTAGTTCAAATCGAACCAAAAACCAACCAAATGAGCCGTAACCTTTTTCTAAAGCCATTAAACCTTGATAAGGCTCAAAATAAGCCACATAACTTACTATCTCACCATGTCTCCTAGACTTTCAAACCTTGGTCAAAAATTTCAAGCTAAGCATACGTGTTTCCTTTAAAACCATTCGAACCTAGAACCTAAAACATGAACTTCTTGCAAACACTTCATCATGTTTACTTCCTTAACAACAAATAAACCAACTAAGCCTAACCTAACTTAGACTAGCTTACATACATGTTTAACTCCTAAACTAAACACATCACTATGTTCCCTAAGCTTATACACTATGAGATATGTACAAATATTAACAAGAGACTTGTTTAAACCATGGCTAACCACATCACCATGTCTAGCTACTTGCATACAAAGAAGGATGTGTTTACACCCTAAGATATACACATCAAAATTTCTAATTCTTTCCAACAAAGCCATGAATTGTAACAATATTAACCAAGGAAGCCTTAGAAATTTCCCTATATAAATCGACCTAAACACACCCTTTATACTCATCCCATGATTCCCATCACAAAAAAACTCACACACACCCTTACCTACTATAAATCAAGACCACTGAATGAGGAGAGAATCTTATGCAAGAGCCTAGAAGCTTTGAATGGCCTTGTTCCAAATGGAATTCACTTTGGTCGATTTCCCTTCCTAATCGAGTACGTAGGTTTTTTAAGTCTTTTAAACTCATTTCAATATCTTTAACACTTTTAATATCAATTACTTACAGTTAAAAATGATTTTACAAAGAAAACGTAGTTATTTGAATCACCCAAAACGGACACACGAGTCAAAAGTTATGATCACAAGAAATTTTGCAAAACTAAAAACTGAAACTGTCAAGTTCTTAACTGCACGGACTGAGGTAATTTTTCGAGGCATTTCTGGTCCGATTCATCAAAAAGTTAAAACACGAAAGTTGTCCGGAATGATGTTTTACTTCTATAGCAAAGAAACTAGGCCTGAAGACACCAAGTAAGGGCAGGTTTCTGCCTCAAATGGTAAGGACGGTTTTATGTGTCAAAAACTTGGTTTTTACTTGACTAGTAATTAAGAATTATGTTATCTTCAAAACTAATTACTCCCTAGACATAACAAAATAGTGTACATGCTATTAAAGTCACCAAAACCAAGCCATAAGTTTTAAGATTCGAATCCTATTCCTTTTCTTATTTTCTTTCTTCTTTCGCAACTCAACCAAACCCCCTCTTTGGTCATATTTTCAAGCCATAAGCTAAAGCTTATAAGCCCAGCCAATAAACCCTTTTAACAAACTCCTAGGATACTTCACAATGCCCTAATAATCAATTTAAAACCCTTTGATGCCTCGTTTTTATTCAAGCTTCAATTCTTGTCGCGAGTCACAAAAACCAAACACACCTATATTTATATATTGTTAATTTTTGGAAATCTAACTGATGAGCTATGCAAAAAACACTCTTTATAAGTTAACAATCATGATACAAAGCCTTTAAAACAAACCCATACGTTTTAGAAGTCAAAAACGCATTTTTCTTTTTCGTTCTTTTTGGTCGCAAAAAGCCCAAGTGGCCAAGTTCAAGCATTTGTTTCTACTTACTCACAACACTATAAAATAAAAGGGTTACGCAATCTTGGAGAAGGCATATCCAAGTTTCCAAAATGACAAGTTACCACTTCTTTTTGTTATTCCTTCTTTTTTCAATTCATGCATTCCGTAAAATAGTTGACGGCTTCATGCATATTACTCGATTGATTAACATAAGAGTTTGAAATAACTTCTACTTACAAAAAAAGAAATTTCTTTAAAAATAGGAATCCTTTATGATATAAAATAGATATATTACCACTTGGTTTTTTTAAACGGAGCCTGGATACTTCAATGTAGTAGTCCAACTAATTCTTAAAATCTTTCCATGCCTCGCTTTTATTTCACCTTGAACATGGTGTCTCGCGGACCTTTCCAAACGTACCCCCTTTTGTGCACTTTTCAAAAATAAGCTAAAATATAAGCTAATAAGCTGTTATAAGCTTGTTTTCAAACTATTATCAACTTATATTGACAAGTTGTAGAAAGCCTCGCCTTTTTCTAAACCTAAAACGCGATAAAAACTAAATAAGGACTATTTTTGCAAACGACCTAAAGCGTCAAGGGCTTAAAATGCCAAAACTCTAATATTTTTATAACAAGGATTAAAATTGTAATCAACTTGAGACATAGGGGTATAAAGTGTCACTTTTGAAACTAAAGTGTAAAAGTTGTCAATTTTTGAAAGTTGAAAGGTAAAAGTTGTAATTTTATGAAAGTTGAAAGGTGTAAATTGTCATTTTATAAAAGTTTAAGAGTAAAAATTGTCATTTTATAAACGTTCAGGGGTATAAACTGTCAATACTTGGAATTATAAGGTTATAAAGTGTAACGTCTTATATATCATTTCGGAAATATATTTTTAATACTTAATAACCCGGGATTTGATAACGATCAATCGAACTATAAGGTTACAAAATGGTCTTTTTTCACTAACGATCAATCGAACTATAAAAATAAAACACGAAAAAAATTATCATTAATTAACTTTTGAAGAGACTTCATGTTATCTCGTTTAACACTTAATCGTCGACAAAACGCTTGTGGTTAACATCACATATATTTGAAAACAAATACTAGAACTTGACATACCAACTCAGGTCGCGTGTCGGAGCCGTTTAATTTTACAACATGATCTATTTTCAAAACAGACTACTGTATCATCAAGGTGAGTTCATAGTCCCACTTTTTACATGTTTTTCAAACTCGTGGAGAGATACATGCTACAAACTCGAACGCAAGTATTTTTCTGTATGTTATTCCTTATTTTTATTGCCTAAGTTACCTACGAATGCCACTAAAATTCCCTCATATCATGAACCATTAATCACTTGCGAGTGAATGCGAATATCGTGGACAGATCTATTGGCAGTTGATGGCCCATTTGTGTTAGCCGGTTAGGTAACCAAATTCATTTTTTTTAGAACAAATAGGAGAATTGGCAAGCTCCTACCCGAGGGCACAATTGCTCACATCATCATTATGGTGTATGCAATCCATGTCATTATGATGACTACGACTGTTAAGGTTTGCGTTTCATGAGACTTAGGGCAATACGCAGTACTACGATATTACGATTTTACAACTGTTCAACTTGTGTTCAACTGATTATCATAGAAACACTATGAATTCACTCAACCTTTGTGTTGACACTTTTAGCATGTTTATCTCAGGTCCATAACGAATGAGGATGGCACGGAGGGGCACGGATACTCAAGAAGGCTATAATATATTATATCATTCGAAAATTTATTTTATAAACTACGAAACCACTGGGACCTCATTTTGTAAACTCTGATAGTTATATAAATCGAATGATAAATCTTTAAAATAACACAATTAGAGTTCGTTTTCTATTATCATAATTGTTGAGCCATGAAGTAAAACCCAGCTTGAATTTCGCTGCGTATCACGAAATTTGGGGGGGGGGGGTTACACGTTTAACTTTAACCAGACAAATAAATGGAAACAAACGCTAAATCGGACGAATTTTTCTTCTTCATGTTCGTTTATTAAGAAAATGAGTTGTAAATGTTCGTTTATGTTCGTTCATTAAGACAATAAACGAACGCTAAACGAACATACATGATCAAACATAAATTAACTTAGACAAACAAACATAAACTTTATAAAATATATGGTTTTAAGTGTTGAATTGTTTATAACAAACAAATTTTAAAATTATACAACTAAAATATTTGATATAAGAATATATGTAAATAAATGAACATAAAAGAACGTTAACGAACGCATAATCGAACGTTTACGAACATAATGAACGGACGCGACTTTTGTTCGTGTTCGTTTATTTAACTAATTGAACGTAAATATTGTTCATGTTCGCTCATTTAATAAATAAACGAATTTTTTACCAAACTGTTAATGAAATGTTCACTAAATATTTAGTTTCTTTACAGCCCTAGCTTAAGTTGACTAGATAAAAACATGATTAGGAGAAAGAAACAAAACCAAAATTGGCCTTAACATGCAAAAAATATATGGGTATTGACGGAGCATTTTTTCCTTAGATTGAATGGGTCGGCTTCTAAAAACTGAAAAAGGCTTCCCCTTTGTGGTTGTGGGGTAGTTAATGTTTTATAGCCAGTTATTTAAAAATACTTTATCGGTTTTATTGTTTGAATGTCCACTTATTTGAGTTGTTGAAATGAGTTTCATCACCTTCGATTTTAATGGTTTATAGCAACTATTCAAAAGATAATAACTTTAATAATATATGGAGAAGAGTTATTTTACATACCAAACTTTTTTTACATACAAAAGGACTCATCTTCACCATCCATTTAACAAGAAATCAATGGCTGAGATTAAAAGCATTTTATTATTTCACCTATTTTTTATAATTTAAATATCTCTTAAACCGTTAATCGTTAAGCAAAAATAATTACACCATCACGACGAGCATTTAATTATTTTTCTATAGACGGGCACATTGATATACTTTCGAAAAAGAAAAAAAAATCGTTTTTTTCACGTTTTTTCTTCTTTTTTTTTCGTTTTTCTTCGAAACTGGAATTTGCATGAAATATCATATATGATTTAACACTAATTTGAAGATCACATGTAATATTAGTGTTAAATCACATATGATATGTAATATCATATGTGATACTAGTGTTAAATCATATATGATAAATCACATATGATATACATATCATATATGATTTAACACTAATATCACATGTGGTATTCAAATTAGTGTTAAATCATATATGATATTTTAATGCAAATTTCAGTAACGTAAAAAAATGAAAAAACTTAAAAAAAAAAGGTGAAAATTACGAAAAAAAAAAATTTGTCGAAAGTATATCAAAGTGCCTATCTATAGAAAGATAATTAAATGCTCGTCGCAATGATATTTTCTTTTTCACTTAACGATTAACGGTTTGAAAGTTATTAATATTTTAAAAAATATGATGAAAGTGGGTTTTTTAAATTGATAGAGGTTAATCTCATCCATTAGATCAAATAAAAATGGATGATGGAGATCGATCCCTTAGTATGTAAATAATATTTTGTCCTCAAATGATCTTAAATCTAATATATTTTGAGGAGCGTTATTTTATATATAAAACTTTTTTCACATATTAAAAGACTGATTCTCACTCTTCATTTAAAATTAAATCAATGAATTATATTAAAAATATTTTAATATTTCATTTTTCTATTATAATTTAAATATCTCTTAAACCGTTAATCGTTAAGCGAAAATAATTAAACTATCGCGACGATCATTTAATTATCTTTTTATAGATGGACGCTTTGATATATTTTTGACTGAAAAAAAAAATTAAGTTTATTTTTTATTTTTTTTTTCTTTTTGTTTTTTGTTTTAGTTAATCTTGAAAGACTTGATGATTACCTGAAAAAAATTCTCAACAACCTTCAGGAGTCTCACACCAAGCTGGATGAAATAAACGACTCTGTGAAAGAAGACCCAACACTTAACTCCAAAGTGTTGGAGGCTACTGAAGCTTACATGAAGCATTCCTCCAGCCTTGCTGAACTGATCAACATGCTTAAATCTGCAAATGTTCAGGGTCTTCAGTCCTCCCTTCATTCTCTTCAAACAACACTGGGTTCTTTGGATGCTCAAGTTACAAATCTGGCTAAGGCATCGTCTTCTATGACCTGAAATCTTGTGCCTAGAATGACTTCCCTGGAATTATCTCAGGCCAATCTTGCTGAACAAGTCACCAGTCTTCAACAAGATACAACCGACATCAAGGCCATGGTCACGGAGATATACCAAGCCTTCAAAGGTCAAGCAACTCTAACTCCCCCCATATCCCAGGAAACTTTTGCTCTCACTGATGTTGCAGCAACAGTTGACGGGGAGAGAGCCACTGAAGAGACTCCCTCTCACACTGAGGGGGAGCCAGCTCAACCAGTCTCAGCAACTCCTATTTCATCAGTACCACCATCAACAACAACAATAATGACAATGACTGTAACAACACCACCACCAATCATCATAACAACACCTCAATTGGTAGCATCTTCGTCATCAGTTCAGGATAAAGGAAAAGCCATAATGCAAACACCTGAGCCTGAGAAGATTCCATATGTAATCGACAACACACAGTACCTGCTTACTCCACAACAGCTAACAGCCTTTCTTGAAAAAGAAGACAAAAGAAAGAAACTGGCTAAGGAAGAAAGAAAAAGCAAAGAAGCACTTGTACAAGTAGTAGCTGAGGAAGCTGAAAACATTAGAATTGATCCTAAAAAGCTTAAAAAGGCTCAGGCTGGACAAAATTTCAAAGATGATCAGGCTCCTCAAATGGCTGCAATGACGAAGAAGCTGGATAAAAAGAATAGGAAAGCTGCTGCCATCAGGCAAGAAATAATTGACCACTGCAATTGGTCAATGACAAGCAGAAGGCTACCTGAAAAGATCACTGATGTGAGAATCATCCCCAAGTCCAAACCACTAGCAATGAATGTCTACAGGGGGAATGATAAAAGGCACTTTGAGGTTCATGATCACATGAAGTTCACTGACTTTGGGATCACTGAACTTGATGAGCTTGGTCCCATCATATCAAAGAAGCAGAATGCAGTAGTTAAGGAGCTGATGAAATCCCTAAGGAAAAGGTATGAAAGACTGAGGGAAGCACCAGCACAACTTGGAATTCAGCCACCTTGAACTGAACCTCAAGGATCTTAACCTCAATCATCCCAAGAAAAAAGAAAGAGGGTTGAATCTGAGCCTGAAATCAGAGTGCCTGGCCTGGACTGCAACAGGGAGTTAGCAGAAGGTGTGAAGTTGGTTAACTGTCTTTGCATTGAAGAGCCTGAAAGAGGACTCTTCTTTATTGATGTCTATGGAAAACCATCATTCCAAAGGTGGAGTGATATCGATCTTGCAGGGGTGGGTACAATGTCAAGTTGTCTACCAGTGGCCTCTCAAATCCAAACTCCAGCAAACGTCAGGTTCTGCAATGACTTGAATGCGAAGATAAGAGAGGAACCTGACAAAGAAACACTCCTCAAGAAGAAACCAAAGCTAGAAGCACTTGGAATCCATCTTGATTGACATCTTATGCTGTATTATTTATCTTCTGTACTAGTGATAGGAACCATGTAACCTGATCAATAAACGATGTATATTTTGTTAAAATATTTAGTGTTCCTTAATATGTTCATTAGTACATTCAGTGTAAGAAAAGCCAATTGCTCACTTACACTGATCAAACACTTAGGCTATTTGTATATCCAAATAGGGGGAGACTGTTGGGTTCAGTAAATACCCAAACCCCTTAAGTCTAGGATTTGAATAGAAAATATCCTAAGTGTTTAATCCTTTAAACATTAACAAGTCACTGAGCGCATAGTCTCTCAGTGAGCTGTCTTTAGGATACTCAGTAAGAGACAAAGAATAAGTCTCTTCACTCAGTAAGGCAAAACTTAAGGGGTGAAGACTGAGTCAAGAAGAAGATGGTGGATTCAGTGAGTGATGACAATAACTCACTGAATCCCGAAACTCTTCACCAACTACTTACACTGAAGACAAACTGAAGTTGAAGACTGAAGAATGAGCGGGACAAGGCGGGATAAGTTTGAACAGATAAGACGAAGTCCTTATCAACCAAAGTCAACTTTCCCTGAATGGCTAACTATCAGGCTCAGTGTCATCACTGACTAGAAGCAAGCAGCCTTGTCACTTACCCAATATAGCCTTTGTAAACAGAGACAAAATACATCAGTATTTTGTCTTCTGTAACCTGTCAGTTTGTCCTCTAGGAAAGAGTTAAAAACCATACTTGTATAAATAGCATAAGAGTTGGAGTGGAAGATTTTAAGCTTGTGAACTAATTGTAAAACACACACACAAGCCATCTTTCACTCCTCCAAATACAACTCTGTCCCTGAGATAGCTCAGTGGTTCTTTGTAGTTGTGCTCAGACTTAGCCTGAGCTTAGTGAGGAGTTATTATACTTTGTCATTTCAATCCCGAGTACTATTACGCAAGTACTTGGGTAATGTATTATTCTGATTCATTTCTAATAAAGAATATAAACGTTGAAAATTTATCAGTGTGTTTTTACTTAGTTGATTTTAGTCATTATTCACAATCAGTCTATTTATTTTCTTAAGTATTTTTAAACGATTGTGAAACGGGAACAACAAGTGGTATCAGAGCAGGCTGATTATAAAACCTTTTTTAAGCCGCTCAAAAAACGTTTTTAAATCAGGATCCTAATGGCTGAAATTGATGTACCCCAACTTGTCGACAAAAAGGGTGGAGCTTAGTCAGCTGATGCCCCTCGACTCGAAGTTGGTAAATTTAACAAATGGAAAAAGCGAATGCTTTGCTATTTGACTAGGATGGAACCTTACTACATAAAGTGTATTAATGAAGGTCCATTTATCCCAAAGACTGCTGAAGGTTTGCCTAAACCTGAGACTCAGTGGACTCAGGATGAGAGAAGAGTGGTCAACCAGGACAAAAGGTTCAAAAGTACCATCATATCTTGTCTTCCTGATGATATTATGGAGTCTGTTATAAGCTGTAGTACAGCTAAACAAACCTGGGATGACCTGGTCCATAGTCATGAAGGTCCATCTGATACCAAGGAAAACAGGATAATGGACCTGAAACTTGAGTATAACACCGTCAGGGCTAAGGACTCAGAAACTCTGTCTCAAACTTACACCCGATACAAAACTTTGTTAAATGAACTGTTAAATGATGGTGTCAAGTTGTCCAAACATGAAATCAATGTTGGTTTTGTCAATAGTCTCCCTGAGAAGTGGTTTAATTTCTCTCAGGGACTCAGGAATGCTAACCATATCCAGAATCTTGAACTTCCTGAAATATATGGGAAATTTGTCTATGAGGAAAACCACATCAACAGACGTTACCCTGACTTAAAGAAGTCTCAGGAAGTCAAGAAGTCCCTAACCACCACTTCAACACCAATCTCTACTACCTTTTATTCTAACAGTGTGGTTCAAGATTTTCAAGAAAATTCAGCTGATGAGCCTGATGAGAGATCATGTGAGGAGTACCTAAACGACATGAACATCGAATTTCAGGAAAGGGCACTCCTTCCTAACTCTCGGACGTTTATAAAAAGAAACAAAGTTTTTTCCAATGCTAAAGCTAATGAGGACACTGAGTTTTTTAAGTGTCCCAAAAGAGGTCACTTTGCTAAAGACTGCTTTTCAAAAACAATTTCTAAACCCTCTTATAAACCATCAGGGTCAAATCAGTCCTCAGGCTTTAGCAAATTTCAACCAAAAATCTATCAGTCTCATCAAAATTTTCAAAACAAATCTGATCAAAACAAAACTGTAGATTTTGAAGCTAAGTACAGGAAAGTCAAAGCCAAACTAGCACTGCTTGAGGCCACTCCCTTAGAAACAACAAACATTGTTAAATCTGTGTAGGGTAAAAACAAGGGCCTAGTTGCTGAAGTCTTCGACTAGGATGAAGAGCCAGTTTCCTCAGATGATGAAATGGTGCAAGTCAGTGCACTGATGGCTCTCTCAGAAGAGGACAAGCTAGCGGTTGGGAAAAATCATGCAGGAATGGAGAATGGGTCAACATCACAATGAAGAAGGTAAATATTTTACTTTCTATGGATTGGCAATCTTATATGAACTATATCAATGTTGATCTTAAGTTTGTTGAAGAGCAACGATTAAATCTTTTTTCAAAAGACAACAAGTTAAGTTTTGAACTAAACAAGTGTAGGGATGAACTTCTTTTTAAACAAGCTAAGCTTGAGGCTGTCACTTTGCAAATTCAAAACACTGAACTAATCAAAAGAAATCAGGCTCTTCAAAATGAACTTAAAAAAGAAAAAGATATCATTGAAAGTTGGACTGCTAAGAATCTAAGGGTCTTTGATGCTCTGGGAGCTCCCAGTAGCTAAAAGAGAGTCATAGGTGAAGATCATCTCCCTGACCCTCACTACAAAGACCATAGTCCAAAGCCATTTGTGTCTGGTGGCATGATCACCAATATGTTGTCAATTCTCAAGCCGAGTGATTGGATTGAACGGGTTAACCCTGATGTGCCTGAAAGAATACTAGAGCCTGAAAGCCAAGCTCTAAAGAGCATGCTTGGACTCCCTGATGTGCCAAGTGGTACTGAACATATCTCTGAGTCTGAAGCAGAATCTCAAGCACCACTTCCACCCTTGAAACCTCTTCAGGGTGCTGCACCAACCTCTGAGCTTACTACATTACAATTCAATCCTCATTCACCAAAAGAAAGGTCTGGACTTGGTAGATCCATCTTGAAAAGACCAACAAAACCAATCGTACAAGAGTCTACTCCTACTGAGACTTCCACATCTTCAGTCTCTACTGAAGCAGACCAAATTCAGCAACTGACTGAACTTGTGAGGAAACTGACTGATATGATGGAATGCATCGAAAAAGCTCTTGATTCAATCAAGGAAACTAAGTCAGCCTCCTCTAGTTCATCAAGGTCAAAATCTACCAATAAGCCCAGGTAGAAGTGTGATCTATGCCATTACACCATTCATACCACTGACAATTTGCTGAAGAATCCTTTTTTGTATGATCGGCAAAAAGGATGATCACAGAACCTCTGATCACTTACAGTATGTAAGTTCATTCAGTGAAGCCAAACATGCCAAAGTTGGTCATCAATATGCTTCAACCTCCAAACCATCTCACAGGAATAGAGTGTTAGGAATTAGAAATTCCATAGTCAAGTGTCGATCACCCCAACTATTATCTAGCATAGGTTAGCTCGTAGACATATCGTTATTTACATGTTTATTAGCTTAGTTATTAGTTTAGAGTATCACCGTGGAGGACGGACGGGTCTTTACCCACTGTATGCCTGATCCACAGTCCGAAGGAGGACGTGTAGTTTGTAACTATAAATACCCTCTACCTCCCAAGGTATAGGGTTGGACCTTTCATTCAATCTAACCTTTCTTTATTTGTTTACTCTCTCTCTAGAAAGGCTCCCATTCTACTTTCTCTCTCTCTAAAACCTCTAAACTACACGCCTCTTATTGTGATTGTGGATGTGTTTGTGAAATCCAATATCTTCAAATGGTATCAATAGCCATGGTTTGATCATCTCTCTCACATATCCTTGGATTTCTAGTGGTTTTAGACGCTTTTTGAGTTTGAAAAAGTTTTGTGGTTTTTGCATCATTTGGATCATTTCTTGTGTTAAAGTTTGAATTTTGGGTGTACTTTTGTGTTTAGAATCATTGAAAGTGCTTGGGTTTTGATTTGGAAAGCTTGAATCACTGTTGTTGGGCTTGTTTTGGATTAAAAAGTGTTTTTTTGAAGTTTTTCTTGCTAGTGACTTGATGTCACAATTCTCAAATTCCGGTCATTCCTCATACTCCATATTCATCATTTCATAACGGATCATTCATGATTTTGCATTTCACATTAAACGCGTAAATTTTATATTAAATAAACGTTATCGCGTGAGTTATTATTTTCAATATTTAATCCGTTACTTTCAAAAATGATCCCGACATATTTTTAAACTTATGTTTAGTTTATAAAACTATACTTTTAGTTTACCTAGTGTTTTAAATTTATTTTGTATATAAATCGTTAAATTTATATTATTACGACGCTTTTCTTAAAAACTACGCGATAATTATTATATCACTCAAATTTTACAAGAAATGTATTTTTACAATTTTTATGATCCCATTACACTCTACTTTGATCTATTAAAAACTTCTTTTACCTAAAAGTTCCTTAAATACACTAACATTTTATATACAAGTTATTATTACATAAACTTTTTACTTGCACAATTTTATTACACAAGTACTCCGTATATACATAATACATTTATAAAAAAAAAAAAAAAAAAAAATTTGGGAGAAACATTCCCCCTAAAAACCGGCCCTATGGGGTGATTGCATTTATTGATGGTTAAATTTTCCTACATATCCATATCTACACACAATGTTACCTTGATACTTCACACAACAATAATACATTTTCTCAATCAAGATATTTTTCCTCTCTTCTTCCTTTCCTCTCAAGAACCGGCCTCCATAGGTGTTAGCAAGGAATTCATAAATTTTTTTCAAGCTCAAGTTTATCACAATCTAGTATACACTCTTGTATAGGTTTTGAAATAAAAACCTAGAGTGTTTAGGTTAACCTTGTTCTTTGCACCTCATCATATCACTAGTAAGCATCTCATGTTTGTTTTTCATTTTACATATTCCTTTCATGCTCATCTCATCATTTTTGAGCAAAAACATGCAAGACTTATGTTGATTATACCATTTTTACATGATTTTTAGAGTTATATATATATAAAGGTCATCCTATAATTATTCCCTTGTTAGTTAATGGTCTTGATGATGTTTAGGAACCCATGACACCCTAAGAAGGTGTATGGTAGGATTAGATTAGCTTTGGAGTTGATTTGAAGGGATTGGAATAGATTTAGTACGAGAAAAACTATTTTCGATAAGTATAAAAAGTGTTCTGTCCTTATTTTGTTTTTCTGGAAAATCCGACAGTAGGCACGAAATTTTGGCCTTGATATTTAGAAAATATACTTTAAAACGAATCCGTGGCCGCTTGAACGGACTAAAACGGAGTTATAACGAAGAAGTTATGAATTTTTAAAGTTCGACAACGAAATATATATTTTTCAGAAATTTCATCATACTATTTTTATCTTGTACGAGTCAAAAACGAGCCTTAAGCTTTACAAATTATTTCGACTTATCAAAAATATATTAGTATACTTTGATACGAAGCTAAGGACATATAATACGTAGAAAACGGATTTGAAACGACTAAGATATACAAGTTTTCATAAAATTGCCGTAACTATTATTTTCAGAAAAACTATATTATTTTTACGAGACAAGTGTTACGGTAACTAAAATGACCATGTTGACGGCTGTTTTTAACTATGATGTAGAACTTTTTGAAACGAAATGTCTTCTAGTAAAATCAAGATCACCAAGCATATTTTCTAAAACGACCAACCGTTTGTATAGCGGAGTTTTAATAAATTAATTACGGTTGCTTAAACTTTGCCGAAACTCACTTTTTACACAACAATTAGACAAAATCACCATCTTTAACCCTTATTATCTTTATGTTCGAGACCTTTATATCGAAAACTCATGAACTGAAACCTCTAGATTTTGATACAAACTTTCCAAAACCGTCGAGTTCGTTTCCTAACGATCGACGTACACCATTTTACGACTAGTTTTTCAAAGCCATTTTTGTCACTTTCATGAAATTTCCGACGACATGATTTTACGACGAAAAGTGAAAATTTCACCATAAATCATTTCGAAACCATTGTAGGATGACATTTTGACGTAAACACTTGTAAAGTAATTTAAGAATGGTCAAGACGTCAAAAGAGTATTTTTCGACGATAAGTATTATTTTCAAAACTCGTAAATGGTATAAATAACATACGAAATGCATGCATAACATTACCTCATAACTCATTACATATCATAACATTCATTTTAGGTCGCGGATAGTTTCCGAGTCTCACTTTCGTGCACTTCATTTTGTTAGCATATCAATCACACCAGGTGAGTTCATACCCCGCATTTACTCGTTTAAATTCTTATAAACTATTTGGGGCGAGATACATGCTTATTTATCAAAACATTTAAACTCTATTGCCAAAAAAAATTACATATACTCTAGACTTGGTGCGTGTAGTGATTAGACTTAAACAAACATCCCAATATTTATATGTTGGAAGGCCATTAATTTGGATACAGCCCAACGTGAGTCGTTGGAGGAACATCCCGGCATTTATATGTTGGAAGGCCATTTTTATGGATACATCCCAACGTGAGCGTTGGAGGAACATCCCAACACGAGTTGTTGGAAGACCCTTGTGGTGACATTTATACTATTAGCTACCATATTGCGCATATTCATAATTGTCATTCTATTTTAGGCAGTGGGTTGTGAACACACAGGTTGCAAGTTTTGTATGGGCGGAACTTGGAACTGAGTGGATTTACAATGCCTTTGCTGTGTGAACATTTCTCTATGTATTTCAAATCATTTTATTACAAACTTATGAACTCACCAACATTTGTGTTGACACTTTTTAGCATGTTTATCTCAGGTCTTAAGGTGATAGCATTTCATGGAGCTTTTGGGTCGCATGGCATACATTGGAGTCTTGTGCTTTTAACAATTACCATTCGACATGTTTTGTAAACTCTTTATGTATTATCAAACTTTGGGATTTCTTGCTTGTAAACTTTAACTTATGTAAACGAATGGTAAACTTTTCAAAACGTCTCATTATAGAGGTCGTTTTCTGTATCCATACTTTGTGCTATGACGTCATACCCCAATGACACTATCGTTCCGCTGCGATATTTTGGGGGTGTGACAGATTGGTATCAGAGACTTGGTTATAGAGAACTAGGTTGCATTTTAGTTCCTAGACTATAACCGCTCTCACGTCGATCCTTTCTTTTCCTATCACCTTACACACTTTTCGTGCGCATATGTTTTCTTAAGTATTTCTTCTAGAACCACCTCATTAGATAACGTAGTTTCCTTGTACCAATAGGGGAGTCCCAAAATCTAGTTGGGTCATCAAAGATATGGAGCTCAGTAATGAGCACTTATCTAACTTGATCTCGTGACAGTTCTTGTTTGATGAGATGCGAGATCGAGCTAAATAAGTGTTACTATAAAGCTGGATAGATTTGATGATTTTGCCCGAGGATGGGAGTTCTCTTGAGGATACTTTGGGAACTGCTGGCGACTAAACCTCATAGTGACTTTAGCACCTAACGGAATTTCCTATACACCAAGTGCGACTCTTCCTAGATACTTACCCTAAATCCCTCCTTCACCGTTTAGAATCGGATGATAGACTGGCTACCTATTTAAGTAACAACAATCGCCGAGACATGTATGCTTGGTGGTATGTACACGTGTGAAATGAAGCAATTATAATTATGGTGGCCAACATAATTATAAATGCGTCACAACCCAGGTGGACATATGCGACCACGCATACGTAGATCGGTGTGGATACACCTTAGGAACCAATTGTGGCGTGATATTATGTTTGAGGACGTTAAGCATAGACATTGGGAATTCAACGGTTCTTTCTTTGCAGAGATCATGGCACCAAAGAGGGTAACACGCAGTACTGGCCGAGGTGGTGCGGTACCAAGGGGTGGAATGTCAGGTGAGCGTGGAGGTAGAGGAGGCGGTAGCAACGTGGGTAACAATGACAACAACACTGGCGGAAACCCTGACTTTGCCGCCATCATCGCTCAACAACTTCAAATCTTGCTTCCCACTATTGTCACACAAGTTGGAAATCATATGAATAACTCGGGAAACCACGGGAACGGTACTGGCGACACCAACAATGTAGCTGGTAGTAACAACAACAACAACACCAACAACAACAACAACAGAATTGGATGCACATATAAGGAATTTTCGGCATGCAAACCTGTGGAGTTTGATGGTATAGGAGGTGCTTTGGCGTATACTCGATGGGTAGAGAAGACAGAGGCAGTGATCGACATCAGCAATTGTGCCACACATCAGAGGGTGAAGTATGCTGCTTGCTTGTTATCAGGAAAGGCATTGACATGGTGGAACACACAGCTACAGGCTAGAGGCAGAGAGGCAGCTATAGGTATGACATGGGATGAATTTAAGGCGTTATTGAAAGAAGAGTACTGCCCGGACAATGAAATGCAGAAATTGGAAGATGAATTTTATCACCACTCTATGATAGGGGCTAGTCACGCAGCCTACACTGACCGATTTCATGAGTTAGCCAGACTAGTTCCTTATCTAGTTACCCCTGAGTCCAAGAGAATCTCGAGGTACATATATGGTCTTGTCCCCGAAATCCGTGGAACTGTGAAAACAACTGAGCCGTCTACAATACAAAGTGCGTGTTAGGAATTAGAAATTCCCGGTATTAAAGAGTCGGTCACCTCAAGTATATGTAATCGTTAGAAAGCTCGTAGTCGTAGTTCATTTAAGTTAAGTAGTAATTTAGTTAAGTAACACCGTGGAGGACGGACGGGTCTTTACCCACTGTATGCCTGATCCACAGCCCAAAGGGTGGCGAATTATGTAAGACTATAAATACTCTCTACCTTCCAAGGTAGAGAGTTGGAGCACATAATAATATCTTTCACTTTCTCTCACTAAGTTCCCTAAACCTCTAACTTTCTCTCTCTAGAATTCCATCTATATGCTACTTTGTGTTATGGTTTGATGTGTAAGTGAAAAGTTATATCTTACAATTGGTATCAAGAGCCATGGTTAGATCATATCTTGCACATCTTTGGATTTATAGTGGTTTTTAGGTGGTTTTTGAGTTTGAGAAAGTTTAGTGGTTTTTGCATCATTTGATTGATTTCTTGTGTTAAAGTTTGAATTTTGTTGGTACTTTTATGTTTAGAATCATCAAAAGTGTTTAGGTTTTCATTTGGTAAGCTTGAATCATCTTGGTTGGGTTGTTTCTGGATTGAAAAGTGAAGTTTATTTGGTTTTTCAAGCTAGCGACTTAGCTCTCGGATTTTTTCTTGGTAGCGACTTGCTTCACAAAATTGTAGCGAGTTACAGTGTTAAAGCTAGCGAGTTAGAGCTAGCGAGTTAAAGGACAAGTAGTGGACTCTCCACTACGGGTAGCGACTTGTGGTAGCGACTTGAGTGTTAGCGAGTTGCTCTTTAGCGACTTGTATTTCTAGCGACTTGGGTAGCGAATTACTGCCAAAATTTTGCTAGCGACTTGAGGGGTAGCGAGTTACTACTTAGCGACTTGCTTTGTGTCTAGCGACTTGAGTCTTAGCGAGTTACTACTTAGCGACTTACATCTGGCTAGCGACTTGGTACTCTAGCGACTTGGTGGTATAGCGAATTAGTTGTTAGCGACTTGGTTCAAGAATTCGTAGCGACTTGGTTGATTTTTCCCGTCAAAACTTCAAACGGCCATAACTTTTGAACCGTAACTCCGTTTTCAGCGTTCTACCCATCAAAACGACCGTGAGAACGAGGAGAATGGCACGCCGAATTAACTAAAGTTTATTCGGGTCAACCTTCGAGGTCTAAATCCGCTCTGAACAGAAGTTATTGAGGTTTTTAAGTTTTTAGACCTAAATTTCTCAGGAAAAACGGGCATAAACCAATCCGAATCACAACCAAACAACATCTCTGCTTATCCCACAAACAATCATAAGACCTAACACACAATTGTCTATCATTGTGTCGATCCATCAGTCGTCTTAACACATTCCATTGGTCATTGCTTAACGGTTTAGTCTTGATTTTAGTAAAATCCGGCGAAAGATTCTATTTCTCGGTTTAAATCATAGACTTGTAAAATCCCGTGCATTCTACCACATCATGTCTTACTCTACTGACCCAGTGATTTCAGAAGTGCTTAAATTGTATGATGTTGTGGATAATAATGATAATGAATGCTACACTAAACGATTAAAGATGTTTGAATTAAACAATGAGGATGTGAGATCTTCATGTTCTGAGTACAATGAGAATGCCACGCAAATGGAATGCAACATTGAGTCATATCAGCTACTTCATCTGCACCTTATACAACTGTTATCCATCGCTGGGGATCGAACATGTAGTGCTCTTTTCCGCCAGGACTTACCTACATTGACAAGAAGCTTGCTGTTGAACTTAGAACATTTAAAGCTGCAACTTACTAATGAAGAGGTTCAAAAAGATGGTTCCAGTGCAGCTCTTCAAGTAATCTACAAACAATTTCAACCATTCATCAGTGGGGAATATTCAGCAGATTACAATCAACACTTGACTGGAATTTCCTTCAAAAAACATACTGGAATGGAAATTCAGGAATTCATTGAGACATTTATCCAACTCATGGATAATATGAAAAAGTTCATTGAAGAATCTGCACAAAAGAATGAAGACGTGAATGAGAGTCAGGTGCAGTTGAAAAATTGTTGTGATAAGTTGGGTAATGTATCTGGTGAAGAATTGGGTGGTGCTGAATGCAGAATGTTAGAGAAAACAAATAATGATGAGTCAGAAAATGCTAAAATAGAATCTTCATGCTCATGTCCACAAGAGAGAGAGGTGCACCAGTCACAACCCGTGCAAGCTAATGCAAAGGAACGCTACATGGAAGCTTCAGATGTACCCAAGATAGAGATGCACCGGCCACAACCTGTGCACGTTAATGCAGAGGAAACTTGCATGAAAGTTTCTGCAGTACCTAGGTATGCATCTTCTTCTCAAAATGATGATTATGGATTGCATGAGTACACTGCATTTGTGCCTGATGATTCCTTGACCACTGAACTCAATACCTATAAGGATCAAGTTGCCATATACGAACAACGTGCTAAGTTTGAACTTACCACTCGTGAGCAGGAGATGGATATCCAAATGCGTACAATTATTAGAAACAGTAATTTTAGAGAAGAAGTATTAAAACAAGAGTTAAACTCCTTACAAGAAAAGCTTTCCAAAACTGCTAAGCAAAAACACGAACTTCAAGAAAATGTTAAAATGCTTAAGCAAGAATTCAAAGCTAAGGAATCAAAACTTTTGAATGATTTTTCCAATCTAAAAACTTTGAAAAACAAGCTTGAAAATAAGTTGTACGTACAAGGGAATACCATTCAAACTGCTCACATGATCACTAAGCATCGAGTCTTAAGCGATAAGCATAGCATTCCCCTCGTTGAGGAACCAAATCCAGAGGTAATTAAAAAGGCTAGAAATGCTCATAAGGTGCTTTATGATGGTAATGAAATCCTTAAGCCTAGGCAGAAACCTAGTTGCGTTGAGTGCACTGAGGAAGATAAGAAATCTGATGAAGTCACTAGGGAGAAAATGAATAAGAAGTTAGAAGATCCTGAGTGTAAAAAGAATAACATAACGATCAAACCCCATAATTACACTAAAGAAAATTGGATCTCCTTGAACAAGTTTAAGCCTCAGACTCTATTAACCCCTGAGCAAGTGTTCTGGAAAAAGGATATGGAAATGCAAAAAGCTGAAAATCTTGTTGAAAAGAATCCCCCTTGTAGGAAACTGCCTAAATCAACTGTGTATCCTCCTAATACACCAATGCAGTTAGTTCCTAGATCTCTTGCCACTAAAAGCAAGACCTTAATCAGTGAATATGTTATCTTTCAACTATTTGTTGATTTTGAGAAAACTTGTAAGAAAAGGATCACACCCACCGGTATCACTGAAGGGGAAAGGGGTTTTGAGCAAACTAAAGAATGCTATTTAACTGAGGTCATGCCTTTCTTTAAACAACTAAAAGATCAATTTGAGAGTCTTAAAAAAGGGGCGCATTCTGATATTAAAGAAATGGAAAAGGTATTTGATGCAATGATTGTTGAGGTTAATGATTATGAGAGAGAATTAAAATATAATGAGATTGAGAGGAAGAACTTGCATACACTGAATGAGAATCTGATTTCTGAATGTATTGCTCAAGATGTGTTTTTCACTGCTACAAATTGTTCCATTAATGCTTCTCAATTTCATGAATTATCTGTTGCTCTGAAAGTCTCCCATGATCGTGTCATTGAGCTTGAAACAACAAATTCAAAATTGCATGAGAAAATAGAACAGGATGATCATGATAACTTGGTCAAACATTATTCTAAATTAGAAGTTGAACATCTTGCTTTGCAATTAAAACATCAACATCTCAAAGAAAATGTTAAAACCTCAAATATCAAGACATCCTCTGATGCTCCTGAGTTTGATGCAGTTTTTGAAATTAGCAAACGTGATGAACAAATTCGAGCTCATTATAACACGATCAAAAGATTGAAAGCCCAAATTTCACAACTGAAAGGTGAAAAGAAGGATGTGACTGGTTCCCATATGCCTCCACCTTTAGATTCTCAGAATTTCCAACTTCAAAACATAATTGATAACTTGCAAAAGGAAAATGATTGTTTTAAAGCTGAAATTTCAAAGGTTAATGATCAAAACAAAGAGTTATGTGATTCATTTAAAGTTAATCATGATAAACAAATTGAAAAGATAACTTCTTTACTTAACGATATTGAGAATCTGAAGCGTGAGGTGAAAGGAAAGTTGCCAATCCCAAATTGCAAATACTCTGTTCCTAAGGTTTCTGCTTGTGATAAATATGCTATCGATATGTTATATATTCCCCCGCCCATTAGGAATAATGAACTTGCACATAAAGCATATCTCTCATACCTTAAGGAAAGTTTGAAGGGTCTCCGTGAGATTGTTGAAGATGAAAGAGTAGAAAAACCTTTTGATAGTACTATAGCCTATGCCTGCATGGATGCCAAACGATCTCAGGAACTCTTAGAGTATGTAATTGTCACAAGTCCAAAATCTAGCAATAGGCGAGATAGAATAGTTGTGCCTTGTTCTATGCCTAAAGCCAAGCATGTGACCCTTGATATGCCTTGTTCCATGTCAAAATTCAAGCAAGCAACCTTTGATGTGCCTCCTAGAACTTCAGATCCCAGCACTTCTAGACAAGAAATGCAGAAAGTAGTGAAGCCATGTAATGTTCCCATCGTTACTTCTACAGATGTTAAGATTGACACTAAAGTTAGCGGATCAAAACCTAGAAGCAATGCAAAGAAGGATAGGATTACGCAAACTAAAAGTGTTCATGATAAGGAAGTGGAAGAACACCATAGGGACAAGAAGTTTGATCTGAACAAAAAGAATCGTGTTAGTTCTAGTATTAGCTCTAAGCTTACTGAAATTAATTCGAGGCCTCATGCTGTCTGCAAAACATGTAAAAAATGTTTATTTTCTGGTAATCATGATAAATGTGATGTGTTATTTCTGAGATCTAAGAATCATACCCCAGTTAAGAAAGTTTGGAAAGCAAAACAGATTAAGCAATCCTGGAAACCTACAGGGAAGGTTTTTACCAATGTAGGATTTCAGTGGAAGCCTACAGGTCAAATGTTCACGAATGGAAAACCTTGCTCTTTAACTAGATCTACTATGCCGAGAATAGTGCCTGTTAAGGTTTGGAAGCCAACTGGTAGAATAATCCCATTAAGCACAAAATGTCATTTGACTAAGTCTGATGCCTCTACTAGTTCAGCTCCTAGGGATAATGACATTGCATCTAGGGTTTCTGCTGATTCAAAGACTGTTTGTGCTAACCAAAAGGAACCCATCAGCACATGGGGATCCAATGTTTCCAATTCTCTGTCTTCGTCTGTTGTCCAAAGCAGGTCGTACAAATCGTCCCTTGGCATTTGGATTCGGGCGGCTCTAAACATATGACTGGGCTCTTAACAATGACGTCTGTTCAAATCAGTTCAGGCCTCGTACTTCATCATTATGGCGTCTGCAGATAACACTTCAGGCCTCGTTCCTCATAGAAAAGAAAAGTGTACGCTCTTCTGTGCGCTTGATCTTCTGCTAATGAGAAATTCTCTCGTGAATGGCCATACTCATCTACATTCTTCATCAACAAGCTTCATGTTTTTCCATGCTCATTCAGTCATCAAGTGGATCTACGTTTATTGGTGTATACTCTTATTCACTTGTTAAATCAAAAATGGCAACTTCGGATGCAATTTTTGAGGGGGAGAGGAGTGAATATACTACATGATGATGGATGTTTGAATAATGGTTATACGACTTAATTTTTGATGATGATGAGTGTATATTATTTTTGATGAAGAGTGAATGTACTAAGGATAACTGGGATTCATTGTTCATTGTTTTGATTTTTGATGACTCTCCTCCAACGCCTAATGCTTCACTTACTAAGGATAATTGGGAATCAATGTTTGGGATTCATTGCATTTCAATGATATGTTTGATGAGTACTTTTAACCTCCGACGAATGTTGATCATCCAGCTTCTAAAGCTCATGCTCTGGTTTCTATTGACTCAACTGGTTCACCATCTAAGAAGTACTTCTTGGAATTCTCATGAAACCGTATCTCCAGTTAATTCACAAGGCATTGTTAATGACTATCATTGCAGTTGCACTCATGAATAGTGATCCGCTCTTTGGTACTCCTTTGCCAAATCTTCACGGATCATTGTTTCATTGTTCTTCTCCAAATGTGCACTCTGTAAATCAACCACATGAAAATTAAGGAAAATGACTTCCCCATCCGCTTAAAAACATTATTGGTAAATCTTCCAGATCAGTTTCGACATGTATACCTTTAGGAAGAATGCATTAATGTCGAGAAATCATTTGTTCCGGTTCATTCAGTGGATCGACGTACATCCGGTTGTACGTTTATTCACGTGTTGGGCATTTGACACAAGCTGATTACTTCAGAGTTAATCAATTATCACTTATTTGAGATTGAAGTTAAATTTCAAAGGCGTGTTCTTATTTGATAACTTGCTCGGTTCTAAGAATTTTAAGTTGAAGACTTGGTTTATCTAGTTACCAGCTGTCGGGATGGATGGTTGAAGATATGGTTAACTATCACTTTAAGGAGTTACGTTGTTTTACTCAGTGACATACGAATATGACGTTGTGGATAATCGCAAGAGGTGTTAAAGTCTCATACTTTGGTTGAGTATTGAGTACTTAGAGATTTGCTTGAAGCATAAATTCTCGACACTGTTCTTCCAACATTAGTGCAAGCTTAAGATGCAAATGCAGGGAATTCTTCTTCAGTTTCAAGTTTGGTATATCAGGTTTTCTTCATCAGTGGTCACTTCAAATTGTCAGAGAGAGTTTCTATCGCAGTGGTCCTATGGCTCCTGGACAATCCAGTTATGGACCCTCACTTCAAAACAGTCCCATTGGTTCATCCCTTGTACCAAATCCCTCTCCAACAGCTCCATATGTACCTCCATCAGAAGATGATTTAAGGAAATTGTTCGATCCAATGTTTGATGAACACTATGAAACAAATGCTGATGAAATGTCAAATACATCAACAGAGGCTGCTCCAATCCCTGTGAATGAAGTCAACCCTTCAGTCTCAATCTCATTAAGTCAAGAAGCGCATGTTGCTGATCACTTAGTCTCATCAACAAATCATCAATCTTCGATTGTACATCATGGAACTGTGTCTGGCATCTATGATGAAGTTAATCCCTTTGCTACTCCTGAAGATGCTCCATTTGAAAACATATTTGCTCCTGAATCATCATCAGAACCATCTTCTTCAGGAGACATCGACTCTGCTACCTCAGTCCCTCAACAACTACCACATGAACACCTCAGAAAATGAACTCACGATCATCCACTTGACAACATCATTGGAAATCCCTTTCGTCCAGTATCCACACGGAAACAACTTGCAACCGATGCCTTATGGTGCTTCTTCAACTCTGTACTCTCTAAGATCGAACCAAAAGATGTTAAAACCACCATGAATGAAGATAGCTGGTTCAATGCCATGCAAGATGAAATTCATGAGTTTGATCGACTTGATGTATGGGAGTTAGTACCTGCTCCAGACTGTGCTATGATTATAGCTCTAAAATGGATCTTCAAAGTAAAACTTGATGAGCATGGTGATGTGTTGAAAAACAAGGCTCGATTAGTTGCTAAAGGATATCGTCAAGAAGAGGGTATAGACTTTGAAGAATCTTTTGCTCCAGTTGCTCGAATCGAGGCAATCAGAATCTTTCTGGCTAATGCTGCTAGTAAGAACATGGTAGTTTATCAGATGGATGTAAAGACGGCATTTCTAAACGGAGATCTTAAAGAAGTCGTCTACGTCAGCCAACCTGAAGGATTTGTGAATCAAGAGCATCCTACTCACGTTTATCGTTTGAAGAAGGCACTTTACGGTTTAAAGCAAGCTCCAAGGGCATGGTATGATACACTGTCAAAGTTTCTTCTATCAACCGGATTCATCAAAGGAGCAGTTGATCCTACATTGTTCACCAGGAAGTCAGGCAAACATTTGATTCATGTTCAAATTTATGTTGATGATATTATTTTTGCCTCGACTGACCCAATGGAATGTGATCGTTTTTCAAATGAAATGAGTTCAAAGTTTCAAATGTCAATGATGGGACAAATGTCATTTTTCTTGGGATTACAAATTTCTCAAAGTCCCGGAGGCATTTTCATAAATCAATCTAAATATGCAACAGAGATTTTAAAGAAATTTGGATTTGATTCAAGTGACCCTGTTGACACCCCCATGATTGACCAAACCAAACTAGATGAGGACCTCTCAGGGATCATGATTGACCAAACGAAATATAGGAGTATGATAGGATCCCTGATGTATCTCACTGCTAGTAGACCAGACATCTTGTTCTCTGTGTGCATGTGTGCTAGATACCAGGCTAAGCCTACTAAAAAGCACCTTGAAGCAGTTAAACGGGTCTTTCGGTATCTCCAAGGAACCATCAATATGGGACTATGGTACCCGAAGGACACCGGTATGTCACTAACGGCCTATGCAGATGCTGATCATGCAGGTTGTCAAGATACACGTCGAAGTACGTCTGGAGGTGCTCAGTTTTTGGGTGATAAGCTTGTGAGCTGGTCTTCAAAGAAGCAAATGAGTACTTCTATTTCCTCTACAGAGGCTGAATACATAGCCATGTCATCTTGTTGTGCTCAAATCTTATGGATGAGATCTCAATTATCTGACTATGGCTTTGAATTCAACAAAATCCCTCTGTACTGTGATATTAAAAGTGCTATTGCTCTCTCATGCAACAACGTTCAACACTCAAGAGCAAAGCATATTGACATTCGACATCATTTCATCAAGGAACAAGTGGAAAAAGGTGTAGTGGAACTATATTTTGTGAGGTCTGAATTTCAGTTAGCGGACATCTTCACCAAAGCTCTTCCAAGAGAACGTTTTGAGTTTATTCTTCCACGTCTTGGTCTGAAAAGCCTTCAACCAGAAACTCTCAAACGCCTTCAGGAGGAAGACGAAGAGTAAAGGTCTTGCTTCATCTATCTCTTGTAAATATTTATTTGAAAAACAAAATACAAAATTATAAAACCTTCAAAATCCATAAAAATCTGAAAATGTCGAAAAATCTTCAAAAAATATTGTCTTTTTTGTCATGTTTCTTCCGGTTCGATAATATCTACGGTCTTTGTACTGTCATTCAAAGAATGATACGGGACTTTAGATGTTGTTCGAATTCTTTAAAAAAAAAAAAAAAAAAAAAAAAAAAAAAAAAAAAAAAAAAATTTCAAAAAATATTTTTGGGAGAAAGAGAAATGGTTTATTGTCATCTTCAGGCAATAACCCGGTTTTAAAGAAAGAACAGAGCCATGTTTTACCAAGTTTTCAAATCTTATGCTCTGATTCTATAAACTCCTATCTGCTGAAAACTAAATGCTTTGAAAAATAACTCAATCTCTATTTTTGATAATCATCAGGACTTATTTGTCAAAATCTCTATCTCTCAATCAACAACCTACGTCATTGATTGAGGGGGAGAATGATTTCAATTAAATTAAAAAGTTATTTGGCATTAAATTGTTTTCAAAAAGATATACATGCATGTTTTATAAATGGAGTTTAAAGTCTCAAAATCCGATCCGTATCAGTTAAAACACTTTCACAATCAAGTCACAATTCTCCTTAAAAGCTTTCAAAATCAATTTAAATCTATACGAGATCACAAATCTCAAATGATTTGATAATTGTGATCGGGGGAGAATGTGTGATTTAAATTGGATTTAAACTGATAAATAGGTAAATGGTTTATAAGGATGTACATGCTATCCTGCCCACATGTGACAAACGATTTCAAATTTTCATGCACATGTTGACGGGGAGCATCTATCTTAAACCTTTGATTTGAAACGTGATCATTTATCCCAATGTGCAGGTTCCCTCTAGTATGTGCAAAACTCTTTTCATACCTCGAGGCACATATTGAGGGGGAGCAAAATTCATGGAAACCTCATCCTTCCCGGAAATGCTATACCCACTTGATCTGTTGAGGGAAGTGATGTTGATATCTTTTAGAAAATGGTAATCAAAAGAAGTAAATTCTTTCTCTTGCCTCCGTGTGCAAAACATTTTGATATTTGATGCACATGTTGAGGGGGAGTTCTCGTTCTAAAAATATCAAAAACAATTCAGGTACAAAATGCTTTGATAATACATCACAAGTATCTGAATTGATTTTCAAATGGTTTTCAATTGGATCCAATGGCTGATGAACAATACCAAATTGACCGACCAACTTTACTTTATGTACGGTGATATAAGGATGATAAGGTTAGGTATTGGTTCCCATGATCCGCCTGAACCGGAGGGATCTACCCAGGGACAATCCACTAGTTAGTGTAGAAGTCCTTAGGTATGATGATAAAAGGAGAAAAAATGAGATATGGGAAGAGTGCCGACTAAGACTGAGCTAGTACTGGAATAAACCCAACAAGGTATTAGCTATGAAGTCTTGGTAAGCACTGAAGGGGTTGAAGAATTAAAAAGAATTGAATGAGGAAAGGGTGAAAATAAATAGCCCTCCATTTATTCAACCTTAGGGCAGAAACCGGGTTCAATTCATATACTACTGATGGTAACATCGGTATTGAAGACAAGACGTCATGGACCCAGTGACGCACTGCACTTCAACTTTCCAAACCACTCAAGTTCCTCTTAAAAGGGCTTGTTTCATTCTCACGGGGAACCGACATTATCTATCGACTTTCTCTTAGAGATGGTTGATATTGAAGAAGGAGACCCTCTCCCTAGTCTCCGTTATAGGATCCAAATATGCACAAATTGAGTCTAGAGCCACGAGATCATCAATAAATCTCATTAGGACACTTTCAATGAAGACTCTCTGTTTCACACAATGTGGAAAGAGAAATTATATCTTGAGTCCTACGCATTATCCTTGTGGTATTGCCAGAACATCTGAGTGATGTGTTTACATATTCACAATGAAGATGGAAAGCCTTCTGGAGCCAACATCAAACAAGCTCCTGGTAGGTGGCATGTGAGATCTATTATATAGATCAACCATGTGACAACTGAACAGAAACAATGGAGCGATTCAATTTCTTGAATCAATCCTGGTTCAGGTTAGGGATTGACGGATACCTTTGAAAAACCAGTCTGTGTGCTTAAAAAACTCTTTTCTTTAGCACATCGACTGTGTACTCATTTTTCAAACCAAAAGGTATTTTTATGATTGATAATTGATTTTCAATAAAACCTTCGTTGTATTGCAAAACAATTTCTATTGAGCAATACACGATTGTTTTTCAAATCTCTTTTCTTCAATCAGTGGACTTAAAATTCGCTGGTTCACTCACTCCGTGTTGTCTTCTTTGAGATGTTCCGGTTTGAGAACAGCTAGAACAGCTGCGAAACCCTGTCAAGGAGATTCTTAGGAATCCTACCTGATACAGGCAGTACTTGTACTGATCAACGGGGAACCGTGGGCCGTGTACCTCAATTCATCGAAAGTGATCAAAGACACTTTCGTGCGATTTGTTGCTAACTGTTGTATGCAGGTACGCCCGACGTTTGCAGTTGATCAGAATGAAGCGGTCAATCCATAGCCGCATGCTCACTTAACTCATTCATCTCAAAAGAAATCATGATTAATGCATCAATGACTCTGATATTTTCACACCAAGCTTCTGCTACGCTGCTGCCAATATCGTGATTCAACAAATGCTTCCGCTACTCTGATAAGAAGATATCATGATCCAGAATGTGAGCATGTCGGTCTCAAAGTCACAACACCACAATGGATGTCTCAGAGATTTTTGATAGCTGATGATCTCCAAAGATGGCTCAAACTTATCATCACGTGGATCAGTGAAAGACCTCCACTTGGAATAACCAAACATGCATTGTGAAGAATCAATGACTACGAGCTTAAGAGCAAAGGACTACATCAAGAATGCAAGATCAATTGTTAAATGTTATATCTATTTGTATTCAATGTAATTTTGGTACATTATTGAAATTCCCGGTATTAAAGAGTCGGTCACCTCAAGTATATGTAATCGTTAGAAAGCTCGTAGTCGTAGTTCATTTAAGTTAAGTAGTAATTTAGTTAAGTAACACCGTGGAGGACGGACGGGTCTTTACCCACTGTATGCCTGATCCACAGCCCAAAGGGTGGCGAATTATGTAAGACTATAAATACTCTCTACCTTCCAAGGTAGAGAGTTGGAGCACATAATAATATCTTTCACTTTCTCTCACTAAGTTCCCTAAACCTCTAACTTTCTCTCTCTAGAATTCCATCTATATGCTACTTTGTGTTATGGTTTGATGTGTAAGTGAAAAGTTATATCTTACAGTGCGATACTGAGGGCAGGAACCCTGACAGACGAGATGGTTAGAAATGGTACTTTGAAGAGCAGTGATAAGATGAAGGAAGCAAGTGGGTCGAATAAGCAGATAGACGTGGTAGCAGACAACAAAAGGGCAAGAGTTTTTGTGGCAACTGGTACTGAACAAAGAGAGTATGCGGGTACACATCCCAAATGTGCTAAATGTGCTTATCATCACCCGAAGTCCAAGCCCTGCCGCTTATGTACAATATGCAATCAGTCGAATCATTTTTCAAGCCAGTGTAGAGAGCGTGCAAGACCAATAACAACGGTTAACACGGGCAACATGAGGAATAACCAAAGGACTTGCTACGAGTGCAACAGCCCGAATCATTACCGGAATAATTGTCCTCAGTTGAATAAGCCACCGATGCAAGCTCCTCTAGCTGTGGCAATTGAAGGAAATAACCCAAACCCTGTACTCAATATCAGCCCACCCCGAGGTCGAGCATTCTATATAGGGACCGAGGAAGCCCGCAATGCGTAACTGGTACGTTTTTCCTAGACCATAAGTGATCCACCGTATTATTCAGATTCAGTGAGTCTCATTAGATAAGAAACCTAGACGCGTAAGTTTTGGCATAAGCACTTTGACCATACATCCTGATTTCGCGAAACCTAAGGGTAGAACCTTATGTATCATCGATTGAATCGCGAGGACGCGATTCCTCTATCGGGGGAAGAATGTCACAATTCTCAAATTCCGGTCATTCCTCATACTCCATATTCATCATTTCATAACGGATCATTCATGATTTTGCATTTCACATTAAACGCGTAAATTTTATATTAAATAAACGTTATCGCGTGAGTTATTATTTTGAATATTTAATCCGTTACTTTCAAAAATGATCCCGACATATTTTTAAACTTATGTTTAGTTTATAAAACTATACTTTTAGTTTACCTAGTGTTTTAAATTTATTTTGTATATAAATCGTTAAATTTATATTATTACGACGCTTTTCTTAAAAACTACGCGATAATTATTATATCACTCAAATTTTACAAGAAATGTATTTTTACAATTTTTATGATCCCATTACACTCTACTTTGATCTATTAAAAACTTCTTTTACCTAAAAGTTCCTTAAATACACTAACATTTTATATACAAGTTATTATTACATAAACTTTTTACTTGCACAATTTTATTACACAAGTATATACATAATACATTTATAAAAAAAAAAAAAAATTTGGGAGAAACATTTCCCCTAAAAACCGGCCCTATGGGGTGATTGCATTTATTGATGGTTAAATTTTCCTACATATCCATATCTACACACAATGTTACTTTGATACTTCACACAACAATAATACATTTTCTCAATCAAGATATTTTTCCTCTCTTCTTCCTTTCCTCTCAAGAACCGGCCTCCATAGGTGTTAGCAAGGAATTCATAAATTTTTTTCAAGCTCAAGTTTATCACAATCTAGTATACACTCTTGTATAGGTTTTGAAATAAAAACCTAGAGTGTTTAGGTTAACCTTGTTCTTTGCACCTCATCATATCACTAGTAAGCATCTCATGTTTGTTTTTCATTTTACATATTCCTTTCATGCTCATCTCATCATTTTTGAGCAAAAACATGCAAGACTTATGTTGATTATACCATTTTTACATGATTTTTAGAGTTATATATATATAAAGGTCATCCTATAATTATTCCCTTGTTAGTTAATGGTCTTGATGATGTTTAGGAACCTATGACACCCTAAGAAGGTGTATGGTAGGATTAGATTAGCTTTGGAGTTGATTTGAAGGGATTGGAATAGGTTTAGTACGAGAAAAACTATTTTCGATAAGTATAAAAAGTGTTCTGTCCTTATTTTGTTTTTATGGAAAATCCGACAGTAGGCATGAAATTTTGGCCTTGATATTTAGAAAATATACTTTAAAACGAATCCGTGGCCGCTTGAACGGAATAAAACGGAGTTATAACGAAGAAGTTATGAATTTTTAAAGTTTGACAACGAAATATATATTTTTCAGAAATTTCAGCATACTATTTTTATCTTGTACGAGTCAAAAACGAGCCTTAAGCTTTACAAATTATTTCGACTTATCAAAAATATATTAGTATACTTTGATACGAAGCTAAGGACATATAATACGTAGAAAACGGATTTGAAACGACTAAGATATACACGTTTTCATAAAATTGCCGTAACTATTATTTTCAGAAAAACTATATTATTTTTACGAGACAAGTGTTACGGTAACTAAAATGACCATGTTGACGGCTGTTTTTAACTATGATGTAGAACTTTTTGAAACGAAATGTCTTCTAGTAAAATCAAGATCACCAAGCATATTTTCTAAAACGACCAACCGTTTGTATAGCGGAGTTTTAATAAATTAATTACGGTTGCTCAAACTTTGCCGAAACTCACTTTTTACACAACAATTAGACAAAATCACCATCTTTAACCCTTTTATCTTTATGTTCGAGACCTTTATATCGAAAACTCATGAACTGAAACCTCTAGATTTTGATACAAACTTTCCAAAACCGTCGAGTTCGTTTCCTAACGATCGACGTACACCATTTTACGACTAGTTTTTCAAAGCCATTTTTGTCACTTTCATGAAATTTCCGACGACATGATTTTACGACGAAAAGTGAAAATTTCACCATAAATCATTTCGAAACCATTGTAGGATGACATTTTGACGTAAACACTTGTAAAGTAATTTAAGAATGGTCAAGACGTCAAAAGAGTATTTTTCGACGATAAGTATTATTTTCAAAACTCGTAAATGGTATAAATAACATACGAAATGCATGCATAACATTACCTCATAACTCATTACATATCATAACATTCATTTTAGGTCGCGGATAGTTTCCAAGTCTCACTTTCGTGCACTTCATTTTGTTAGCATATCAATCACACCAGGTGAGTTCATACCCCGCATTTACTCGTTTAAATTCTTATAAACTATTTGGGGCGAGATACATGCTTATTTATCAAAACATTTAAACTCTATTGCCAAACAACATTACATATACTCTAGACTTGGTGCGTGTAGTGATTAGACTTAAACAAACATCCCAATATTTATATGTTGGAAGGCCATTAATTTGGATACAGCCCAACGTGAGTCGTTGGAGGAACATCCCGGCATTTATATGTTGGAAGGCCATTTTTATGGATACATCCCAACGTGAGCGTTGGAGGAACATCCCAACACGAGTTGTTGGAAGACCCTTGTGGTGACATTTATACTATTAGCTACCATATTGCGCATATTCATAATTGTCATTCTATTTTAGGCAGTGGGTTGTGAACACACAGGTTGCAAGTTTTGTATGGGCGGAACTTGGAACTGAGTGGATTTACAATGCCTTTGCTGTGTGAACATTTCTCTATGTATTTCAAATCATTTTATTACAAACTTATGAACTCACCAACCTTTGTGTTGACACTTTTTAGCATGTTTATCTCAGGTCTTAAGGTGATAGCATTTCATGGAGCTTTTGGGTCGCATGGCATACATTGGAGTCTTGTGCTTTTAACAATTACCATTCGACATGTTTTGTAAACTCTTTATGTATTATCAAACTTTGGGATTTCTTGCTTGTAAACTTTAACTTATGTAAATGAATGGTAAACTTTTCAAAACGTCTCATTATAGAGGTCGTTTTCTGTATCCATACTTTGTGCTATGACGTCATACCCCAATGACACTATCGTTCCGCTGCGATATTTTGGCGGTGTGACACTTGACTCTCGTAGTGTTTTTCTTCGTAGCGACTTGCTTCAGTAATTGTTAGCGAGTTGTAGTGTTAATTGTTAGCGACTTAAGCCTAGCGACTTGTCTATTGAGACAAGCCGACAAACAATACAAGTTAGTGGATTCTCCACTACGGCTAGCGACTTGGTTAGGTTAGCGACTTGCTTTCAATTTTGTTAGCGTCTTGTACTTTGTATTCTCAGCGACTTAGTGTTAGCGACTTGGATCTTAGCGAGTTGTTCTTTAGCAACTTGATTGTGTCTTAGCGACTTGGCATTATAGCGAATTGTGTCTAGCGACTTGGTGCTTAGCGACTTGATTTCATGGTTCATAGCGACTTGGTTACTCTAGTGACTTGTCTTGTTAGTGACTTGTTGTCTTTTCCCGACAAAACTTCAAACGGCCATAACTTTTGAACCGTAACTCCGTTTTCAGCGTTCTACCCATCAAAACGACCGTGAGAATGAGGAGAATGGCACGCCGAATGAACTAGTCAACCTTCGAGGCATAAATCCGCTCCGAACAGAAGTTATTGAGGTTTTTAAGTTTTTAGGCCTAAATTTCTTCGTAAAATCGTGCAACAACCAACCCAAATCACAACCAAACAACATCTCTGCTATTCCTACAAACAATCATAAGACCTAACACACAATTATCTATCATTGTGTCGATCTATCAGTTATCTTAACACGTTCTATTGGTCACTATATCACGGTTTCTTCTTGATTTTGTAAAATCCAGCGAAAGAATCTATTTCTCGGTTTAAGTCATAGACTTGTAAAATCCCGTGTATATTACAACATCATGTCTTACATTACTGACCTAGTGATTTCGGAAGTACTTAAATTGTATGATGCTGTGGAAAACAATGATAATGTATGCTACATTGAACTATTAAAGATGATTGAATTAATCAATGACGATGTGAGATCTTCATGTTCTGTGTACAATGAGAATGAATTGCACCTGCTAATGCTACAGAATGCCATGCAAAATCAAAGCATCATTGAACCTTATCAACAACTTCACTCTCACCTCATGTTACTTCTTCCTACATCAATGGAACGAACATGTATTGCCCTCTTCCGTCAGGACTTGTCCACATTAACTGGAACTTTGCTGATAAATCTAGAGCAATTGGAGGTACAACTTGACAAAGAGAAGGTTCAAAAGGATAGTTCCAGTGCTGCACTTCAAGTGATCTACAAACATTTTCAGTCATTCATTAGAAGGGAATTTACAACAGATTATAATCAAGACATGACTGAACTGTCTTTCAAGAGACACACTGGAATGGAAATTGGGGTGTTCATAGAGACATTTATCCATCTCATGGACAATGTGGAGAAGTATATTGAGGAAGTTACTCAGAATGATGAAATAATAGATGAGAGTCTGGTGCAGTTGACAGAAAGTTGTGATGAATTGGGTAATGTATCTGTTGAAGAATCAGGTGTTGCTGAATGCAGAATAACAGAGACAACAAAGAATGATGCAACAAATTGTTCAGTAACTCATGTTACACATGATGTGGATGCAGATATCAGACAGATAAATAAACAGGTGCCATGTGATGAGGTACCCTTAACTGTTCAACATAGTGCATCTGCTAATGTACCTAAACATATTGATATTATTACTGAACATGATACTGATAAATGTTTCTTGGTTGAGGCTGAGTCTAATAATTTCAAAACAAATGATATGGTTGATAAAAAGGCTTTTGATGAACTTTCAAACAAATTCTCAAAACTTGAAAAACATTGCATTTCACTTGAAATTGCGATACAGAGTAAAGAATAAAGTTTTCAACTTAACAAACCATGTAAAAATCCGGAACTTCCTGAATTTCCTGAACTTTTTAAAATTAACACTTTGAAAGCTCAGCTTCAAGACAAAAGTCAACTATCAAAAATTTGAAGAAACATATTTCCAATATGAATGTGAAAAGTAATTTGGTTACAAGTAATTCTGATGTTAATGCTACTGATGATATTCAAATGAGAAATGATGAATTAGCGGTTTGTGTGGCCAAATTACTAAAGGAAAATGAGTCATTGAGTATGCATCACATAGAACTAAGTAACTCTGTCAAAGAAGCTAGAATTAATTCATTGGAACAAACAAACTCTTTGATTGCCAATATTGATGAACTCAAAGCTCAACTTCAGGATAAAAGTTTCACAATAGTTGCCTTAAAGAATGAGCTCAGAAAAACAACAGGGAATAGTGTGAAAACTCAGTTTGCAAAACCATCAATCTTGGGGAAACCAGTTATTAGACAACCGAATGCGTTTAGATCCGAACAACCAAAATTTTCAAAAACGCGGTTTGCCTCCCAAGTTGATGCGAAGCAAGTTTTGACAAAATCAGTCACTTCACCTTACTTTCCTAGTAAAAATGCTATGAATGACTTGTATAAGAACTCTTATCTAGAAATGGCTAGAAAGAAGTCACAGATTCGAAAAGACGGAATTTTAGGTGCAAGACCTAGGGTGATGAATTCTTCGAAATTTCAAGGCACTGCTAGTAGTTCTAAACCATTACCTAGGAACAATAAACTAAAGACTAGGGATTGGCTTGTATCTAAGAGTAGTTGCGTTTCAAATAAATCTATTCCCATAGCAGATCACTCTAAGAACTCTAAATCATTTTCTAAATCCAAACAAGCTGTTTGCTCAAATTATCTGAAATGCATCTTTAAGGCATATCATGATAATTGTTTTTCGAAATCCCTAAAGATGGTAAATGCTCATACAAAGGTTCAACCTGTTAAGTCTCATATTTTAACTAAGTCATCTACTGTGCATACAAAGCAAAACAAACCAAAATCTTCGCCTAGATGGATACCAACTGCTAAATCTATAGAAACTAGGAATAAGGATAAGTCTTTCACTATGCATAAGAAGCCTAACAATCCTAGACCTTGCCATAAGTGGATACCGTCTGGTAGAATGTTTAAGGATGCTGGACTTAGGTGGATACCTACCGGAAAGCTGTTTACCGATGACAAAATCAAGGTTAACTGTGAAACCCCAAAGGGTTTGGATACTAATGTCACTAACCAAAATATATGCAATCAAGTTTGTAATATTAGTGCAGGTAGTCCTTACTCAGTTGCAGATACTTCGATCCTTCACTACATGGACTGGCTTAAAGTATGGATTACAAATGGATTGATATCTCATAACTCACGGGTTCAAGTAACTCAATCTTGATATTCATTCGGCTATGACGTTTGTTCACATCAGTTCAGGCCTCGTACTTCATCATTATGGCGTCTGCAGATAACACTTCAGGCCCCATTCCTCAAAAGAAAAGAAAGGTGTACGCTTCAGTGCGCTTTATCATCAAAAGAAGATAAATCTTCATGTTTATGACCATTCTCATCGACATTCTTCATCAACAAGCTTCATGTTTTTCCACGCTCTTTCAACCCTCAAGTGGATCTACGTTCATTGGTGTATATTCTTATTCACTTGTTCAAATCAAAAATGGCAACTTCGGATGCAATTTTTGAGGGGGAGAAGAGGGAATATACTACATATTGATGGATGCTTGAGTTATGGTCATATGACTCTCCAACGCCTAATTTCTTCACTCACTAAGGATAACTGGGATATACTATTTGGGATTCATTGTTTTTCATGATATGTTTGATGAGTACTTCCAATCTCCAACGAATGTTGATCATCCAGTTTCTGAAGCTCATGCTCCGGTTCCTACTGACTCAACTGGTTCACCATCTAAGAAGTACTTCTCGGAATTCTCAAGAAACAATCTCCAGTTATTCCTCGAGGCATTGATAATGACTATCATAATATTGCAGTTGCACTCATGAATAATGATCCGCTCTTTGGTATTTCATTTGCCAAATCTTCACGGATTATTGTTCCTCTCATTGTGCACGCTATAAATTAACCACATGAACATTAAGGAAAATGACTACCTCATCCGCTCGAAGACATTATTGGTGAATCTTCCATATCAGTCTCTACATGTATACCTTTAGGAAGAATGCGTTGATGTTGAGGAATCATTCGTTCCGGTTCATTCAGTCGGTCAATGTACATCCAATTGTATGTTTATTCACATGCTAGGCATTTGACACAAGTTGATTACTTCGGAGTTAATCATTTATCACTTATTTGAGATTGAAGTTGACTTTCACAAAGGCGTGTTCTTATTTGATAACTTGCTCGGGCTTATGAATTTGAGTTGAATACTTGGTTTATCTAGTTACCAGTTGTCGGGTTGGATGGTTGAAGACCTGGTTAACTATCACTTTTAGCAGTTACGTTGTTTTACTCAGTGTTACACGCTTCGACGATGTGGATAATCTCAAGAGTTGTTAATGTCTCATACTTTGTTTGAGTATTGAGTACTTAGAGATTTGCTTGGAGCATAAATTCTCGACACCGTTCTTCCATCTTTATGTGCAAGCTTAAGATACAAATGTGCGGAATTCAACTTCAGTTTCAAGTTTGGTATATCGGGTTTTTCTTCTTCAGTGGTCACTTCAAATTGTCTACATATGGGTTGGTAAAGATAGTCAGGGAGAGTTTCTGTAGTAGTTGATTCTCATAGGATTCATTTGAGCTAATTTTTGTTCTTCTCTATTTCAATAATATTTGGTATGTATAACGTGTTGCTGATTTTGAGGCATCAAAACCAGCAAGGGGGAAGGAGACATACATCTAAATACACAACGAGTACACGTAATGAACCTAATACTTCTTCTCTATTGAAGTAATCCCAGGAAACACAAAGTTCATAACCGTAGAGATACTAAGTGTTTACTCATAGCCTTTGGTGTATTATTTCAACTATTTGGGGGAATGATATATTATTCCAACTATTTGGGGGAAGGATGTATTATTCCAACCATTTAGGGGGAAGTGGTCTCTGGATACTTTTGGCATGTGCTATCTTAGCCTTCAGTAGGAAGAAATATGAGAAGAATATTTGGAACGTGAGATGAAATTGCTTATCGACATCTTCGATATGATTAATGGTAAAGTGCTTCCGGTTAAGTGCTTCATGTACACAATGTAATGATGATTCCGATGAGATCGCAACCATCAAGGGAGAGATATGTGTACATCTGGGTCGCACAACATATTCACATGATTGAGCTTAATCAGTTATTCCGGAGTTGACATCCGCAGAGAAGATCAGTGTTTCAACCAGTTATTGTGATGTCGTTGTCTCTTCTCCTGTTGGGTACATGTGTACGTTATGGGCTGATTGGTTAGATGTTAGATAACTGGAGTGCATTTGGTGAAATGAAGGTGTTGATATATTGTTCTCCTGAATTGACAACTGCTCAAACTCGAAGAGTTATGTGTACATCGGGGACGCACAACAAGTTCATGTTATCAGGCTTAATCATTTATTTCGGGTTTGATAACCACAGAAATGATCCGGGTTAACTTGTTACTTCGGTGTTATCGTCATCTTCGGGTTCTTGAAGCTTCATACAATTAGACTGTTTACTTCACTTCTTCTTCTTGGGGGAAATGGTATTTTTACGTGGATTGTCGATTTGGGGGGAAGCTACCAAAGATTCACTCTTTGAAGGCTCAAGTGCTTGCGACGATTTAAGAGCCTCGAATGCGTTGGTGGTGAAAGTTTAAGAGATGATGACTTCTATCTTCTACAAAGTGCTGAACGATTTCCTTATCTCGGTACTCGTATCATCATCTTCCTAAACTATTTCTCTATCGTTGTAAATATTTTTCAAAAAGCAAAATACAAAAATATAAAACCAACAAAAACAAAATAGAAAAATATAAAATCAAGAAAAGCCCATAAAAATCAGAAAATTGAAAAATATCAAAAATATATTTTCTCAAGACATGTCTTCTGGTATCGATAACATCTACGGTCTTAGAAATGTCATTCAATAATGGCACGGGACTTTAGATGAAGTTCGAGCAGGAAGTGTAAATATTTCTTTCTAAACATATCTCAAAATATGGCTTACAGTTATTTTAGACTGTAACCCGGGCTTCAAAAATGGCTTGCAGTTATTTCAGACTGTAACCCGTGCTTAAACTATGGCTTGCTATTAGTTCTGATAGTAACCCGTTCTTCAAGAAAGGAAAGTGCTGCGCTAAACCAATTTTCAAATATTTCGTGCACTTATCCTAAAACTAATTAAGGAAAGTATGTCGAAGGACTGCTGTTCCAACACAAATGTTTTTCCGTCTAAAATTCTTCAGAAAAATATTTTTTGTTTTCAAAAAGTGGTGGTAAATGAGTTGCTTGAAAATCAATCAGTTTCAGAGTTTTTGAAAAAATTGAAAACTCAATCAATGACTTCAGCGCTTTTAAACTTTTCATAAAATGAGTCATTGATTGAGGGGAAGAATGTTTTCAAATTTACATCATCTAACGAGCTTTCTTAATTATCCTACGTGCTTAATTAAAAATGATATTTTCCTAGTCGAAGGACTAGGAATTTAGGATATGATTGTTAGGATTAGATGAAAAGAGTTTGATAAACACATTATTCCCATACATTTGAATGATCTAATTGATATGTTGAATTGACTTTTATTAGTCGATTGCTGTTTGGGTGATGTCGATCACCATATATATGTATGTGTCTTCACTAACGTATGCAGGTATATTGGTATATAAGAATGTTCCCGATCCGGATCCCACAACTGAAGATGATTGGATGCCGAAAGGAAAGGGTAACTATATCTTGGGTTGACAAATGAAGAAACGGAGCATAATTGGACTTCTATGGAGAGTTGGCATGAAATGTAACATAAGAGGTCCCACTGCATCAGCAGATGGTTTTCTTCACCATCAAATGAAGAAACGGAGCTTAATTTGACCTCAATTGGCATAAAAATGCAACGTTTGAAGTCTCAATGCATCTGCAGACGGTTTTCTTCCAGCCCTACAGCAACAACAGAAGCTTCTCAACCACCTAACGTATCTTTGTGCAGGATACCATTTTTAAACAATTTTGAAAAATTTGATTAAATTGTTTTGAAAATAGAAAACATTGTTTTGAAAATAAATTGGACTAAATTTTGAAAATCACCGGACTTCATTTTATCAAAACCTAAGTCACTCAATCAATGACTAATGTCATCGATTGAGGGCGAGAGTGATTTAAAATAAAATATTTTCAAACGATATTTCTTCATAAAAAGGCCGGATTGTACGTAATAAAGTGGTGATTTATAGATTTAATGTTATGTCATGGTATGATTTATTTTAAAACCCAAGGATCTTACAAAATGAAATTTTTTCTGTTCTTGTTTGATTGTGAAATTGTTTTATTTTACTTAAGGATCTCTTAAAAACTATCATACCTGACACTAACAGTCTTTAATGTCTTTAATTGGTCTTTATCCATCATTTTTCAAAATTAAATCTTGCCACGTCTTTCCCCAAAATTTTCCTAAATGATTTAAATCAATCGGGATCCAAAATCTCAATTGGTTTGAAATTTTTGATCGGGGGAGAGATCGTGATTTAAATCTCAAATCGGTTTTAAAGGGTGATTGTTTCAAAAGCACTCCTTCCTTCATGTGCCAAACGATTTTGAAATACATAATGCACATGATTGTGGAGGAGCATTTAACAATAAACCAGAAGAGCTTTTAAATCAGGCACATTTTCTCTCATGTTTTCTAAACCTTATTAAATCACTTGGGATCCAAAATCTCAAAGGGTTTGATATTTTTGATCGGGGAAGAATTTGTGATTTAATAATGAAATTTGATATATGATGATCGATTTGATTCAAATGTGCAGGCTTCTCTCTCATATGTGCTAAACGCTTTCGAATCTCGAAGCACATATTGAGGGGGAGCATTTCTTAAGAAAATAAACTATCAAGGTACAAAAGCTTTTATGTTTTAACATAAAATACCTTGATTGAGTTTTAAATGGTTTGTTAATGGATTTTGTGATCGTGGACGTACTTCAAATGAACTCTTTCCTCTATGTGATAAAATGATTTCAAATATCCTATGCACATATTGAGGGGGAGAATTTACCAAGAAAATCAAATGGCTTTTTCTATGAAAATTGTGATCAAAGAAAATATTTCAAAGTCCTCTTGCCTCCATGTGCTAAACAATTTCTAAATCATATGCACATGTTGAGGGGGAGGTTTTCTAAATGATCAAAACTATTAAGGTACAAAATGCTTTGATCTCGTATCAAAAGTACCTTGATTGATTTTCCAAATGATTTTTCAATTGGTTTTGAGAAGGAATGAATTGTACCAAAAGACCAACCATTTTACTTTATGCATGGAGTTATAAGGATGGTGAGGTTAGGTATTAGTTCCCACGATCCGCCAGAAATGGAGGGATCTACCCAGGGACAATCCACTAGATAGTGTAGAGTCCTTAGGTATGATGAAAAAAGGAGAAAAATGAGAAATGGGAAGAGTGCGGACTGAGACAGAACTAGTACTGAAATAAACCCAACAAGGTTCTAGTTATGAAGTCTCGGTAAGCACTGAAGGGGTTGAAGAATGAAAAAGAAATGAATATGAAAAGGGTGAAAAGAAATAGCCCTCCAATAATTCAACCTTAGGGCAGAAACCAGGTTCAATACATATGCTACTGGTGTTTACTAAGGTAACACTGGTATTGAAGACAAGACATCATGGACCCAGTGATGCACTGCACTAAACATCCCAAGCTACTCAAGTTCCTCTTAAAAGGGCTTGTTTCATTCTCACGGGGAACCGACATAATCTATCGACTTTCTCTTAGAGATTGTTGATATTGAAGAAGGAGACCCTCTCCCTAGTCTCCGGCATAGGAACCAAATGTGCACAATTGAGTCTAGAGCCAAGAGATCATCCACGATATCTCGTTAGGATACTAAATTAATGAAGACTTGCTGTTTCACACAATGTGGAAAGTAAGTATATATTGAGAGTCCTACGCATTATCCTTGTGGTATTGCCAGAAAATCCGAGTGATATGTAAAAAATATTCACGATGAAGATGGAAATCCTTCTAGAGCCAACATCAAACAAGCTCTTGGTGGGTGACATGTGAGATCTTTTCTAAAGATCAAACTTGTGACAACTGGATAGAAACAATGGGGCGATTCACTCGTGAATCAACCTTGGTCCAGGATTGGAATTGACGAATACTTTTGGAAAAACTGTTCGATGTGCGAATTTCTTCTTTTCTCTAGCACGTCGAATGTGTACTCTTTTCAAATACAAAAAGTATTTTTGATTGAAAATTGATCTTTCCCATAAAACCTTCGTCGTATTGCAAAACTCTTTCTTCTAAGCAATACGCGATTGTTTTCAAATCAAATTTTCATCAATTAATGAATCTCAAATTCGCTGGTTCACTCACTCCGTGTTGTCTTCTTGGAGACGTTCCGGTTTGAGAACAGCTAGAACAGTTGCGAAACCCTGTCAAGGAGATTCTTTGGAATTGTACCTGATCACAGGCAGTACTTGTACTGATCAACGGGGAACCGTGGGCCGTGTACCTCAATTCAACGAAAGTGATCAAAGACACTTTCGTGTGTTTTATTGCTAACTGTTGTTTGCAGGTACATTTAGACGGTTGCAGCTGATCAGAATTGAGAAGTCAATCCAAAGCCGCATGCTCACAGCATCCACACTTAATTGAAGAAATCATGACTGGCGCATATCTATATAACTTGGCTCTGATATTTTTATACTATGCTTCTGCTACGCTGCTGCAAATATCATGAACCAGTAAAGCTTCCGCTACTCTGATGGAAAGATGTCATGATTCAAAAGTGTGAGCATGTCGGTCCGAAAGTCACAACTTCACATGATGGCAACACAATAAAGGGTGATCCAGAGATTTACTGTGGCTGATGATCTCAAGGAAAGCTTAAAGATCATCAAGATGTGGATCAGATCAAAGACCTCCACTAAAATTACAATGCATTCGGACTATGAAGAGTCACTGCAAAAGCACAAAGATACGGAAGTTGAAGAATTAAAGTCTACGAGCTCAAGACTAAAGATTAAATAGAATGCTAGGATTCAAAATGTAAAGCATGGGGTGACCTCCCTTAGGGGGAGATTGTTAGGAATTAGAAATTCCATAGTGAAGTGTCGGTCACCCCAACTATTATCTAGCAAAGGTTAGCTCGTAGACATATCGTTATTTACGTGTTTGTTAGCTTAGTTATTAGTTCAGAGTATCACCGTGGACGACGGACGGGTCTTTACCCATTGTATACATGATCCACATTTCGAAGGAGGACGTGTAGTTTGTAACTATAAATACCTTCTACCTCCCAAGGTAGAGGGTTGGACCTTTCATTCAATCTAACCTTTCTTTCTTTGTTTACTCTCTCTCTCTAGAAAGGCTCCCATTCTACTTTCTCTCTCTCTAAAACCTCTAAACTATACGCCTCTTATTGTGATTGTGGATGTGTTTGTGAAATCTAATATCTTCATTGAGCAAAACCTTTTCCTCCTTGCCCACACTGTGGCTTCAATGACCATCATCCTGATGATTGTCTCATGAACACATGATGTGATATTTGCGGAAATCTAGCTCATGAGACATCCTAGCATGACAGTATCATCCAAGCAAGGAGAAGTTCAAAGCAATCCCGAATCACTGAGTCATCCTCAGTCATCAAATGCAAAACCTGTGGTAGCACAATGCACTCAACCACTAACCATGAGTCAATTGCCAAATTCTAGCAGACCTTTAGACCCAAGCCCACTAGTATGTGGGTCAACAAGAGAAACTAATTCAGTTTACTATTTTTACAGAAACACACTAGGGAGCCTATTTGGCATCTAAATAGTGGATGCTCAAGAAGCATGACTGATGTTAAGGAGTATCTTCACAAGTATGTAAAGGAACCAAGACCCAAGGTAGTATTTGGTGATAACTCATCATGTGCCACTGAAGGTTATGGTTCAGTATACTGCTATGGAATAGTTTTCTCTAGAATAGCTTATGTCAATGGTTTAAAATACAATCTCATCAGTGTTAGTTAATCATGTGATGCTAAGTACATTGTGCAATTCAATGAAAACAAGTCACCATTTTCAATGCCAACAAAGAATTTGTTTTGATAGCCCCTAGAAGAGATGATGTTTATGTCTTAGACATGTCAACACTCTCTCAAGATGCAACTTGTCTCTTTGCCAAAGCCACTGAAACTGTCAACTGGCTGTGGCACAATAGACTTTCTCACTTAAACATCAAAAACATCAACAACTTGGAAAAACAAAATAAAGTCCTTGGCTTACCATCATTGGTTTTTGCAAAAGATAAACCATGCTCTGCCTATGAAAAAAGCAAACACCACAGAGCATCATTCAAAACAAAACAAAATTTCTTCATCAAAAGCTGCCTTCATCTCCTGCACATGGATCTCTTTGGACCAGTCAGTCCTAGATCAATCCAGCATGAGAAGTATATACTTGTCATTGTAGATGAGTTCTCAAGATACACTTGGGTATAATTTCTTTCCAAAAAGAGTCAGGCAGCTGATACAATAATGTCATTCATCAGAAAAATTGAAAACCAGAATGACATTACTATTAAACAAATCAGAACTGAAAATGGCACTGAGTGCAAAAATCAAGAGCTTGAGAAATTCTGTAATGAAAAGGGAATCTCCCAAAACTTTTCATCTCCTTACACCCCTGAACAAAATGGGGTAGCTGAAAGGAAAAACAAAACTCTCATTGAGGCTGCCATATCTATGTTAAATGGCTTAGCACTCTCAAAGCATTTATGGACTGAAGCAGTCAAAACAACCTGTTATACTCAGAACAGGTCAATCATAGTCAAAAGACATAACAAAACCCCATATGAGACATTCAAAGGTAGACTCCCTGACATCAGCTACTTTCATGTGTTTGGGTGTCCTGGAATCATTCACAACCATAAGGATCATCTATGCAAGTTTGACGCAAAAGCTAATGATGGATATTTCCTAGGTTACTCACTGATATCTAAAGCCTTCATGGTGTTTAACACCAGAAGACAACAAGTTGAGGAAACCTTTCATTTCACCTTTGATGAAAGTTCAGAAAGCATCAGATTCACCAAAGCTCAGTGGAGGAAATAGGAATTGATGACTCAACAAAATATCCTCCTGATGAGTTCAACACTTAAATCAATTCCTCCTATCAAGCTGATGTTGACATCTCATACTATGTCTTGCCCCACAACCTTCCTCAACCAACCATCAGTGAATTCTTTAATAATCAATCAGTCCCTACTAGGATAGGTAATACTGAACCAAATGTTCAGGAACCTATGATTCAAATACCCCAACCTGAACAAAGCATCTCAATAGATGATCTCAATGATTCTGTAGCTCCTACACCTGAACTCACTCCTGAGTTTCCAGTGACCTCTTCAAGCTCAGATCCTAGACCACAAAGTAAGTGGACAAAATGTCAGGACATTGAGCTTGTAAACAACATTGGTGAACCCACTGAGGACATTGAGCTTGTAAACAACTTTAGCCAATGAATGTCTATATGCTGTTTTTCTATCAGAAATAGAACCCAAAAGTGTCACTGAGGCTCTAAAACATCAAAGCAGGGTTCAGGCTATGCAAGAAGAACTTCAACAGTTTGATAAAAACAAGGTCATGACCTTGATCAAATGTCCTCAGGATGTCGTTGTCATAGGAATGAAGTGGTTTTTCATAAACAAAACTGATGAAAACGGCAATGTCATTAAAAACAAAGCCAGACTTGTAGCCAAAGGTTACAGTCAACAAGAAGGGATTGACTATGATGAGACATTTGCTCCTGTTTCAAGAATGGAAGCCATCATGATCTTCCTTGCATTTTCTACCTACATGAACTTCAAAGTTTACCAAATGGATGTAAAAAGTGCATTCCTGAATGGTAAACTCAAGGAAGATGTGTATGTTCAGCAACCTCCTGGCTTTGAGAGTAGTGAATTCCCTGACTATGTCTGCAAGCTTGACAAAGCCCTTTATGGACTTAAACAAGCTCCCAGAGCATGGTATGAAACTCTCTTAGCCTTCCTGATTCAAAACAAGTTTGTTAGAGAAAAGATAGACAACACTTTGTTTATCTATAGGACAAAGCAAGATGTGATACTGGTCCAAGTATATATTGATGACATCATCTATGGCTCAACAAATTATACTCTTTGCAAACAGTTTGAAAAACTGATGACAAAGAAGTTTGAAATGAGCATGATAGGTGAACTCACATACTTCCTTGGACTACAAATCAGGCAAACTAATAAAAGAATCTCCATCAGTCAAGATAAATATACCAGAAATATCTTGAAGAAATATGAGATATCTGACTGTGCCTCAGTGAAGACACCAATGGTCCCTCCCAAAAACCTTGGACCTAATCTCACTGGAAAATCAGTCAATCAAACTCATTTCAGGGGGATTGTAGGTTCACTGATGTATTTAACTGCTTCCAGACCAGACATACAATTCTCACTCTGTCTAATAGCAAGATATCCATCCAATCCCAAAGAATCTCATCTCACTGCAGCCAAAAGAATCCTCAGATACCTGAAGGGAACTCCAAGCCTTGGACTTTACTATCCAAAGTGCTTAGGGTTTGACCTCAAAGGGTATTCTGACTCTGATTACGTAGGCTGCAACATGGATAGAAAAAGTACCTTAGGGTCCTGTCAGTTTCTTGGAGGAAAGCTGGTCTGCTGGAATGCTAAAAAGCAACAATCAGTGGCTATGTCTTTAGATGAAGCTCAGTATGTGGCTGCTGCAGGATGTTGTACCAATGTATTATGGATGAAAAGTCAACTCAGTGACTATGACATCCATTACCAAATGGTAACCATCTTCTGTGATAACACCAGTGCCATTGCAATCTCCAACAACCCTGTCCATCACCAAAGAAACAAACACATTGATATCAGATATCATTTCATCAGGGACCACATAATGAAAGGAGACATAGAACTTCATTTCACCCCTACTGAATATCAACTTGCTGATATATTCACCAAACCCTTAGATGAACCTACATTCAGGAGACTGAAAGCTGAATTGGGAATTCTTGACACAGAAAGTGAGCAACCTGAAAATCAATCCCAATCTCAGTGAGTTATCTCTGAAATGGTCCATGCGCCCTGAACAAAACCCCAATACAACCTTCTCACTGAATGAGTAAGACTCATTCAGGGACCCTGACTTTGGATATTGAGCATTGAATGAGTAACTAAATGCACCAAGTATCAGTTACTTAAATGTCCTAGGTTGGTAAACATACCAATTTAATAAAGGAATAAATGTCTCTTTATCTTGTTGTCATCCAAGTCAAGGGTCCCTCAAACCTTACCTTATCCCACTTGGCATTAAATGCCTCCTCTCACAAGAAATATCCTAATGATATTTTATTACTGCAAAATGCACTTTTACTGTGCACTGCAACTGTTCCTTTGAAAATCGAGAAATTACTGCGGGTAGTGGAGTGGTGGCATTAAATGAGGTAAATGAAACATTTTCAAAAACCAACTTTACAAATCCTCATCTATGCAAAATTTACCCCTCTCACCACTCTATAAATACCCCCCCTCAAAACCTCATAAACACACACAAATTAATTTCTGAAACAAAACTCTGTCAAAATACTTTCTCAAATCCATAAATCTTTGTGTGTTCTTTAATCCTCAAAACAGTTTTTAGTAAAATCTTCTCTGTAAACATTTACAAAAGATTTTTCTTCACCAAACACAAAAAGTTTTCAACTAGTTGATTGTTCTTGTCAAATATTTTCTAAAACCCTAAAAAAATCTTTCAATGGAAATGGCAAGAACACAAAGCCTTCATTTTGAACCTTAGTGGGTAGGAGATCTTGGTAATGTTGAATTTAAAACAAACAATGTTATAGGCACTTTTGAATACCCCCCTGATGTCCCAGCCTATAAGGGAATCATGAAGTTTTTATTCAACTGCCCACTCAAACAGGCCTTTACTCAGTCCCCCTCTATTCTGTACCAAAACCTCCTCAGGGAGTTTTGGGCAACAACTGTGGCCTAGACCCGACACCCTCTACTGATGAGACTGACCTCAGACCACTCAGGGAGTATCTCATCAAATTCAGTCTTTTTCATGGGGAAAAGTCAGTCACCCTGGACAATAAAACATTTTGTACATCAAAAGGGTTAGAATATAATTTTGGTAACTATGTTGCCAATCCTGAACCCTCCACAGTTAAGGATGGGTTAAAACAAGTTGTTTTAGATCCAAAGTTTTTGGACAGAACCCCTGTCACAAAGAACTCATTTCAGGCGGCTTGGAAGATCCTATTCACATTTGTAATTCAGGTTCTCGGTGGGAACCACTCATCCACTGAACAAGTTAACTCTATTCAGTTGATGGTGGCATATTGCTTGATGACAGGGATCACAGTCGACATAGGGGAGATCATTTACAATGATCACGTAACCAAGCTACTAAGCAAAACTAGGATGTAATACGTTTCGTATCCTAAGTTTGTCTCATGCGCTTTACAAGTGTTACTGGGTTGCAATTATCCCCAGGAATACAAATATTGTGCTTTACCTGGTATCCTGAGTCAATCAAATTTTCAAAAAGACCCATCCCAAGCCACTAAAATTGAATTGACGACCCATATGGTTCCTGTAAACGGCCAGAGGGACTCAATGTCTCCAAACCCTACTCCTAAAAAGAAAAAGGGGAAGTCTCAGACCGGGACTAAGACCAAACCTAAGTCTCAGGGCCCTAAGGCTTCTGAAGCACAGCCTAAAAGGCAAAGAAAGCCCCAGACTGATCAGCCACCTAAAGGAGACCAAACATCATCCACCCCGGTGACAACGAAGGACACTAATACATCACAGTCAGTGCCATTGGTCCCAACTACAACTCCCCAAGATCCAGAGGGAAACAAACAACCCGCTGGTAGGGGAATGCCTTCCACACTGCCCAAGGATGACACTCGCCAATCACAGCTTTTGTCTGAGGGCCAAAAGAATGATCCCAAAGACTCAAAGGGAAATGAATAACCCGCTGATAGGGATCTCACTGCCACTGCTTCTAGGGATAGCACTGGGAATCACCCACCAGTGCTCGAAGGAGCACAGGGGGACAAAGACTCAAAGGGACAAATACCAGCCGCTGATATGGAACACATCACCACCACTGTACTGTTGACTGTTGCTGAGGTTACTGACATATTATTTTCTGATGAAGAGCTGGCTGACAGTGAAGATGAAATACTTTCAGCAGGGGAAGACATGGACACTGATGTTCAACCTCAAGAACAAGAGCATCAGCCTGGTCCATAAGCGACTGAAGAGTCACCTGCTAAACCTGTTGAACATGACTCTGATTCTTCTGCTTCATCCTGTCCTGAGCAATTTCAAAAGTTTGACAACATTCTTTCTCTGACTGAAAGACAACTGGTTATGTGGATTACAAAGGCCTCAATGAAGTTATACTCTGGAGTCACTGATACTTTATGGGATCAGCATGTTGAAGAAGCTACTAGTTATGCCGATCTGAAAGTTGAAGTTATTGCTGCCCATACAAACTCTGATGAGCACAGGGATTTCATGTATGATAATCTTGAAAGGCTTGATGACAACCTGAAGAAATTTCTCAACAACCTTCAGGAGTCTCACACCAAGCTGGATGAAATAAAGGACTCTGTGAAAGAAGACCCATCACTTAACTCCAAAGTGCTGGAGGCTACTGAAGCTTACATGAAGCATTCCTCCAGCCTTGCTGAACTGATCAACATGCTTAAATCTGCAAATGTTCAGGGTGTTCAGTCCTCCCTTCAGTCTCTTCAAACAACACTAGGTTCTTTGGATGCTCAAGTTACAAATCTGGCTAAGGCATCATCTTCTATAGCCTGGAATCCTTGGCATAGAATGACTGCCATGGAATTATCTCAGGCCAATCTTGCTGAACAAGTCACCAATCTTCAACAAATACAACCGACATCAAGGCCATGGTCACGAAGATATACCAAGCCTTCAAAGGTCAAGAAACTCCAACTCCCCCCGTATCCCAGGAAACTCTTGCTCTCACTGATGTTGCAGCAACAGTTGAGGGGGAGAGAGCCACTGAAGAGACTCTATCTCACACTGAGGGGGAGCCAGCTCAACCAGTCTCAGCAACTCCTATCTCATCAGTACCACCATCAACAACAAAAATAATGACAATGACAGTAACAACATGTAGCAACTCGTAAATTTTCATAAGGCAAAATGACTAATTTGCCCTTTGACTTTGACTTTTGACTATTTAACTTTTACTGTAACGTAAAAGCAAATATTGTAACTGGTAGTAACCGGTAATTTCTCAAGTTAAATAATTCAATCTGTTTCGAATTATTACACTCTTAACATTTTTGTTCACCTATGGCTATGAATAATTAATTAAATTTGTTACTTTATTAATTACGAAATTTTAGTCGTGTAAACTTTCCTCGCGGTCAACACAAGACTACGATAAGTCTAGGTGTTCAAAATACTCTATTTTCACCAATAGTCATATTTTATATGAACTATTAGCATTTTGTTATTTTTACGTAAATATTTTACTCTTTACGTAATACGCGTGCTCAAGCCTACGTTATTAGGTTTTAACAACATAGACGCACCCAAATAGACTTATCACACCTTTAATATACCTAGTTGGAGTATATTGATAAGGTTAGACATTTTAATAAGTATTATATTCTTATGTTACCCGATTTTAAGTTTCGTGACTTAAGGGCTTAACATTAGTAATTACCGGGACCAAACTATACCCTAAAAACTAAATGTTATCCAATTATACACACACACTACCACCTCAAGAGTGAGGTGGTGTGTAAAGGCTTCTCATAAGCCACATGGCTTTCTAACATTGCACCTCCAACCTTACACCTCTCAACCTTGTCCCCCACTAAACATTATCACCTCATTCTCATCCTATTCACATGCAAAATCACACACAAACTCTCTCCCTCACCCCTCCTTGCCGTCCACATTCATCACCAAGAACCACCATAGTTTGATTTTTATACAACAAGTTACACACAAAAGATGAAGACCTAGGTGATCTCTACATGGTACAAGGGTTGTTTTGGTGATTACAAGGGAGAACTAGGAGCTACACAAGGTATTAGGGGCTGAATAAAAGGAGTTATTTCAAGGGTATGAAGATTAGTAAAGTTGGGTTAGAAGGATGTAGAAAAGGGTTGAAGATGGAAAGAGGTTTAGGCTTGATTGTTCTTGTGACCATTCAACCTAAGTCTTGTAAGTAGTTGTTTAATTTTCATGTTATTTAATATGGTTGTAATAATTTATATTCATAGGATGTAAATTTGATATAAGTAGTATATGTAATATGGCTTGATTGATGTTGTACATGAAGTTTGTATCATGAAAAGTAGCTAAAACAAGCCTTATGTGGGTTTTGTAAGTTGAAATCTGGAACATGCCCAAAGATTGATTAAACTGATCATCTCAGTAAACTGTGAGGTTAATTTAATAAGATAGGCTTGTAGAGCTATGTCTTATGGTCATTTCGCAGGGTGGCGAAAACATGTCAAAATGGAAAAACATGTCAAAATCTGCACACCAGACTTCATTTGGGAAAAGCCCATGGTTCTGATCATTTCTAGAAGTCGACTCAGTTTTATGAAATGTAGCTAAGACATAAAGTTGAAGTTTGGCGAATGCCGCGTGTCAAAAAAAGTTGTAGAACTCAACTTATGGTCGTTTTGGCACGGCTGAATGTGCAGCCAAACTTTTTGCAATGAAATATAGGTAATTAATTGTTATTAGACAATTGATATAAGTAAACTTTGGACTTTGGACTTGATTAAGCTTGAGAATCTTTTGGAGGAAGTAAAAACTAAAACTTGGGCTATTGAATCACTTTAAAATGACTTATGGTTAAAAAGTTATGGCCAAATGAAGATGACTAGAGGTGAATATGTTGTTGGATCAAAAAGTTGTTGATACGATTTTAAAACGAGATTTAAACCGTTTTCTAGTCCGAATCAGCAAAAGTTTAAAACACGAAAGATGCTCAGAATGAAATTTTCTACAAAAACTATGAAGCACATAAGCAGAAAGTGAACGGAAAGCCTTAAAAACAGCAAATACTAAACGGACCTGTTGTGACTAGAAAAGAGAACAATCATGGTCATGGGAACTTAATTGTATTTTTGATTCTTTGAGACCAAAACAAAGCCAAGGTTAAACCAAGGCTAATGTCTCAAGCTATTTTAACTTAAATATAACCACTAGATATGACCATGATTATTGTTTCAAAGTTGTTTAATTGTAACTTAGCCGCACGGCTAGTTTGGGTTTGTTAACCCGAAAATTGTTTCAAAAACTTGGTCATTAGATAGAATTTTACTAGACATTGACAAAACTATTTTTGAAACTTTTATACACCACAATATCATAATATGACACGCCGATATTATTTCATCACAACACTTACACATGATAAATGCTTCACGACACACAACTCATAACACTATCACACAAGTTCAACAAAAGTCTTTAACGAAACACGACACATGTTTTATATAACATTTTTCTCGTCAAATACTTACTTATAAATGATAAGTACTAAAATAGTAGGGAATTTCATTATCATAAAGAGGCCTCTTTGGAGTGTCGTATTGACGAGTTGTGGATTTACGATTTAAAGTGTCCTGGCTCCTCATACGTTCACTACATAACCTCTTGATTTTGTTAGCCCAAACGATGGTACGAGGTTATTTATAAAAAGGCTATAGGCCAAACAACACTTAAGGGATACTTTAACTTAAGGATTCATGTACAACAGCATATCATAAGCCAACATACTACATATACTTGTACACTTATATTGAAAACTATACTAAAACGCGATTACTATGCTTTCGTAGGTAATCGTTAAAGATCGTGATCTTGCCATACTCTATTGTTGACATACAATATATCGTTACACTCCGCTGCTGATCATTACAGTGAGTTTCATAGCCCCGGCTTTTGTTTAACTGTTTTATAAACTTTTTTGGGGGAGATACATGCTACTGCTTTTATTACATGCTAAAATGCTTTATTATGGACAATTACTTGCAAACTGAATGCCTTTACTGTATTATTGCATGCCTAAGTTGTTTTTGCCAAAAGTCCCCAACATCATGGACCACTAATCACTGGGAGTGAGCGCAAATATTGTGGATAGGCCTATCGGAATGGACGAACCCGTCTATGTTATCGGAAATAACAAGGCGCACTATATTTGAGATTATGTAGGTATAGGGCAAAATACCTACCCGGGACAAGTTATATATATATATATATATATATATATATATATATATATATATATATATATATATCGTCTGGTGATATATTGTTAGGATTTAGTAAATCCAGTTATTAAAGTGTCGGTCACCTCAAGTATATGTAATTGTTAGAAAGCTCGTAGTCATAGTTATTTAATGTTAGGAAGTATTTAGTTAAGTAACACCGTGGAGGACGGACGGGTCTTTACGCACTGTATGCCTGATCCACAGCCCGTAGGTGGCATTTATGTAAGAAACTATAAATACCTTCTACCTCACAAGGTAGAGAGTTGGAGCTCATAATAATACTTTTACTTTCTCTCACTAAGTTCCCAAACCTCTAACTATTTCTCTCTCTAAAACCTCAAGTTATATGCCTACTTGTAATCATGATTTGATGTGTTTGTGAAATCCAATAAGTTACAAATGGTATCAAGAGCCATGGTTTGATCATATCTCTTACATGTTCTTGGATTTCTAGTGGTTTTATATGGTTTTTGGGTTTGAAAAAGTTTAATGGTTTTTGCATCATTTGGATCATTTCTTGTGTTAAAGTTTGAATTTTGAGTGTACTTTTGTGTTTAGAATCATTGTAAGTGCTTGGGTTTTGATTTGGAAAGCTTGAATCACTGTGGTTGAGCTTGTTCTGGATTGAAAAGGGTTGTGTTTAAGTTTTTCTTCCTAGCGACTTAGTTCTCAGATAAATTTTCTTCGTAGCGACTTGCTTCGTTAGTTGGTAGCGACTTGTAGTTGAAGTGGTAGAGATTTGAGCCCTAGCGACTTGTCTATTGAGACAAGACGACAAACAGTACAAAGTAGTGGAGACACCACTTCGGCTAGCGACTTGGTTGACGTAGCAACTTGTCTTTATTATTTCTAGCGACTTGTCTTTGTTGTTACTAGCGAGTTACTCTTTAGCGACTTCACCTCTCAGCGAGTTGTTTCTTAGCGACTTGTCTACTTAACGAGTTGTTCTTTAGCGACTTGTCAGCTTAGCGATTCGCTGCTTTAGCGACTTGTATTTAGTGACTTGGTTCATAGCGACTTGTGTCTAGCGACTTGATTCACAGCGACTTGAGCCTTTAGCGAGTTGCTACTTAGCGACTTGGTATCTTAACGACTTATCTTCAAGGGTTATAGCGACTTGGTTGATTTTGTTTCTAATACAGTTTTCTCTTGATTCAGTAAAATCCCGTGAAAGAATCTATTTCCCGTTTTAATCATATAGTTTTAAAATCCCGTGAAATCTGTAATCATGTCTACCAACATACCTACAATCATCTCTTCTGTTGATGAGGACGTTCAAGCAGCTGGATCAGATACTCGTCCACCTATGCTTGCCAGAACTGACTATGACTCATGGGCTCAACGAATTAGGTTGTATTGTCTGGGAAAGGAAAATGGGGTAAACATTCTCAAGTCAATTGATGAAGGACTTTATCAAATTGAGACTACCAGAGATTTACTTGAAACAGCTGCATATGGAACAGTGATCTTAGGTTTGGACAGACCAAAGACGTATGATGAGCTCAGTGATAAGGAGATAAAGAGATACGATGCTGATACCAGGGCTCAAACATTATACTTCAAGGTCTTCCAAAAGATATCTACAAGCTTATCAATCACAACACTGAAGCCAAGGCTGTTTGGGATAATGTCAAGATGCTTCTCCCGGGTTCTGAATTAACCAAGGAAGACAGACAATCACAACTGTATGATGAATTTGAGCATTTTAAGATGAAACCAGAAGAAAGTGTCTATGAATATTACGTGAGATTCCACAAGCTTGTAAATGACATAAGGAACATCAAAATGACCATGCCAAATATTCAGCTAAACTCATAGTTTGTGAACAACATGAATCCCGAATGGCACAAATTTGTCACCGCTGTGAAGCTAACCAAAGGATTAAAGAACACCAACTATGAGCAACTATATGCCTTTCTTCTTCAGAATGAGAGACATGCTATTTTTGAACGAAGGATTCTTGAACAATTCAAATCTAAATAGGGAGAAACAAGTTCGTCAAATGATTCAACAGCCTTCTACACCAATGTTGGAATTACCACCAAAGCTTCTCAAGTCATACCCATGGGTAATGGTAATCACAAACTCATTCCCGATCCGAGGTTCAAGCAACCTGATGCTGATGCAGTCATGGAACACTTCATCAATCAACTGGCTCTTATGGTTAAACAAAACTTGACCCTTACTCCACATACTAACAGTCTTCACACTAACAATGAAATCAGAACTGCATCCAATCTTCAAAATCATGCTATTGTCAGAGATGGAAAGGTTATGGTGCAACCAGTTCAAGGAAGGCAGTATGAACAGGGAAGAGGTGGAGTTGGTGGAGGGTATGTGGCTAATCAGAATCGTGGAAGGAATGCAAATCAAGGACGAGAAAAGCAAATCAAGTGTTACAACTGTGGTGGTGATGGACACATTGCGAGAAACTGCACATCTCCAAAATGTCCACAGAATGCAGAATACTTCAGAGACAAGATGTTGCTTGTGCAAGCTCAGGATAATGGAGCAGCTTTGGATGAAGAGGAGTTGTTGTTTTTTGTAGAAGGGAATGCTAAGACATATGATGCTGATGTAAATGAGCAGCCAATTCAGGAAATGGGTCACAATCATCACAATGCCTTTCAAGTTGCAGACTGTGATGCATTTGACTCTGATGTTGATGATGAACCTACTGCCCAGACAATCTTCATGGCTAGCATCTCACCTATGGTGTCTCCAAAGGTCTCATCACCACAACAGGCTGGTCCATCCAAAGAATCAATAATCTCAGAGGTATTAAAACTATACGATGAGGTGGATGATCATAAGATACATAACGAAGTACAAACTCTTGAAACTTATGAATCAGATATTGATAATGAAGGTAATAGTAATATTGTCCCATATGATCAATATGTGACACAAAGTGAAAGTGAGTTTGTGCCAAGTGATGTATCTTCTGCAGTCAATGATGATTATGTTTTTGATGAATACACTGCATGTGCCCCTAATGATTTTGTTATCTCTGAACTAAACGCCTATAAAGAACAAGTTGATATTTATGAACAACGTGCTAAGTTTGAGTTAACTACCCGTGAGCAGGAAATGGATGACCAAATGCGTACAATTATTAGAAAAAGTAATTTTAGAGAAGAAGTGTTAAAGCAAGAGTTAAACTCCTTACAAGAAAAGCTTTCTAAAATTGTTAAGCAAAAGCAAGAGCTTCAAGATAATGTTAAAGTGCTTAAACAAGAATTTAATGCTAAGGAATCAAAACTTTTGAATGACTTTTGTAATCTAAAAACTTTGAAAAACAAGCTTGAAAATAAGTTGTACATACAAGGGAATACCATTCAGACTGCTCACATGATCACTAAGCATAGAGTCTTAAGCAATAAGCAAAGTATTCACCTTGTTGAGGAACCAAATCCCGAGGTTGGTAAAAAGGCTAGAGCTGCTCATAAGGTACTATATGATGGAAATGAGATTCTTAAGCCTAGGCAAACACCGTCATGTGTTGGAAGCACGGAAGAGGATAGAAAATTAGATGATGCCTCTAGGGAGAAAATGGTCAAGAAGCTTAACGATCCTGAGTGTAAAAAGAAAAACATAACGATCAAACCCCATGATTACACTAAATAAAATTGGATCTCCCTGAACATGTTTAAGCCTCAAACTCAATTAACCCCAGAACAAATTTTTTGGAAGAAAGATATGGATAAGCAAAAAGCTAAAGAACTTGTTGAAACAAACACTCCCCTTAGGAAAATGCTTACAGCTACTGTGTATCCTCCGAATACACTAATGCATTTAGTTCCTAGAACTATTTCCGCTAATAGTAAGACCTTAATCAGCCTGTATGTTGTTTATCAACTATTTGTTGATTTTGAGAAGACATGTAAGAAGAGAATCACACCTACAGGGATAACTGAAGGGGAAAGGGGTTTTGAGCAAACTAAAGAATGTTATTTAACTGAGGTCATGCCTTTCTTTAAACAATTAAAAGGTCAATTTGAGAGTCTTCAAAAAGGAATAAACTCAGATATTAAAGAAATGGAAAAGGAATTTGATGCAATGATAGTTGAGGTCAATGATTATGAACAGGAACTCAAATATAATGAAGTGGAAAGGAAGAACTTGCATATCTTAAATGAGAACTTGATTTCGAGTTGTGTTGCTCAAGATGTGTTTTATACCGTGACTAAGTATTCTATTACTGCATCTCAATTTCATGAATTATCTGTTGCTTTGAAAGTTTCCCATGATCGTGTCATTGAGCTTGAAAACAAAAACTCAGAACTAAATGAGAAAATTGATCAGGATGATCATGATAATATGGTAAAACATCTTTCTAAGATAGAAGTTGAACATTTTGATCTGCAACTAAAATATCAACATCTCAAAGAAAATGTCAAAACCTCAAACACAAGACATCCTCAAATGTTCTAGAGTTTGATACAGTTTTTCAAATAAACAAACGTGACGAACAAATTCAAGCTCATTGTAACACGATCAGAAAGTTAAAGCCCAAATTTTACAATTAAAGGGTGAAAAGAACAATGTGACTGGCTCCCAAATGCCTCCTCCTTTAGATTCTCAGTGTTCTCAAACTTTTCATCTTCAAAACTTGGTTAAAGTTTTACAAAAGGAAAATGAGAGTTTTCTAGAAGAAAATGAAAAAGTTAAACGACACTTTAAAGAGTTATATGATTCAATGAAAGTCACTCGTGACAAGAATAACGAAAAAATAACGTCTTTACAAAAGGAAATTGAGAATCTTAGGAGTCAGGAAAAAGGGAAAATGCCACTTGTCTTCAATGAGAATGTTGCATCAAAGTCATCTGCAGACTCTAAATATACTGTGACTGTTAAATACATTCCTCCTCATCTAAGGAGTAACGAACTTGGATTTCATAATTATCTTGCTCGCCTTAAGGATAGTCTTGAATGTCTCCGTGAGATTGTCGAAGAGGACTTCATAAATAAGCCACTTGATAGTGAAATTAGGTTTGCTTGCATTCTGGCCAAATGATCTCAGGAGATGTTAGAATGTTTAATAGCAACATGTCCTAAATCCTTAGGTGCGAAAGATAAAGCTGTGATGCCTTGTTCCATGCCTAGTGCTAAGTATACAAACCATTTTATGCCCAACATTAAGAAAGTGAATTTTAATGTGCCTTCAAGTAGTTCAGATCCCTGCACTTCTAGTTCAGGAATGCAAAAGGTAGCCCAACCAACTAATGTTCCCATAATTCCCTCTACGGGAGTGATCAGTGACATTAAAGCAAGCGGGTCAAAGCCTCCAGGCAATACAAAGCAAGATAGGATCTCGCAAGCTAAGAATGTGCATTAGAAGAGAGTAGAAGGCCATCCTAGGAACACTAAGTTTGAGTTGAATAAAACGAATCGTGTTGATTCTAGTATTAGCTATAAGCGTACTGTAATTAATTTGAATTCTGGTACTTTTGGCAAAACATGTAATGATGATTGCTTGGTTTCTGGTACTAATCATGAATGTGGGGTGAATGTTTTGATTCATGCTGTTAAATGCCCTGTTAAGATTGTTAATGCCAAAAAACATGTTAAGAAGGCTAGAAAGCAATGGAGAAAGAAGGTGTTAGGTCACTAGTTTTACAACACAAGCTTACAAGAAGGAGATAAAGGCGATTGAACAAGTAAGCCAAACACACACACACAATATGCTAATACCGGTTACGCGTAGGAATATGTGAAAGGAAATAACTTGAACAACCAACCCTCAAATGAGGGTTTACAAGAGTTTATATAGGCAAGGAGCTAGGGCAACACTCCCTCTCCTTCCCTATTCCTTATTGGGCTTGGGCCTCAGCTTATGGGCCTTCTACATAAGCTGGACCTTAAACAAACATAAAGGCCAGAATAAAGCTACCTATTACATATGAAATATAAATACTTGAAATACTGTTTAGGAGTGATTCCAACAATCTCCCCCTCAAGTATATATGAATGTAAACGGTGAAGGCGTTGATGTAATAGTAGCGGTGACGTCTTCTGACATTCTTCTTTCTTGTGAGAGGAATTGTCTTGATTCGAACAATCTCTCCAGTGTAGAGAGATCGTTATCTTTGAGCAGTTATGCTTTGACGTCATCTTTGACTTTGTTCTTTGATCATTGTTCTTTGTGGTGAAAGTGATAGTATGTTGTTGTTTGCATCAGTCTGCCTCAGGTCTGCTTCGCTGCTCCAGTGTCTCCACGTCATTCTTCAACATGCTCACACGCTCTTTGACGGTGGAAATCAATACTGATGAAGTTCTTTAAGTCTTTAACTTTGTAGATTCTTGGGTTGATGAAGAATCATTCTGACTGTTGTGTTGCATTCGAATAGAACTTCCATTAGTGATGATGTTGGCGTGAGCATGAGAAGAATCAGCACGATCATCCCGCTCCGGAGCTTCCATAAGAAGAAAACATTTCAAACGGTTAGTAATAAGCGGTTTCCGGCACTTACAAGTTTGAACTTCGAGAGTGTTAACAGCATAGTGTGAAAACACAACTCTAATTCTCACAAAGGCCGTTCCTGAACTGGAGTCCCACAAGTGAGATAACACGATGTACCGAATTACATCTACAGTTCAGATGAGTCGCTGAGGTACACCGAAGCATCACCTCACGACTGTAGACCGTATGAGACACACTCCGCGTAATCCACGGGGAGTTACCGAAGCGACCTGCTGTCAGGGCTGTTTGATGTTGACCCTGGCAGGAGTTTCCATTCAATCACTGAGGATCACAGATGTGAACCTCTCATAAATGTTCTCGACAGATTGCTAAGATCTGTGAAGGACTCGATATGAACCACTGAATCACTGAAGATCTTATTTGTTGATCAACAAGTGATTAAATGTCAAGTGTTCCTAAGAGATCTTTTGATGAATCTCGTGGTTCTAGACTCAATAGTGCGTTTTGGTTTTCCTGAGCGGAGACTAGGGAGAGGGTCTCCTTCTTCAATACCAGCGATCTCTAAGAGAAAGCCAATAGTTTATGTAGGGTTCCCTGTGAGAATGAAACAAGCTTCTGTGGAGAGAAACTTGAGTGGCTAAGAAGGTTTAGTGCATGCGTCACTGGGTCCATGACGACTTTTAATCTTCAATACCGGTGTCACTGAGTGACAATCAGTAGCATATGAATTGAACCCGGTGTCTGCCCTAAGTTGAATAATCTGGAGGGCTATTTCTTTTCACCCTTTACTTTGCATTTCTTTTTGATTCTTCAACTCCTTCTTTCTCCGATTCTCATTTTCTCCTTTTTACAATCATTCCTAAGGACTTCTAACACTAACTAATGGTAGTGTCCTTGGGTAGATCCCTCCGGCTCTGGCGGATCATAGGACGGTTATTCCTAACCTTAGTCACCTTATAACTCCATGACTAACCTATGTTTGCCATTTAAACCACTGTAAGTGAAAAAATATCTCTCAAAGGGTTTGTAGATGAAAAACATGTTTGAACCACTGTGAGAGATAAGTTTTTGCATAAATACTCCCCCTCCACATGTGCTTAATAGTTTTAATGGTTAACTGCACAGTGAGGAAAGAGCGCGCACTTTTTGAATTGATCCACTAAAGATAGACAATCTCCCGCGAGACACGGTTACGTTGAATAGTTAAAGAGTTGCATTGTCAGCTTTTAGGTGACAACTAGCTCTAATAACTACCTTGAAGGTGTAGACAAACCTTGGGAGGTTGTCAAACCCGTCAGAGTTCATGTCTACCAGAAGTTTCTCGAATGGTACTTTCTACTCAGACAAGTCCTTTGCGAGACACGTTTACATCACTAGCGAACTAGCTTGAAATTATTACCCGTCCAGGACAAGTCTTTTCGAGTTGCAGACAGTTAAGGATCGTCAATTCATTGGTTAAGTCTTTGCACACGAGAAAGCCAAGGGGCTTGCACATGTTGCTTTACAAAACATATTTCTTATCACACAATTTTCTCCCCCTCAAAAATGGCATATAAGATGTTATTTTTGAAACATTTTGAGAATAAATATGACCATTTTGAGTTTTGCGGGAAGAGTGACCACTGTGAACAATTTGTGAACAAAGTTTTCATCAAATACTCCCCCTCAACTAGTGATATAAACGGTTGAGGTTTTGAAATCATATGGGGAAGTACTTGTTTTTTTGAGCAAAACCTTGAAAAATGAAAGGTTTGATAGGTTTTACTCAAAAATAAGAAGCTTTCGCTCCTTTTATAAGGATTGTGGCACTGAGGCGTACCACAGGGTCCTTTCTTGACCATTACGGGTTGTACACTGTTATGTGTGCACAAGCCATTCACATATATAATCATACATCCAAAATTATATGAAGGAAACCAATTAAGGGATACCAGGAAGTGCAGTGATATTCCCAGGAGTGCGCACCGGGCGTTGAAAGCCGATGATGTTTCTCCTGAGTCGACCACCAACATAGCTCTCCAGTCGTCTGAACTGATCCCTTCTGAACAACCGTTCATCAATCAAGGTGATGATACGTCTCATATCCCTCCTTTCCTGAGAATTCCAACGCTTAGGATTTCCAATTTTATTGCGTATATCCTTCAATCTGTATGCCAATCCATCCCTAACCATCTTCAAGGTATGATCCCCGAATTTGTGGAGCTCACTACACGCCATTAAACAGTTTCTGCGAAGTTCACTGCGGTAAACAATGCCGAAAGGTTTGCTGATGAGCGTAAGTTGTTTGAGCTGGTTGATGTCAGGAAGGTCAAGCTGTGGTGGAGTGAAGTTTACACGTTTCTGATATGATTCAACAGCCATCTGGATATCTTCGACACGTTCTTTGATCACAATGCGTCTAATGAAGATGAGAACTGACTTGATAAATTCACGTTGAACTTCAGTCGAGAACTGTCTCATACGACCCTGTACTTTGGCAAGATACATGTCTTCGATGTCGTTGAGGGACAAGTTCTCAAAGTCAGCTTCGGAGAATCCATAGTCCTGTTCATCATGTCGTTTGACTATGATATTCTTTAAGAATGTGTAGTCCCACTTAGACTTGAGATCAATGTGTTTGATGGCCACGATGTCTTTCGAGCTATACACTGCATGTTGAGACTTTTGAACCAGGCAGCTTCGGTAGTAGATTCTTCGGCGTTCAGGCCAATGATGAATCCCATACAATGCATCTTGGTCGTATGCTTGCACGTTGTCAGAAAACAAGTGAGTTGCACGTTCCTCGATAGCTATGCAGTTTGAGTAGATGGCTGCTGGGAATGGAAGAGTCAATGATGTAGTGTATTTTCTCGAACCATCGCCACCATGGAGAAGAAATTCCAGGTCTTTGTTGAAGAAATATCGGAAGGGAATCCTTGGTTCGTCTGCTTGGCCAATGGTTGGTAGAGGTTTAGTCCAATCTGTGTAGTATGGAGGGTTGTCCCTTTGTGTGAAGTCAATGTTTGCTTCCGGATTGAGCCAATCCATGTTGTTAGACGTAGCTCGAGCGATGTTCTCAAGATGATATTCGACCTCGAGGGCACTTTCAGAGCTGTCTTTCCATAGTTGAAATGCTTCATTCTTGATTCGCTTCAATTCAGATTTCGTCATTTTCTTCACATGGAACTTTTCTTGCAACAGTTTTGCATGCTCCAATGTTGAACCATCTACCAATTCTTGACCTTCATCAGGGTAGGGAGTTTGATTGACAAGTGTGGAGAACCATTCAAACTCTTCGGTTTTATCGTCATCTAGCCATGATACGACTCCGGGCTGAGTCGTCTGTTTCTTCTTTTTGGAAGGCTTTGATGATGAAGCTGGTTTCTGCACTTGTTTGGGTGAGGTGGGTTGTTGTTGGGGCTCAAGAACCTCTTCATCGTCACCACCCGTGTACTCAAAGTAGTCACCTGTTTTATGAGACAGGGGTGGTAACTCGGAATCGTCCCGAGGTTTATCAGTAGAAGACCGAGGTGATGGAGACTTATGTTGAGAAGAAGTCCGTTGTGGAGGAGGTGGCATAGATGTAGATTGACCAGACTGCTTCTGACGTTTAGGTGCAGAGTCCTTATCCTTATCATCGTCATCTCTTGGCCGTTTGGGTTGATCGGCTGACTCCTTGCATGATGAACTGAGTTGAAAAGCAAGTAGACCTTCGAAAAATTTAGCTTCATTTGAAGTAAACGTTCCAGATCGCTTTGACATTTGCATCACTAGTTTAGCGATTAACTCATATTCAGAGAGATCAGCTTCTTTGGCCATTGTATGTTTAACCAATTCGACGATGTTAGGGGTGAGTTGTCTGGAAAATATTTCTCTAGTCACACCGGGGACAGTGTCGAGAAGAAACTTGTGGGTTTGTTCTCTTGCTGACTTCTCCAGTTCCTTTTGGACTTTAGGAACGACATCCTGAAGGTACTTTTGAGTGTAACCTTCAATCATTTCATTCAGTTCCCCCTGACGATGACTTCTCATGAATTCCTGAATAGCTTTCCTATCTTTCCGCATTCCGTCGTTCTCATCATGTAAGTACTGCATTTGTTCAGCATACCAATTAAGTTTTCTTTGAAGCATGTCCTTCTTTCTAACTTGTTTGACAGCTTTCACAATTCTTGCATGTGTTTGAGAAATCCAAGATTTAGGTGGTTTCTTCACGGATTTGGATGATGATCTGGTTGACTTAGTTGATGGTGGTGGTGATGAATGAGATGAAGAGTCCGATGATGAGGAGACATGAGGAGACTTCATGTCCTTAGGAGTTTCTGAGGTTTTCTCCTTTGAGTGAGTTGGACTATCCAGAAGAAACTTTGTATAATCATCCTCTTCATCCTTAGACTTTTGTTTCTCAGTTTCCTGCTTCTCAAAATCATACTCAATGGTGTCTTCAACAGGCGGTTGTTGTTGCAGAAGAGTGGCGGCACCAGATCCCTTATCGGGTTGATTAACCGCATCAGGATCTGGAGAGGAGTGGGCAGCACCACTTGATCCTCCAGGGCCTCCCATTTGATCTTTAGCAAATTCAGCGGCCTTTTGAGAGTGTCGGACGTTGTGAAACTTTTTCCTGTATGATTTATCCAATTGCTCTTCGTCTTCAGAGCTTTCATCCTGAGGTACAAGTGCAGTAGTCTTCTCTTTTCCTTTAATAGTTTGAGGACTTGGAGGTTTTGGTACTGAGGGATTTTCATCCTTTGCAGTTTCAGAGTATGAGATCTCTTCATCTGATTCAGTATCCTCAGAGTCCTCGTCCCTGAGTTGTCTTTGCGGTTCAAGTGAAAGGATCGGAGTGGCTTCTAGAGAAGGAACTTTCTTCTTAGGAGTGGGTTTTCTCTTTGGAATGGGTTTCTTCTTAGGAACATTCCTTTGACTATCTGTACTTGTGACACTTCCTGCACTTCCTCTTCTGGTTCTCCTGACAGGTGTTCCAGAAGATTTTTCGTCAAGATGACCAACTTTGCCTTGTCTGACTGCTTCTAGATATCTTTTGTACGTTTCGAGCTTTCTGACATCTTCAGTTAGAAGGAAATCTGGGAGCACAGCACCTTGTTTCTTTGTGGACGTTTCCTTGATTCTGACAGAGAGAATAGGTTCCGTCAACATGTCGTGATTGTCGGGGTCATTGAGCCTCTTGGGAATATCAGGATGAAGTCCAAGTGCTCTCTGTATCAACAGTTTAGTGTATCTGATGTAGGGAATCTTTGAGCCAAGTTTGTTGAGAAATGACATCATGTCATCCCAAATCAGAGCTTCAATAGCGATGTGTTTCATGTTGACGAATGCCCAAAATATTTGCAGTTCTATGAGCTTAGGATGCTCATAGCCGTTGTCACGACCAGAAACAAACTTGGTGATGATCATGTAGAGTGTTCTCCATGGTTGAGGAATACTCTTAAGCTCTACGAGAGAGTGCTTGGTGATTACTCCTGTAGCCTCGTCATAACCGATATCGATTAAGAATTGGAGAGTTAGCTCTTCAGCAGGTGTGGCATAAAGTTTGGTTGGATTGACTTCAGGAATAAGGAGAGCAGCCCTTAAGTCTTCAGGTGTAATAGTGACTTGTTTGTGGTTCAGAGTCACTGTTACAGCAGTCCTTCCTTTGACCCTTTCCATAGTGTTCCAGAACTGTTGGATGTAGATCTCAGGAATGGTTGTAGAGTTAGTAAGCATGTTCTGATATGGATGAGTCCTCAGAATATCGATAGCAATGAGACATGAAGATTCAGAGCAAGTGAGGGTGTCAAAGTCAACACGGAGGTTATTCTTTCCAATCTTCATTGGATAGCCATGAGGATAGATATCAGCAATGGAGAGAACTTCAGGTGCATCCACATTCATTTGTTCAGCCATGTCGTGATCTGAAATAACATTAGCCAAAAGAACCAACATATCGAAAGACATAATGTTAGTCAACAGAAGGTCTTATTGTCTAGTTGTTGAATGTATAGTGATAATGATTGTTACGAGTCCTAAGTCACTTGTATGTTCAATCAATGATATCGTGAAATGTTTCGTGAGTTAGTTAACTTCAAGTTTTAAAGCTTATTTTATCACATATTGTTCACAACATATCAAACGATTTAAGTTTATTAGTGACATTTTGGATTCGTGATGATATGATTAGTTTATTTACAAGTTTGTACAAGTAACAATTCATCATGAAGGTCAATCCATGGTTAAGCGTAGTTTTGGTAAAGATACGCGTAGACAGGAATGATATATGCTTAGGCGTAAACTTACGCGTAGAACCCTAACTTACGCGTAAGAAATGTTACGCGTAGGAAAGAGAGACCTTATGCGTAGAGCTTATGCGTAGGCATATATAGTCCTTACGCGTAAGGCTACTCGTAAGAGTTGACCTTAAGCGTAGGGGTCACTGTTTACGCATATCCTTCACAGGATACGCGTAGTCCATTGTAGAACCTTAAGCGTAGAAGCTACGCGTAAGATAAGTCTTACGCATAACAATCTACGCGTAAGGTGATCCTTATGCGTAGATAATCAAATGACCTTGATTCTGAATTATAAGTGTAGTAATCCTGAAATAAATTATCAAATCATCAAAACCAGCACATACATTCATTTCAATAACAACACATGGCATGAATTATGTATGAATCAGTTACGCGTAGAATATCTTACGCGTAGACTAAACCCTAGTTCTTCGCGTATCAAATCTAGCCATGGATTATGCACCAAAGTTATTCTGGTAGTTCAAGAGAGTTGTATGATCTTATATACCAAGTATTAACATCTAACTCATGGTGAATCAAAAATACCCAAATCTTATGAACCTTAAACCCTAATTTCAAAATCTGAATTCATCAGTGTTTCTGGGTAGTTATAGAGCAAGGATATGATTAATTCAACATCATATGAACATAACCCAGCAATATTTAGACCAAAAACACTTCTCATTTGGAAGAACCCAAATCCACGCATAAACCCTAGTTCCAAAATCAATCAATTCATGTTTCTGGGTAGGATTTGAGGATAAAGATATTATCATTGATGCAAAATACACGTTTTGAAACAATCTTTTTAACCACAAACACACAACCTTGATTATATGATCATACACTTATGCGTAGATCATAAAAACGAGATTATACATAGTTTTAACCGTTGGATTTTTGAAAAATTCAAAACCATTGCTTAAAAACATGTTGTAAACGCAGAATCACTTACAAAATGATGATCTAAAACACGGATTTGAAGATTGATTCTTGTGCGTAGGATATGTTTGGTTGATAGTAATAAATGAGAAGAGTTAAGTTAGGTGGAGGTTTTATTTAAAATAACTTTAAGTTTTTGACAGTTTTGGTCCCTCCACCTTTTCCATTTTCATCCAAAGCCTTTTAACTTCCAATTTTGGTTACCAAACGAAGATTTTAGAAACCTTGACGACACTCCCCCTCGACTTGAGAAAATAATGAAAGGTTATTAATTAAAGTCCGAGGAGTGTCTTTGAACCAGGAAATGTACCACCATTTGTAGAAGAATCAACCGAGATGTGATAACATGCAAGTACACGAATGATTTGAAACAGTTAATGGATTATTTTCTCCCCCTCAACACTTGATCGGAAAAATACTGAATTTTGAAAGATTAAAGTGTTGACGGAAGAAATGTACTTGCCATGTTGAAAGAAATATAGATTAGAAGAATATTTTTGTTGTTTTATCGGATTTTATATTTTTGTATTTTGTTTTTGAAAATTTATTTACAAAAGAGGTTTTGGTGTTCGACAGGTTTTTAAGACTGTTTTAAGAGGTCATCCAGTTCCTCTTGAGTCAAACACCTCATACCAATTCGGTGGACCAACTCATTAAACTGAGCGGGAGGCAAGGCTTTGGTGAGCAGATCTGCCAATTGGTATTCAGTACCCACAAAGTATAATTCAACGGTACCCTGTTCCACATGGTCCTTGATGAAATGATAGCGTAGATCGATGTGCTTTGATTTCGAGTGCTGAACTGAATTGCACGAGATTGCAATGGCACTCCGATTATCGCAGTACATCGGGATTCTGTCAAATACGTAACCATAGTCTTTGAGTTGTGTTCTCATCCAAATGACTTGAGCACAACACGCGGACATGGCTACATATTCTGCTTCAGTTGATGACAGCGATGTACAATCCTGCTTCTTTGATTGCCAAGACACCAGTTTATCACCGAGAAATTGTAGAGCTCCTGAAGTACTTTTCCTTGAGTCTAAGCATCCTGCGTGATCAGCGTCTGAAAAAGCGATTAGTTCAAAACCAGAATCCTTCGGATACCAGATCCCCAAATTAATGGTTCCCTTTATGTATCGGAGGATTCTTTTAGCCTCAGAGATGTGGGTCTCAGTTGGTCGCGACTGATAACGGGAGCATAGATAAACGGCAAAGACAATATCAGGTCTGCTAGCTGTTAGATACATGAGGGACCCAATAATACTTCGGTATTTGGTGGGGTCAACTAATTTCCCATGTAAATCAGCATCTAGCTTCTTGGTATGAGCCATTGGTGTGGCATAAGTATCACAGGTATTCATTCCAAATTTGTTTAACAGTTCAAGGGCATATTTGGACTGACTCAAGAAAATACCACGGGGTGATTGATGAACTTGCAGTCCTAGAAAGAACGTAAGTTCACCCATCATGGACATTTCAAAATTTTTCTTCATGAGTTTTGCAAAAGCGATTGAAAACTTTTTATGTGTTGACCCAAAAATGATGTCATCCACGTAAATTTGAACAATTAAGATGTGTGCCCCGTGATATTGTATGAAAAGAGTTGGGTCAACCGAGCCTTTGGTGAAATTATTGGCAATGAGAAAAGATGATAGCTTATCGTACCATGCCCGAGGGGCTTGTTTGAGACCATAAAGAGCTTTGTTCAGTTTGTAAACATGGTTCGGGAACTCAGGATCAACGAATCCATCTGGTTGGCTGACATAGACCGTTTCTTTAAGTTGCCCATTGAGAAACGCCGTTTTGACATCCATCTGATAGACCGTCATGTTCATGTGAGCCGCGAATGCAAGAAATATCCGAACAGCCTCAAGACGAGCAACCGGAGCAAAAGATTCTTCAAAGTCTATCCCTTCTTCCTGACGATAACCCTTAGCAACTAGACGTGACTTGTTGCGAATGACATTCCCTTCAGCATCCAATTTGTTTTTCCAAATCCATTTTAGACCAATGACGTAGACCCCTGTTGGTCTTTCAACCAGTTCCCATACTTCAAGACGTTTGAATTGGTTGAGTTCTTCTTGCATGGATTCAATCCAGTTGTCTTTTGTCATTGCGTCTTTAATGTTTTTAGGTTCAGATTGGCAGACAGTGAGTGCATAAATGCAGTGTTCTCCATCTGAGTGAAGACGTTGTCTCGTAACGACTGGTTGATTCGGGTTGCCAATGATGTTAGCCAGAGGATGGTCTTTTGTCCATCTTTGTATAGAGGGTTGATGTTGATATACATTGTGCAGATTCTGAGGATTCAAATGGTTTGTTGAAGATTCCGCAACATCTGGTGCAGCAGTCTCATTAGCAAACGGGTTGAAGAACGCATTTGGATCAAAATCTGCAGGTGGGGGTACTTCATTCAGAATATCATCAGCTGGTTCATCATTGTTGGAAGCGGTGTGTTCAACTGTTGTGTTGGAGTCAATTGGTGTAGGTGCATCTTCAACAGTAGTTGTTGTAGCAGGTGTATCAGGTATAGGAATATTATCAGGTTGTGCAGCGGAAACAGCGGATACACCAGGAGCACGTTCATCAATATCGTCACAGAACAGAGGAGCAAATAACCTTTCCATTTGTTGACGAGTTAGCTGAGGGCTTTCTTCAGCTGATGATGGGGGTTGAGGGAAGTTTAAACGGTTGTGACCGGGTTCTAAGCTGTTATACTCAGAAGCCATTTCCGTGAGTTCATCGAAATGAGCATGAATCGTTTCCATAACCTCCTTAGTTCGACGATTCCAGATTCGGAAACCTTTAGAATTGTCACAGTATCCAATAAAGACTCCAATATCAGCTTTAGCTTTGAGCTTTCCAAAATCATCACGATCATTATTCGGATAGCAAAGGGATCCAAATACATGAAAGTGTTTGAGGTTCGGTTTGTAGTTGTGGACAAGCTCAAAAGGTGTTTTGTTGTGGCGTTTTGTGATTATAGAACGGTTTTGAGTATAGCATGCAGTAGATACAGCTTCTGCCCATAAGTAATCTGGAAGTTTAGCATTGCCAAGTCGAGGCATTGTGGCAGTCCTAATATGCCTGTCTGTTTCCTTGACTTAAACAATTGTTTTGGGAAGCACTTAAAATACTCTTTCACCCTTAAGTCGTAGTTTGTAGATAACGTGCCTGTGGACTTGTTTTGCCTCAACAACTTTCTGCTTTGGCTTGCAATCACCTTCGACGTTCTTGTTACAATTAGTTACGATTTGAAGGTCTAATGAATACCCGTCTTCGACATAGATGACGTACGATATGAGTTTTGGCAAGATATTAGTGTTTTGCGGTGTTGTTTTGTGGAAAACTCGAACAGGTGTTGATGTTTGGCTTGGAGTTTGTGAAAGTACATAAACCTAGGGAAACGATAGGCTTATTACTAGCACTACTAAAACCTTTCGAGTTTCGATTTCGACTATAACCTCAGAAATAACCTATGACACTGTTAAGATTTC